>JADLZK010007855.1:0-17597 GCA_015847255.1 Hyparrhenia diplandra
TTTCGGGCCTCGCTGGTCATTCACCCGTTCCATTGGTGGCGTGGCCTACGAGGAATCTCCATCATGGACTTCGCCCGTGCTCCCTTCCGGTAGCTGGCGTGGCACTCCGAGGCGTCCACCATAGATTCAGTAGCGCGTTAGCGCAAAGTGGGACCGCCGACCAGTGGAGTTTTGGGCCCATGACCTACGTCCACCCTCCTTCATTGGCGGCAAATACAGCTAGACGGAGACAACTAAGATCACAACAGTGTTTGTTCGCAACATGAAGACAACATGAAGTCGTTCCTATAGCTATTAATTCATGTACAAACATGTTGTTTGTAATGGAGTAACCCATGAATTAGTAGCTATAGGTTGTAAATGTCAGGAGGCCCGGCCTTCAGCGTTGGCCGAAGTGTGCTAAATTGTATTACGTATTCTATTACTCAACCATGTCAGGTAATATTTGGTTTCCGGTGATTTAGATGACATGGTTGGAGTGGGACCAAGCCATATAGTCCTGCTGCCAATTAAAAAGAACATGCAAATTCCCAATTTATGAACAACGGTGCAGCCTAAACCTGTGTATTGACCCTTTAATTTTATAGTACACAATGAATATTTACGACAGTTAAATGACAAAATGTCATAGGAGTAGCCTTTTAGGTTAATCACATCCATATTCCATTCATCTGATCAAAATCATATATCTGTAAAACAAATTGCTAGCAGTTAAAACACAAAAGTTTTGGCTCCATACATGACATGAAAGCACCACCAAATAAAAAAGATTCAGTTCTGCAAAACGAGAAGTAAAAGACTCTTGACAAGCTTATTACCGACCTGAGATGCCTTTTACCCATAAAGGTCATCAGGCCAATCCATTCCGACCAGACAGACTAAAAAAATGAAAACCCAAAAGCAAGCACTCTCCTAGTCGCTGCACTAGGCATGAATTTTTTATTTTTTAGATGTACAACTTCTACAAACTAAGGTCACAACAGTGCATGTTCGCAAACTGACTTAGTAAATTTTTCATATTGATACTTTCTATTTTATAATCTGCACCCATGCAGAATTCAGGCATTTTTGCTGATGGGCGGATGTCTGCGCTTCTCCATCATAGCTCAATACATGTCCACTAAAGAACTGAACCACCAAGGTCCAAGGCAGAACAAAACCAGCAGCTACCTGAGAAATGAAGCCAACGAGACATTAGCCACGGTTGTGTTCAATAAAAAAAGGGCAGCAGCATAAAAACTGTACCTTGTAACGTGAACTCCTGAAAAATAGTAGCTAGGATCCAAGCCTTCAGCCAGCGAATACATTCCCTTCTCTGGTTACAATTTTTTGCCAATAATCTTGCCCAGTTGCTCTAAAAGCACCCTTCTAATGTGGCTAATCCTCATTAGCTCTTCATTGCATTCATTTGCTTCACCTTCGTGCCTAAGGATTTTTATAAGCTCATCAGCAGAATATTCCAAATATAATTCATCAACCATCCTAAGGTATTCAATGCCATGAGGAAGCGCTTCAATTCTGGGCACCCTGCAACCCGTAGCACAACAAGGCTTCCCAGTGTATCTTCTTCTATTTCTACTTGGCTGAGATGGGGAGCACCATCTATCTGTAGTTTTTCAATCTAGGAAGTAGGTGCCTGGAGAAGCATAATGTTTTCCATTGTAAGACTTGGAAGGTCAAGTACTTTATATAAATTCACGCCTTACCATTAGGCTAGGAAATGAGTTATCATCAAGTTTGGAGAACATCAGCAATAGATGAGTGAGATACTTAAGGTGCAGCCAGGAGAGAGAATCTGAGGCGTTTCTTCTCCAGCTGCCCTACCAGCCTTGAGTTTAGAAAGAGTATCACGGTAGTAGCTTAGGGTCTTGTTTGGTTTTAGGGACAGTTTTAGTCGTAGGGGTAAAAAAGTCCCACTTTAGTCCTACTAAACCAAGCGGGGGAGGGACTTTTGAGACTTTTCTTCTAGTAGTCTAAAGGCTCTCTTGGAGGGACTTTTTATTGATCCTAGGTTTTAGTTCTAGGAACCAAACAGGACCTAAGATTTGCTCAATAGCAGCGCCTCATTTTCGTTTGACATAGTAATTGACAAACTGATAAGATTGCTCATGTGACGGACAACACTACATAAGATTAGCAGTGCTCACTTGTCACATTGTCAACTGAAAATGTTAGTAAATCCGTCAAAGCTGTAACATCATTAGGGGTCTCTGAGCTAGCTTTTAACCTTTTTGCAGAGCATGCAGTCCTGTCAGGTTCCTTAGAATGCCCCTAGGCACCTTCACTCCAGGGGGCGCCAGAAAAGATCCTTCATTGATACTTGCAGTTGCATATAGGTACCTAAGTTTCTTCAGTTTTCCTACATCCTTTGGTAGCGATAGGAGGCAGGTGTTGAATGCATCTAGTACTTCTAAGTTTTGCAATCTTCCAATGGCCTCAGGTAGAACCTCAATTTGGTATGTCAAGACCCAAGAAACGAAGATTGAACAAGCTAAAGACCACATTAGGAGGCGTCTTGATTCAGTACCTTGCAGATCAATGTTGACAACAATGTTGAGGATTCAAGGATTGGCCTCAACAAATCAATATCAGCAGAACTTCGTGAAAACATGGATTTCACGGAGATGAGTCACACCAGTAGATGGATTCAGTCGTACAATATTGGTTATTCATAGTCGTGTTTCATGTACTGAAAATGTTCTGTGGCCCTCATAAACTTTACCAAGGCATTCTTTTGCTGCTTTGTCAAGGGGCAAGCTGCGAATAACATCATGCATTAGAGCAACACTTCAGTCATGAAGTCATTCTTCATCACAACCTGCAGTAGGCTTGATTTACAAGGTCGTCATGTATCCCTCTGCCACTTGTTCTAGTGTTTTGTTCTCCTTTTCCTTGATGAATCCAGAAGTAATCCAGTGCCTAATTATCCTTCGCCTCTTCAGCTCGTAATCCTCTGGAAATATTGCATAATGCAAGAAACAATTCTGTAGTTCATATGGAAGATCCTCCAAGCTGAGTTTAAAAATACTATCATGCCTTGGATCACATTATTATTTGTCTGCAATTCTAACTCTTTGTAAAACGCTATCCCATTCAGGGTGTGTTGGTTGTTTGAAAAGACAATAGGCGTCAATGCATGCAATGGCAATAGGCAAACCTTCACACTTTTAAGAAGAACTTTACAGCCAAATCCTTCAACTCGATGGGCACCTTTTGTCATCACTATTTGGGCGCTGCTTTTGCAGAATAACATCCAAGAGTGCTTTTCTTCTAGAGGTTCCAGCTTAATAACACAATTACTAGCTGCCAATGATGCAACTTCAAACTTTCTTGATGTGAGAACAAAACCGGCTGGTACAACAATTAGTTGGAAAGACTTCCATGATATCATTAATCCAAACATCCTTTTCCCAAACATCATCAAGAACCAAGATATACCTTTTACCTTCAAGATAATTCGGATGATCTCAACTAAGTTTCTAATTTCCATGTTAGTAACATCAATCATGATGCCAAACTCGCTTGCAATCCTCTTTAGCAAAGTCTTCCACTTGGTAACTCTGTGACACAGTAACCCAGGCTGCAACATCAAAATCTGGTTTCACAACCTTATAGACAAGGTTAACCAAAGTAGTTTTACCTACACTGCCCATTCCCCACACAGTGGCTATTAAGTAGTTCCTTTCTTTCAAGATCACCTACTAGCCACTGTTTGAGTTTCTAATTGCATTATCTTCAATACCCACTACATCATCTTCCCTTGCAAAACACAAATTTTGATTGGTGGATCTGGCATAATGGTTACTGCTCCCAGCGTGTCCCAGTATTCCAGGGATGACATAACGGGCCCTCCGTTTTGCAGCTTCTTCAAGCTTAGCATTGATATCACGGAGCTTGTGAGCTGAGCGGTGCCACACCTTGAGATGCTTGATCCTCTTCTTCATTTTGGCTGCAAATCCACCATGCTTGTCGGCCACAAGCTTGTACATGAACTCATCGACAACATCCTCGATCTGAAATGATAGTTCCCTGATATTCTTGATGAAGATGTCATTGGTCTCATCAGAATCCTTGAACTTCTCTGCCTTATGCAGGTAGGCCTTCATGCTCTCTAACTCCTTCAGAAGCTTTGCGGATCTCGCCAAAAAAGTCCCTTGAGGGCTGAAGCTTCCTTGGAAAAGCAGGGATGCTCCATATGTTGCTGCTTCTTTAAGCCAAGGCTGCACCTAGCTTGGCGATCAGCACTCCCATATTAAGCTCGCCATGGTGGTTGTGTGGACTTCCTTGAGTGCTCAGAATCAGAGGTGTGCACACGTGACTGTCATATACACAAATTTCAAAAAATCAGTTCAATTTTTCAGAGCTACATTTACTTTTACTGGACAATCTGAACTTCCAAAAAACAATATTTCCAATTTTTTTTTAACTGGTGAAATTAGGTGGTGAGTTATTCATAAAAAAAAAATCAGGTGGTGAGTTACCTGAATAGGAGATGAAAAACAAGTGACAGTATACTTTAGCCAGTTAGAGCAGCACCCCTAATAATAGATCGGTTCTTCTTTAACATGTTGAGCAAAGGGAGACACCGAGAAAACAATTTGAAGCTGTACACGCAGTGGATTTCACAAATCAATTCAATTTCCAGGGCTGTTTTCAGCTTAAGAATCTGGATATGCAAATGGGTACCAGACAAACTTTGAACCAATGAAATTTGACAGAGGATTATTATTACCGAATATCAGGAAGCCAGAAAGAAAGCATGAATGGTTGCAGATGGGTTCTTGTTGCATCCACAGTTAATTTCAGAGTAGGAGGAGTTGCATCAGCTGGCAAGTGGCAAGCAGCAATTATGACTGGCAACACACAACAGCAAGGGAGAGAAAAAGAGCTGAAGCTAAACTTTCCTGTGGCTTCATGGCTGAAATAGACGAGGAAAAAATTATCTTGGTTAGTTGAGCGCCAATCAGAGCACTAGATGTGCTCCTTCAACATCTAATCCAATCCAGTCTCTGGAGCTTAATTGCTTTCAGGTCAACAATATGAAGCCTGGAACCAAAATAGAACAAACTTTGAACTGGTGAAATTTTTGTACCTGAACAAGGTGTGAAGCTAGAAGAAAACAAGCATGCGCTGCAGTATGCTGTTACTGAATCCAATGTTAACCTCACTCTACTGATTGAAGGTGAGAACTGAGAACATGCTGCATGAGGCTCTAGAGCAGCGACCAAAAGGAGATGTGGCTCTTGCAGCTTTGTGGAAAATTGTCTTCATGATGTTGGGCGGCACTGATGCTAGTTTGAGTGAGAAGGAGAAAGCAATGCCAAGATTTGTTTAAGGAGCAGTTGATCAGCCCGGATGTCCTGTGCTTGTGCTTCCTCTCTCTAGCTCAATACATGTTCACTACCTGCTGAGCTGAATCTCCAAAAGTTTGAAAGCAGGACAAAGTCAGCAGGAACCTCAGGAAATGAAATGGGCGTGGCATTTAAGAGCCAGGATTGTGTTCCGCCACTCCAATAAACAGGAAGCAGTGTAAAAACCGTACCTTGTAGGTGAACTCCTGAAATATAGTAGGTAGGATTCAAGCTTTCAACCAGCAAATGCATTCCCTTCTCTGTTTACAATTCTTCGCCAAAAGTTTTCCTCTGTTGATTTAAAAACAACCCTTCTAATGCGCCAATCTTCATTAGCTCTTCTTTGCATTCATTAGCTTTACCATCCTGCCTAAGGATCTTTATAAGCTCATCTGCAGTCTCTACCAAATTTAATTCATCAAGCATTGTAAGGTACTTTCGATTCGTGAGGGAGGAGCTTCAATTTTGGGCACCTTATAAACCTTATCTTAACCCACGCGAGTGCATCTTCTTCTATTTCTACTTGGCTGAGCTGTCGAGGCACCCAATATATCTAGTTTCTCTCAGCCTAGGAAATGACTGTGCAGAAAAAAGTATAGTTTCTTTCCATCATAGGCATTTAAAAGCCTAAGAAGGCATAAATTATGCAGCACCATGAGGCTAGGAAAAGATTTCTCATCAAGTTTGGAGAATGACAGAGATAATACAGTGAGGTTTTTAAGGTTCATCAGGATGACAGAATATTAGGTATCTGTTTCTTTTCCAGCTGACCTCTCAGATAAAGTTTACATAGAGTTTCTGGTAAATGTAGTCCTTCCACTGTCAATACTTCATTTTCATTCAATGTGAAATTGACAAATGGACAAGCTTGCTCATGTTCAGGAGGGCGTTACTCAAGCTTGACGAGTGTTCACTTGTAAGTTCATCAACAGAAAATGTGTGTAACTCCGTCAAAAGCTGCAACATCAATTAGAGTCTCTGAGCAAGCTTTAACATTTTGCAGAGCATGCAGTCCTGTCAAGTTCTTTATTATGCCCCTGGGCACCTTTACTCCATAATGACGCAAGACAGGACCTTCCTCGACACTTGCAGCTACATATAGGTACCTAAGCTTCTTCAGTTTTTGCTACATCCTTTGGCAAAGATAGGATACCAGTGCCCGAATGCATCCAGTACTTCTAAAGTTTTGCAATCTTCCAACAGCCTCTGGTAGAATCTCAATTCCAGTATTCGGAGCCCCAAAAAAGCGGAGATTAAACAAGCTGAACACCTCATTAGGAAGACTCTTGATTGCAGTACCTTGTAGATCCAATGTGGACAACGATGTTGTGGATGCAAGGATAGTCCTCAACAAATTCGATGTCAGTGGAACTAGTAAAAACATAGATTCCACGAAGATGTGTCGCAAACGGATGGATTCAGTGGTACCATATTGGTACTCTTTATGGATAGTCGCGTGCTCCATCTACCGAAAAGTGTCCCATGGCCCTCATAAACTTTACCAAAACATTCTTTTCCGCTCTGTCAAAGGGCAAGATGGCGGATAACATCATGCATTCGACAACACTTAAGTCTTCCAGACTCGTTCTTCATCACAACTTGGAGCAGGCTTGATTTACAAGATCATTCAAGTATCCCTCTGCCAATTGTTCTTGTGTTTTGTTCTCCATTTCCTTGATGAATCCAGATGTAATCCAGTGCCCTAATTAACCCCCAGCTCTTCAGTTGATAATCCTCTGGAAATATTGCACAATGTAAGAAGCAATTCTTTAGTTCATATGGAAGGTCCTCCAAGCTGAGATTTAGAATACTATCGACACCTTGGATCACATTATTAGTTGACTGCAATTCTAACTCTTTATACACACTATCCCATTCAGAGTGTGTTGGTTGTTTGAAAGATAACAGACGTCCCTATGCATGCAATGGCAATAGGCAAGCCTGCACACTTTTGTAAGAACTCCAGAGCACCTTTTGTCATCACTATTCCAGAAAGCTGCTTTGCAGAATAGCTCCCAAGAGTGCTTATCTCCCTAGAGGTTCAAGTTCAATTCTGCAATTACTACTTGCCAATGATGCAACTTCAAATTTTCTTGTTGTGAAAACAAATCGCTCATTACAATTTGTTGGAAAGACTTCCATGATATTGTTAATCCATACATCTTTTTTTCCCAAACATCATCAAGAACCAAGATATACCTTTTTACTTTCAAGATATTTCCTGATGATCTCAACTAAGCTTCTAACTTCCATATTAGTAGCATCAGTTATGATGCCAAACTCTCTTGCAATCCTCTTTAGCAAGTCTTCACCCTGGTACCTCTGTGACACAGTTACCCAGGCTGCAGCATCAAAAATCTAGCTTCACAATTTTGTAGACGTGGTCAACCAACGTAGTTTTACCTACACCACCCATTCCCCACACTGTGGCTATTTTGTAGGTCTTTTCTTTCAGATCACCTACTAGCCACTGTTTGAGCTTGGTTGCATTATGTTCAATACCCACTACATCATATTCCCTTGCCAAAAACACAAATTTTGATTTGGCGGATCTGGCATGATTGTCACTGCTCAACGTGTCCCTGCATTCCTGGGATGGCATAACGGGCCCTCCTGCTTGCAGCTTCTTCAAGCTCAGCATTGATATCACAAAGCTTGTGAGCTAGGCGGTGCCAAACCTTAAGATGCTTGATCTTCTTCTTCATCTTAGCTGCAAATCCTCCATGCTTGTCGTCCTCAAGCTTGTACATGAACTCATCGATAACATCCTCGATCTGAAATGATAGTTCCCTGATATTCTTGATGAAGATGCCAGTGGTATCATCAGTATCCTTGAACTTCTCTGCCTGGCGCCCAGGTAGGCCCTCATGCTTTCCAACTCCTTCTCGGCTTTGCGAATCTCGCCAAAAAGACCCCTTGAGGGCTGAAGGTTCCTTACCTGCAAAGCAGGGTTGCTCCATAGATTGCTGCTTCTTTTGCCAAGGCTGCACCTAGCTTGCCTATCAGCACTCCCACAACAACCTCAGCCATGTGTGGACTTCCTTGAATGCTCAGAATAACAAGTGTGCACATGTGGCTGTCATATCCAAATTTCAAAAACCAGTTCAATTCTTGGAGCTAGCTTTATTTGTACTGGATAATCTGAACTTCCCAAGCAAGATTTATAACTTTATTTTGAACTGGTGAAAGTAGGTGGTTGGCTACCCAGAATATAAGATGCAAACAAGTAAGTGTTGCAGATCGATTCTTGTTTAAGTGATAGTATACTTCAACGAAGTCACAGGAGATACCCTAGCGAGAATAGACTAAAAGAGTATAAATCAAGCCAATTTCCAGGACTTGTTTTCAGCGAGAACTTCGGTACAACTTGAAGCTGTACACGCAGTGAATTTTACAAATCAAGCCAATTTCCAGAACTTGTTTTCAGCTCAAGGATCTAGATATGCAGATGGGACTGAACAAACTTTGAACCGATGAAATTTAAAAAGGATAATACCAGAATACAAGGATGTCAGAAAGAAAGCATGAATGGTTGCAGATTGCTGGTCCTTGTTGCATCCACAGTCAATGTCTATGGAGGGGGAGGAGTTGGATCTGGCAAGCAACTATTCTGCAGGGCCAGAGGATGATGACCGGTGACCCACAACAACAAGAGAGATATAAAAGAGAAGAAGCTGAATCTTCCTGCAGCTCTGTGAATGAAGGGAGATGAGGAAAAATCTCCTTCAAGATCAAATCTGATCTAGTCTTTGGAGCTTGTTTTTCAGGTCAAGAATAATGAAACTTGGAACCAAAATTGAACAAACCATGAACTGGTGAAATTTGATACCTGAATAAACTGTGAAGCTGGGGAAACTAGCATGCGTTGCAGATTGGATTTGCTGTTGCTGAATCAATGTCAACCTCACTCCAAAGAGTGGTTGTGTTTTAAGCAGCAAAGATGCTGCAAGAGGCCCTAGAACAGCGACCAGGAATTCATGTTGTTCTTGCAGCTCGTGGAATCTGTCTTTACAATGTTGGTCTGCCAGTGGTGTCCTTTGGGCTGATTGTACTTGGGCAACCACTCTGTACCAGAAACAGATAAACGAGTGAGAAGGAGGGAGGAAGCAATGCCAAGATTTGTTTAAGGAGCAGTTGACCAGAATAAGATTTTTTTAGATTGAGATGGTTCTTTATCCTTTCACCTTTCATTTCTTATGCAGGCAAATGACATGATTGTTTTTCCAAAGGATGAGTTGTCAATTCTTAATTTCCTAGTCCTTTGTTGGTGGTCATGGTAGTTCATGTTGACTTGGTGCAATGTTACAGTTGATCATATATATTCATATTGTTTGTTTGTTCACACAGTAACGACCAACAAGTGGGCTATGTACATTATATAACAATTAACAAGTGGGCTGTTTACAGATAATTGTTATTGGAACAAGTGGGCTAGTCCTCAAACAGAAAAGTCTACGGGTTGCATGAGTATGCAGTGTTAAAAATCTGAATCGATGCAGTGGTTGACAAACTAGTCATTTCTGTTATGCCAAAAAAGAGGAACACTAGGTTCCAGATTAAATTAACTATGAATTGATTACAGACATGGGAGAGGCCTTAACCACAAAATACAGCTTCCCAAGCGTCCTTCTCACCGCCTCACCCACCATCACCACGGCAACAATTCCTCTGGAGCGAACACGGAGAGAAAGGAACTGTGCCTACACAGAAACACGCACGCACTCCACATCAGCCAAGCCGAGCGAAATAGAACAGTTAGCAAAAGCTGTATCCATAAATCACCCGCTAGTGAGGAGACCGCTGCACCGCCGCACGCCACCTTGTTCGTTCGAGAGCCTCCGAAGCGCCGGCTCGAGCGCGCTGGACGGAATCGACGAGGCGGCGGTAGTCCCGCACCACCCAGGCGTTGAGGCGGCACAGGTCCCTTCATGACCCGGCCGCGGGGGCGGGGGTGGAGTGGCTGCGGCCGCGCAAGAGAGAGGAGGCGGCTGTTTTGGTCTGGGGGGTGCGGCTAGCTCGTGTGGCGGGCTTGGTGCTTCGCCTGCGGAGGAGGCGAGGGGCAGGGGTTGGGGTGGGAGTGGGAACGAGGGAGGCGGAGAAGGAGGAGAGAGAGCCGCCGGCGGAGGCGGAGGCGGCGGCCATGGCAGTCGGCCAGTTGGGATGAGAAGAACAGGGAGGAGGAGATTACTTACATGTGGGACATGCTCTGTAACTTAAGTTGTCCCCACATGGCAGGGAGACTGTGCCTGTGAGGCAGCCGGCAGGATAGGTTGGTGGAATAGTGGATGTGGAATGAGTGAGAAAATTTGCTTGTTGCAATGCATGGTTTTAAATTTAAATTAGATATATTTTCCCCAACAGATTTGAATCTTTTTAGTTGATTCATTGTAATTTTCCCCACATAGATACATCTCACTTTCTTCTTACGTTAGTTTCTTAATTTCTTTTTTTTCCTTGCATGGATGTTTATTATATAGTTATTTATGATTCATTTTGATTGATTTCCTTATATGCCCGATAAACTCTACCCTTTGCTAATCTTAGCAAGATAAAATTCACTCTAGGTCTCTAAAATTGTCTTAAGTGTCGCCAAAGTCTCCATTTGCATTTTTGGTTTCGAAGTTTGTTCGGAGCTCAACAATCATTCAAACGGGTCTAAACCCATCTCGGTAGCTGACATGGCCTTACACGAGATGTCCATCATGGACTCGGTGCGCTCCATCCTGGTAGTTGACGTGGCACTTCACGAGGCGCCCACCATGGATTTGATGCACTGACCCGGCCGTGGACCATCGACCAATGGGGTTTTTGGCCACACCCCTCAAGGTCCACCCTCCTTCATTCATGGCCACATAGGATTGGATTGTAGGACACCTATGATTTGTTTGAGCATAGTAAGGGGATGGAATGGTCTCCTATCCTTTGCGTTCTTTGTTTAGTTTTAGGGTCTCGAGAACATAGGATCAACTATCTGACACATGGGGCCTATCTGTTATTTTCTTATTTTCTCCTTATCTTCAAGGGATCGACTTCATTTGTCTTTGGTGGGAGGAATAGTCTATGAGCTAAAGGAGTCAACAACGAAAAAAATTACTAATCTACAGGTGAAGCACCTTGTGTTTGTAATCTGAGTAGCCCATGAATTAGTAGCTATAGGTTGTAAATGTCAGAGGCCCAGCCTTCAGCGTTGGCCGAAATGCTAAAATACTCCCTCGGTTCCAAATTGTAGTTTATTTTGGCTTTTCTAGATACTTTAATTTAATTATGTATCTAGACATAATGTATAATAACTAGGTGCATAAGAAAATCAATGTATCTAGAAAAGCTGGGGTTAACTGAAATTTGGAATTTGGAGGAGGTATTAGGTATTCTATTACTCAACCATGTCAGGTAATATTTGGTTTCAAGTTATTTAGTTGACATGGTTGAGTGGAACCTCATATATACTCCTGCTGCCAATTGAAAAAGAACATACAAATTCCCAATTTATGAACAACGGTGCAGCCTAAACCTGCGTATTCAGCCCTTAATTTATAGTACACAATGAATTTTTATGACAATTAAAATGGCAATGTCATTGAGCAGACTTTTTAGGCTAATCACAACCATATTCCATTCATCTGATCTTGTACCAAATAAAAAGGTTAAGTTCTGCAAAACGAGAAGTGAAGACTCTGACAAGCTTATTTTACCAACCTGGGAAATGCCTTACCCATAATGGTCATCAGACCAATCCATTCTGACTAGATAGACTAAAAGAAAACCCAAAGCAAGCACTCTCTAGTCTCTGCACCAGGCACAATTTTTATTTTAGATGTAAACCACAAACAACATGATGGAGCAACTAAGATCACAACAGTGCTTGTTCATAAAACTGATTTTAGTAAATTCATGTTGACACTCTATTTTTGTAATCTGCACCCATGCAGGAATTCAGGCATTTCTCTTGCTGATGGGCAGATGTCTTCCTCCGTCGTAGCTCAATACATGTCCACTATTAACCACTGAACTGAACCGCAAAAGGTCCAAACAGAACAAAGCCAGCAGCAGCCTGAGGCATTTTCAGAGCCACGGTTGTGTTCAAGAAACATAAAACAGTACCTTGTTCGTGAATTTGCAAATAGTAGCTACTGTAGGATCAAGCCTTCAGCCAGCGAATGCATCTAAGTCCAGTTGCTCTAAAAGAACCCTTCTAATGTGGCTAATCCTCATTAGTTCTCAAAACAGAACAAAGCCAGCAGCCGACGGGCATTCAAACAACCATGGGCAATACATGCCCCAGAACTAGTAACAATACATGCTTAAAGTCATGCTAACTCTAAGTTCATCTACATCAAGTTGATCGCCATAAAACTAAATGCTTTGCTTTAGTACAACAATATTCTTGCATATCAAGTAACCGGCGGCGGGGTATGCTTCATATAGCTAGAAAAAAGCCATATGCTCACGTTACCAACTAAAAATAACATAACATTGCCAATTTCTAAACAGGCGCAGCCTAAAGATACTAATTTGGCTATTGGATTCTATTACAATGTATCATTTAGTAAAAACAACTAAAAATTGTAATGATAGATAGGGTAGTAGCCTTTTAGAGGCTAATCCACCCATTATATTCCATTGATTCAATCAAAGTACTCATAAACTTACTGCTGACTGGTATTGAGTTTTGGCTCCACACAACTTAAAGCATCGACAAGCGAAAAAGTTATGTTCAGCAAAACTGAGAAGTAAAAAAGAATTTGACAAAGCTTATTACAAACCTGGGAGATGGCGAGATGCCTCACCCTTAATTCCATAAAGGACATCAAGTGAATCTCTTAGGAGCAGAGACTAAAGCAGAAACCCAGAGCATGGACTCTCTGAGGTCTCTGTACCAGGCACAAATGACATGATGAAACAACTAAAATCATAGCAGTGTTTGCGCTTAATTCGCAAACAGATTTAGTAAATTCAGATTGGCACTCTTCAGGAATCTGCTTAACCATGCAGAGAACTCAGTCACTTCCCCTGCTGATGATAGCAGGTTGTCCTGTAGCTCTGCTTCGCGATCACTAGCTCAACACATGTTCACTTGCCTGAACTGATGAATCACCAAGGGTCAAACTGAACCAACAAAACCAGCAGCAACCTGAGGAAATGAAACAGATGAGGCATTTTAAGAGCCACGATTGTGCTCTGGCCGGTCCAATAAACAAGCAGCAGCTTAAAAACCGTACCTTGTACACGTTAACTCATGAAATATGGTAGCTAGAATCCCGAAGTTTTCAGCCAGCGAGTGCATCCCCTTCCTGGTTACAATTTCTTTTGCAAAAAGTTCTCCCCAGTTACACTAAGAAAAAACCATTCTAATGTGGCTAATCTTCATTAGCTCTCGTCACACTTCATTTGCTTCACCTTCCTGCCTAAGAACCTTTACAAGATCATCTGCAGCATGTACCAAATATAATTCATCAAGCGTCGTAAGGTACTCAATGCCACAAGGGAGCGCGCTTCAATTTCAGGGCAGTCCAAAAACCATAGCTTAACAAGGCTTCCTAGCGCATCTTCCTCTATTTCTACTTGGCTGAGCAGTGGAGCATGATTTATCAGTAGTTCTGTCAGTCTAGGAAATGACTGCGCGAAGAAGCATATGTCAACATAAGCATTAGAAAGGTCAAGTAAGCATAAATTAAAACCATGAGGCTAGGAAATGAGTTCTCATCAGTTTGGAGAACATCAGCACTAAATAGGTGAGACAGTTAAGGTGCAGCCAGGAAGAGAGAATCTGAGGGCATTTGTTTCTTTTTCCAGCTGGCCATTCAGTCGAGTTTGAAGAAAGAGTTTCTGGTAAACTAAGTTGTTCCAATGGCAACACCTCATTTTTCATTTGACATAGTAATTGACAAACTGACAAGATTGCTCAGGTTACAGATAGTGCTACACAAAGATTAACCAGTGCTCACTTTGTCACATCCTCGAAAATGTTATTAAATAATGTCAAAACATAGCATCATCACATAGTGTCTCTGAGCAAGCTTTAACCTTTTGCAAAGCATACAGTCCTGTTAGGTTCTTTATTATGCCCTTAGGCACCTTCACTCCGCGAGAATATCCTGGAAAGGTCCTTCACTGACCACTACAGATGCATATAGGTACCTGAGCTTCTTCAGTTTTCCTACATCCTTTGGTAAAGATAGGAGACAAGTGCCTGATGCATCCAATACTTCTAAGTTTTGCAATCTTCCAATGGCCTTTGGTAGAATCTCAATTTGAGTATTTAGAAGACCCAAGCATAAATTAAACAAGCTGAAGACCTCATTAGAGGCATCTTGATTTTTAGTATCTTGCAGATCCAATGTTGACAGCTTAATGTTGAGGATGCAAGGACAGGTTTGATTAAATCGATATCAACAGAACTCATAAAACATAGATTGCCGCGTAGATGCATCACCAGATTGATTCAGCGGTACAATATTGGTGCTATTTATTGACAGTCTCGCGTGTTTCTTGTACCAAAAAATGTCCCATGGCCCTTATAAACTGTACCAAAGCATTCTTTTGCTTAGCTTTGTCAATGGCAAAATAGTAGGATGACATCATGCATTCGACAACACTTCAGTCTTCTAACTCATTCTTCTCAATGACCTGTAGCAGGCTTGGGTTTACAAGATCATTCAGGTATCCCTCTGCCCACTTGTTCTAGTGTTTTGTTCTCCTTTTTCCTCAATGAATCAGAAGTAATCAGTGCCTAATTAACCTTCTCCTCTTCAATTGATATAATCCTCTTTGGAAATATTGCACAATGTAAGAAGCAATTCTTTTGGATTCATATGGAAGGTCCTCCAAGCTGAGTTTTTAAAATACTATCGACACCTTGGATCACATTATTAGTGGACTGCAATTCTAATTCCTTGTACATGCTATACCATTCAGAGTATGTTGGTTGTTTTGACAGATAACAGGCGGCCTATACAGCAATTGCAATAGGCAAACCTTCTACGTTTGTAAGAACTTTGCTGCCAATCTTGTAACTCTGATGGGCACCTTTTTGTCATCGCACTATTCTGAAGCTACTTTGCAGAATAGCTTCCAAAGGGTATATCTCTAGTGGTTCCAGCTCAATTGTGCAATTACTAGTTGCCAATGATGCAACTTCAAAGTTTTCTTTGATGTAAGAACAAATCTCTTGGTACAATTAGTTGGGAAGACTTCCATCATATTAATCCATACATCATTTTCCCAAAACATCATCAAGAACCAAGATATACCTTTTTCTCCTTCAAGTTGTTTCCGGATGATCTCAACTAAGCTTCTAGTTTCCATGTTACTTGCATCAGTTAAAATGCCAAACTCTTTCACAATCCTCTTTAGCAAGTCCTCAACCTGGTAACTCCTTGACACAGTTACTGCACTGCAGCAACATCAAAAGCCAGTTTCACAATCTTGTAGACATGGTCAACCAAAGTAGTTTTGCCTACACCACCCCATTCCCCAAACTGTGGCTATTTTGTTGTTCTTTTCTTTCCAGATCATCTACTAGCCACTGCATAAGCTTTGTTGCATTATATTCAATACCCACTACATCATCTTCCCTTGCAAAATACAAGTTTTGATTGGTGAGTCGTCTGGCTTGATTGTCACCTCTCCCAGCATAGCCATGCATTCCTGATGACATAACGGGCCCTCCTTTTGTGCAGTTTCTTCGAAGCTCAGCATTGATTTCACAGAGCTTGTGAGCCAGACGTCTGCCAAACCTTGAGATGCTTGATCCTCTTTCATCTTGCCTGCAAATCCTCCATGTTTGTCGTCCTCAAGCTTTGTACATGAACTCATCGACAACGCCCTCAATCTGAAGATAGTTCGGATCTTCTTGATGAAGATACCGGTGATCTCATCAGAATCCTTGAATTTGTCTGACTCAAGCAGGTAGGCTTTCATGATCTCCAGCTCACTCGGCTTTGGCGGATCTCGCCAAAGAGACCCTTGAGAGCTGAAAGCTTCCTTGCAAAAGCTGGGATGCACCATAGGCTGCTTCTTTGGCCAAGGCTGCACCTAGCTTTCCAATTAGCACTCCCACAACAGCCTCTGCCATGGTGGTTGTGTACGCTTGAGACGCTCAGAGTTACATATGGACCTGAACAATCTGAGCCCCAAATTTCACAAAATTAACTCGAGTTACCTTTCAGATCCACAATCTGAATCTTTTTATTATTATTATTATTAAAAACAAACTATGCTTGAAGTTGAAGATATAGAACAAGCTATGTTTACCTGAATACGAAGATAACAAAGCACGCGTTGAAGTTGAAGATCAGGCGCTTTGTTTTGTCACGGTTGCATTTGAGAGTGGGAGGAGTTTCATCCCAGAGCGAAGGGAAGTCATGCTGGAAGGGCCGTGACGCCTCGTAGCGTGGAATAGCTGATAGCTACATAATCATAATCTATCAGTGATGGGATGCTGTCAGGTTACACGCAATCAATGCGTGAGCCATCACCTAATGCAGTCATCCACTGTGAGAGTTTGTCTGTCACACAGCATTAGGCTGACTTGGTCACTAAATTTAGACTTGTAGAGTACAGTGTACAGCAGTCCACCAAACATGTGGCATCCAAAGCAGAGCAATAGGGCATCAACAACCTGAAAGAAAATGGAAACAGAACCATGAACGTTTATGCAAACTACGCTACTACTAATAGTGTGTCACCACTAGCGCCCTTAGTAAAGCTGTATAAAATGAGTAGTCTAATGAGCATGTTAGGCAGGTTAGAGCAGAAAAGGACATTTTGCATTCATTTATCAGATCAAATTAGAAGAACTTGCAGGATAGGGGACTACCAACGACAACCCTGCTCTGTGTGACACCAATATACCACAGGTTCAGAGAAACCAAACATACATGATATACCATTGTAGTTCAAGAGAAACCATCAATCTCCCAGAGATACAGCACGTTAATTTCCAGCAAAACGGAAACTAAAGGCTCTGTCGCTTGGATTACTGGACTGAGAGACCGCCACCACCCGTTGGATAGCTGATGAGGACGTGCCGCACCGTCGCACACCACCTGTTTCGTCGGAGGGCCTCTGAAGCGCCGGCTGGAGCGCGCCAAACGGAGTCGACGAGGCGGCGGCGGCACGTAGTCCCGCACCACCACTGCGATGAGGATGCAATGCCGCATAGGTTCTCTCCGCTAACTGCTGACCCGCGGCGCACGAGAGAGAGGAGGGTGCCTTTTGGTCAGGGGCTGGAGCTGAGGCTGGGGT
>JADLZK010007856.1:0-123400 GCA_015847255.1 Hyparrhenia diplandra
CGGCCGTGCCCTTGTTGAAAAATTGAAAATGGGATTGAAAAGGACGGGAGGACAAGGTTCATATCGCATCATCAATTAATGTCATCTTTAAGCTGTTAATACCGTTACCATCCGACCTGCAGCTTGCACGTACAGCGACGGCTCATTGAGCAGCGCAATTTCGCCACCAGCTCGCAGCTGCAGGAGAAGACCACCGAGGCATCGCCGCCGTTCCACGGCTCCCACCCACACGCACGCGGGACCCCAGGCCGACAACTAGCGCGCGTACTGTTGGCCAGTCGATGTCGTTTCAGAACTAACGATTTCCTCGGCCGGCATGGATCCTGCCATTGCCCCCAAAGTCTCCCCTCGGTCCGACCACCCATTTAGCCCAGACCATCTCGCGTCCGTGCCCACGCCCCTTTTGCTTGGCCTCAGCGACCCGCGCCGCCGCACCAATCTCGCCTCCCGCAGCCCCTACGCCAAGAGCGCCCCCTTCCCCCCTCCCTCGCCTCTACTCCTGCCGCCACCGTCACGGTGAAGCTCACCGCCGAGCCCCGTACTCCCGTGCCGCCATCTCCTCCGCTCCGGAAAAGTTCCCCGCCCGACTTGGCCCCGATCACCCCCTACACCGCCAAGCACACCTAAGCCGCCATCCACCATTCATGCGGCGAGGGCCTGCCTCTACCTCCCCGGCCGGTTGGCAATCTATATCCCATCGGAGTTGGGAAGGAGGGAGACGCTCCCCGAAACCCTCCGGGCAGCGCTGGCGAGCGCGAGCGCGGCAAAGCGAGAGGAGCTGCGCTGGGCCGCACTAGCCGCAATGGGCTGCAGCCGATGGCCGAGGTGGAAGAGAAACAATGGTTTCGGGAGGACGGGGTGGTCGGATGGTGCTTCAGTCCATCCGGGTCGGACCCGAAAGATTTCCGAGTCCGAGCACCCTCTTGCTTCTGAGTCACATCACTAGACCCGTGCGAGAGCATGGGTTACAATCAACATTTGTTAGCATTTTGTTTCTTTCTTTATTCTCTAATACAAGAGGTGTAATAAGCTTTCCTCTACAGTTCTCATCCACCAGATGTAAACTTATCTTAACTGAATGAACCCGTACACTTGATAAGAAGGACCATATGATTTTTGGAGATTTTTTTTTCCCATTTGAATACTTGAAAATTCATAGAATATATAAAAGTTTTTGACCACTTTTTAAAATGCAATAATTCATTTTTTAAAAAATGGCATGTCTTGTGCCATTATCATCCTTATTATTCAAATTTATCAACCTACAAAAATATCAAAATTTTTGAGCTCTCTAGGTACTTTTAATACTTTTTACTTCTTAAGTTGAATTTTTAATTTTTTTGGAAAAATATCAGAAGTTCTTATTCAGAGGCATGGTGTACCTTTGTGTACCACTTACTAAGTTTTAGGCCGAAATGCATTTTTAAAAGTTTAGAGGCATACCCCTCCAGACTTCATAAAACTTGACGTTTGGGGAGGGGACTACAATCTTAACGTATAACTTTGATCTCTTGTTATTCTAAAATATTTATGAAAAAAAAATAATATATGCATACTTTTATGAAAAATATTTTTCAAGACAAATCTATTCATATAGTTTTCACATTTCAGAACTCAACAACTGAAACTTATCAGTTTTTGACTCAAACCTTTTCCAAAACGTAGCTTATGCGTGAGTATGGAGGAGTATGTGACTGCTTAGAAGTTCGTGGCCCGTGCATTTAACTCTTTTTGATTATTTTATTATACACAATAATTCGTCGGTCTTCTCACTGGTACCCTCTGTTCCATTAAGATTGGGTCGCTGGGAACTCGATAGCAGGCACGGATTTGAAAAACGATGTAGAGATAGCGGGATGATTGAATACATGTAAAAATTGCATCCAACACATCAGAAGACGACCCATCTCCCTGCGAGAAGAGACAGGGCCACGTTGAAAGCAACTGGTCAGGTAATTTTTTTCAGTCCAGAAGCAAACTAAAATATAGTAATTTTTTTCAGTCCAGAAGCGAAAAGCATCAGCAGCTTTTTATGAGTTGCGACATGTCGACTTAGAAAATTTCTAGAAGAAACATTTTGTATCTCAAATCAGTTTATTATGAAAAATATGTTCAAAGATCTATCTAATGATACTAATTAGTATTATAAATAAATATTAGTATTTTTATTAAATATATTTGGCCTAGGTTAAAAAGCTGTTGACATTTCAGAAGCGACTCTTTTTTTCTGGGACATACGGTAGCAGCTAATGCGTGGTCATGCCCCTGTTGTGACTCCCCGACAAACACACCCCTACCCTTTGGTTTCTCTAGTTAAAAGTTTACCCTATCATCCGATGTTGGTTCACACGGATGTTAGTACACATGTATATGGAATATTAAATATAGAGTAAAAAAATAACTAATTTCACATTTTTGCGAGACAATTTTTTTAGACCTAATTAATCATGATTTCATAACATAAATATAGATTGAAAAAAATAACCAATTTCACAGATTGCAACCATTTTAGAGACATTTTGTGCTTTAATTAATCTATGATTTACCAACATGATGCTATGTAATTGTTTTATATTAGTATGATATAGTATCTGAACAATTTCGTACGACACGTGCCATCCGATGTGACACCTTCTGAACTTGTTCCTGCATCCAAATACACAAAAGGGCCAAAAATATTATTCCAGAAAAAACGTCAAAAATTCACCAGATTTTGTCGCTGTCCCGTTAAATAAAATAAAAAACATCTGACGTGCAGCGTGTAGCAGGCAGCAGCTCGGTGCGAACGTCGCCGTCGCCATCTATCTGCATCTGATCAGTTTTATTTTACTCAATAAATCAATGATAGTGCTATGCTCTGTAGGACTCCACTGCACACAACAGCCATATGCTTCAAAGCTACGGTTGCCGTGGCATTACCATCACCAAAATGCACCATCGGAACTGGGAATAAAATTCCCTGCGCTTATATTTCTCATTTACATCGGTTGTCGTATCTTTCACATGGTTAATTTTCCATACATCAAAACTTTCCTCCAACAGTTTTTCGTCGTCAGGTAACAATGCCAGAAACCTCGGGGCAGTTCCTCTTCACCGCCATGATTTTGGAAGTCGCCGCATTAGAAACTCAAACACCCTCAGAGTATTGTGCACTTGTTCATGCCAAGAGATGAAGATCCTCCCTCGCAGAGGGCCACAAGCGGCCAGGAAGCTTCCAGGCCTCTCTTCCTCGAAGGCGTACTCTGATTCTCTGGTCGGACTATCCATTCCCAATATTTGCATTCCTCTATCAGCACTTGTTGCCTCATCAGAGCCTCTTTGCAACACCTGCATCCTTTCCACCCTCTTCCGAGTTCTACACCCTCCGCTTCGCCTCCCCTGGCTTCTTGTCAAAGAGTCCTTTGAACTGCTTCCTCGCCTTCTTTTCAGCTTCCTGGATTTACATATTGTCCATTTGTTGTTAGCTCCAAAGCTTAACGGTTTGGGCTAATGTTGTTCTGTTGTACCTGTTCCTTCTGCTTAAGTTTAAGGAGGGCAGCTGTGGTGATCGGTTCCGATGACTTATCAATTGTAGTCATCTATAATAAGAAAAACACAATCACATGTAGATTAGGCCAGCTACAAAAAATTAAATATGGCACTCAAGTATGGTGTCACTAACCTTCTTAAAAATCTTTTTCTTGCATCATTTCCACCTCCAAGTAACATGAAGGATGTTCCTCGGCGTAAAGAGCTTTCACATGCACAGGATTTGCATCCAGCACCTGCTCAAAAGAGCACATGAAAATAAGTTACTAAATCCAGCTTTTTAGCATCACATAACTTTGCTTTCAAACACCAAAAGAAAACCCATGAAGCAAACAAAAAAGAATCAGATAACAAGTTCCAAAACGTATGTGTTCTTAATTGGTAATGCCATGCAAAGGCACACATATGCAACTGCTGCTAAATACCCAGGCATGTGATTTCACTTGAAGAGAGTATTAAGTACAACTAAACATCCATATGGACAACACCAGGTGTCCATACCCCAAACACCACAATCCTACTTTGATACTAGTATCAAGAAATTTCTTTACCACAAAACCCAAACTAGTTGAAAATATATGTCTTGAACAAAATCAATATTCCCGCAAGAGAAACCTACCTTGTTGCATGTTTCAATGGATTTTCTGTATTCTCACCCATCTTCTGGTAGCAAAAGCTACATTTAGATGTAGGAACTCTACATATGTAACAGAAGAGAGTGAATAAAACCATTCAGTACCTCTTACTGTAGAGGTGATGTGCAAGAAAAATGGTCAGGGTGACCCACGCATCAGAATGCTTATCGTAAGAGAAAATTGGAACCAAGTATTATCATACCTTGAATTAGCAAAAGATTTTTCTCCCCTCTTCATCATCATGAGGATGCACGCGGGTTATATTCCCTAAGCACCTGTACGTAGAGGTTGAAGAGCCCATGTTAGCAAAATATTTAAAATACAGTTTACATTTAAATGTGAAACTATTTGCATTTCAGCAAACTTCTTGTATTAGGCAAGTAGGGCTTTGTGGGTTCCTCATAGGGGTTTAACAACCGCGATGCTGGCTTGTGCTGTCCAGTAAACAGGAGGATGAGAGAAAATTACCGAATTTAGGAAACATGTTATTGATTAACACGGTGAAGGGGAACCTTCAAGATGTAGTGGCACTATTTAGGTTTAATTCACTATGGTTCACAGCTCAATCATGACAGAGATATAGAGTGCTCCAGAGGGAGATGAGAGAGGAGTGGAAGGGAGAGAGATGGGATGTGTTGTCATAATAAATTTTTGTTTGTGTCATCTTTTTAAGATGTATACTACTTT
Source organism: Hyparrhenia diplandra (assembly GCA_015847255.1). NCBI lineage: Eukaryota > Viridiplantae > Streptophyta > Magnoliopsida > Poales > Poaceae > Hyparrhenia > Hyparrhenia diplandra. The sequence goes on from JADLZK010007856.1 coordinate 4,851, forward strand.
AATATACAATAGATCCCGTGTTTGCCATATTCTTTAACAATTTTGCTTTGATCAACTACTTTATGACATCTGTAATGAGCAAACTTGTGCATGGAGTTGGACCTCTCACCACAAGTCGGGGATGAGGTAATCTGTGATTTGGTGGCACTGATTACTACTTTGATTCCACAGGACATTCAAAAAGTGGAGTAAACTCGTTGATCACCTTGTTGTTACTTGCGGCGTGGACGATTTGGAACCACGAACATGAGTGTTTTTTGAATGGTGCTGCACCAAGTGTTCAGGTTGTTTCAAGAAGAACTTTTGAAAAGAAGGGAATGGCTAGTGCAAAGGTTTGATGCATCTTTTTGCTGCTGCCTTCTTAAAAAAGCGTCTTAGTTTATAGGTCAAGGTTGTTTTTTGTTAAGTTTTTAGGTGTGTATGTTACTTTTACGCGCGAAGGTAATGGTGGTGTGAGTTGTATCTTGTAATATTTTTTCCATAATGCAAAAGATACAAAGCACACAGGCGAACTGGGACAGTCAGTTCAATTATGAAACCAGAGCAAAACTGAACTGTAATAAAAAAAATGTGGCTTCACCTTATAATTCAATTATGATAAGCGAGAATTTAAGGAATACAAATTGTATACAGGAAGCCATACCTATCATTATTTCGCCAGCCTTTGCAAGTTCGAACTTTCCTTCTTTAAACAGTCTGTTACTGAGAAAAGTAAGGCCTCCTCCATTTTAGAACTAGTTGTTAATCAAACTCAAAATAACATAATCGCGACAATCAATGCATATCAAGGACAAAGTATTTGACATGTGAAGATACATAATCAACATGTGTCATGTAACTAAGACTGGTTGAAACATTGATGAAACCACTAACAAATTCAGACTCAGCTGACAGACTATACTTCAAGGCACCACACATCTACTTACATCTTAACAAAATTGGCCATCTTCAGAAACATCATTGTATTTCTATTTCTATCAAAGCAATTCAAAGGTAGTTAACAGTTTGCCTATATATGAAAAAAAAAAAGGAAGTTATATGATTCATATGGACATCGGAAGTATAAAACATTTCAGCAAAAAAATACACTTTGTGACAAACTCACTGGGATACAAATTCGCACAAGTTAAGCAAAAATGAATTTAGTCAGTATACCGTATTCTTTATTTTTGTCCGCCTCATCCATGGTTTCTTCAAAAGTTAAAACCAGTCAATCCTACAGTACAATTGGACCAGTCATCAGAAAAGAAAAAAGAATCAGCTGTGTGGTAAATGCATGTTTCCCTAAAAGAGTATAGTTCAGTGTATCGTGGCTGCAAATGATTCCAACAAAAAGAAACATTAAAAAGTAGGGCAAAAAGGGAAAGACATGTACTCTGTGTCTTGTGGTTCATCTCACATTCTGCTATTTAGCACAATAAACGAAACAACACAAGTGGGCAAAACCATTACTAATCAAATGGGATGTGCTACCAGTGCCAAGAACTTTAAAAAAACTCAATCGGGTTGAAAACTAATGATCAATGGCAAACATTGAAACAGAGAGGATTGCTACTCTCGCATCCTCAAAGTGAAATAAGGCCCGTTACCTTAAGTACTTCAAATCCAAGTAGTTCAATTTCCCACCGAACATAAGCTCCTTCAGGAACATTTGCTGGCCTGTTGCAACCAAATTATGTTATTCTGAAAGCCCCCACTACAAAAAGGGACTCTAATATAATGGTTGTACAACCTTGGAAACTTATCATATGCAAAATCTGGTGGGCAGGTGACAATGGATTTTTTTCACCAGGAAGCATTAGCCGAACACACATTTCAAATCCCTCTGGAACCTACAAAATGCATTGCTGATTTGTAAATTCAACAGCAAAAATTTCATCCAGTAAAAACGTTGTATAATGTGACAGATCAATGTGCTAATATCTACCAAGCCTTCTCCGAACAGAATTCCAATGGTTCACCATCATTATCGACACGCGTATCATAAAAACACCGACTTTTGGTTCATCAAGGAGCATGCCCTTATAATGCACTCTTAATAAGCTATCATGAAGAGGACAGTCCATTGGAAATTCACCTGATATTTGTAAGGAAGGCAAAGAAGCATAATAAGTATAACTATCAAATGTCATAATCAAATCAAAAACAAAGAACATAATAATCAATATAAATGATTTACATATCTCCCATCTGCAAAAGTTTACTGAAGAATTTTGAGATTTTAGCAAAAGAAAAATAATAAATAATGGACCAGTTTGCCTAGTATTACATTCTTAATGCTCCCAAATATGATCTCTAGCCATCACCGATGGAGCACATCTGAATTTTTGTTGTTTTAGAGCTATTACTCAGATTGACAGCATGATCAATTGATAGATCAACTTTTTTTTTTATCAACACGGAGTGGGAGAACTGAGCATCATTTCAACACACCACACACACTAATAACAGACAAAGAAACTGTCCATTATTGGGGAAACTGGTTGGTGGATCAAAAATATCTGGCGTCCATATTATTTAAAAAGTGATTCATACAAGTTGCAGTGTTTCAAAGAAAACCACAAAAAATCTTGTATGTAGTAACAAGCTAACCAAACCTGCAAAATGTTAAATATCAAATTCATGACATAGACTGCAAAATTAGCACATGATGGATAATGCGGGATGGGTTTGCTTCAATATTGTTTCTTGACTGAGTTTTCATTGCTGTCTTACTTTATGTGTAGTACTAGTGTACATAGTACATACATGATATTGTGACGATTTTGAAACATTGCAATATGCTGCATTCGCAAAATGGGAATACCACAACCCCTGGATACAAAACCTGACAACTATATATTTTTCTAGTTAAAGTAGGAAAAGCTGTTGACTATGGATCCTTTATAATTCATTTACTTCCCTGGTCTTTAAATTATCTAGAAGAGTTCTGCCAATAAAACTAAAAAGTTATCTCACAAAAATGTTCGAGTTGAGCAGTAACACGGAAAGAAAAAGTGACCATTGATAGCATTGTTTTGTGAATGATAAATTGTACTAGGGCAGTGTGTACATGGAAGGTCATAGGAGACTCGGAAAGAAACTTGCATCCCACAAAAACCATACAATTATGAATTACTGGATATGAAACAAAGTGTAAGATTATCTACCTTTTTCCATCAACAACACGCTCGCTTTTATTAGGCTGACCATCACCAAGCATGTCTCTCACCTGTTAATATGTATATCACACAACCTTTTTATGTAGTTTAGCATGGAAAGGTCACACCTTTCTTAAAAAAACAGAACAAAAAGATACATCTAAAAGAAAGATTGTGGTCTTAAGCAGATATTTCAAATGAATCAAAAATACTTAGAATCCCCAAATCTCTTTCATCTACATATTTAGCTAGGAGAACCAGCGTAATCTAATGACATAAACCCTCCATACCTGACCAGTGAGCACAGCAAGTGATTTTTGGTAACTCAAGTATTGATGAAGCATATCTGGAAATTTAGAGGTCATAACCTTGTTCTCTGCTGCTGATTTACTCTATCTAGTCAAAAAGTTGAAATACACTCTAATACTAAGTCTCAAGCAATATGATTCAAAAATTCCTTGGGCAAATGCATTTTGTTTTGAATGTACCCTACAAAACCACGGAAGGAAGCCAAAAAAATTGAGGAGACATACAAATAACAGCATTCATGAACATGGAAGACTGCATGACAGTTTCTTGGTTGGCATGTGGTCACCCTAGACCCTATCTTCAAACACTTATGCAGATTGGTGAACGGAAGCAAGCAGGTGGATCCACAACATATAACAGTCAATTGGTTCACCTCTCAATTGCTTATCAAGTTAGTAAAGGATAACTAGGATGGGTCAATGATCACTGCGACTGGGCTCTGTTTGCCTAATTTGTTGGTCTAAATAAAATACTGACATGCTGGTTAGTGGCTTTGATATGGAACTGTCTGCTAAATGAATGATTTAGAAGGTGAATGTGTGGGTCAGGGACATTGTTCTAAAACACTGTTCAAAGAATAAATGCATGGTACCTTTACAGTCATAAACACACCAAAATTATTTTCAATGTAGTGTCCTGGTAGACAAAGATAACCATCTGGTGAAATAAAATAAAGTACAACCATTGACATCTTTATTATCCAATGTATTCTTTGTTCTTTGAAGAAACAGCCAAACACAATCATGGGATTCATCAAAATAAAAGCAGTCCCTAATTCTAAATGAAAATTAATAGAGATGAATGAATATGAAGATGGCTAAAAAAAATGAAAGGAATAGTTAGTTATGATTGTACCTGGATAAACTGAACCAGTTCAACATAAAATGAACTTCTTCAAGGCCTTCAAGCTGTGGCATTAGTGAGACCTTTGTCAAATAAGTACTGCTGACAAAAATAATTGCCTTTTTCCTCGCGCGCCATTGTTCCAATGCTCCATCTCAAGCCCTTTAGGTACCTAAACTAGAACAACAAGGATATTGCAACAAATAGTAAAGTTAGGGGAAAGGGACCAAATAAAATAAACCATATATGCTGTTAGTATCATCTAAACTAATTCAGGCTTCAAGTATAGAATCAAATTACAACCAAGAAGATAGCACTACAGATTGTTCCACTGAATTTAATGGTAGATGGCACACAGTTCATGCAGATGAAAGGAAACCCTATGAGCCAAAACAGACATCACCGAATGTGCTACAAGCAAACTAGTAAATTTCCATATTATTGTAAAATACTACTGAAGGAATAATACAACATTATACCCCCTCCGCTCCAAAATGCAGGTTCTTTTAGTTTTGCAATAAGTCAAACTTTTCCTTGACCAAGTTATAGAAAAACACACCAACATCAAATTAGCTTTCCATGTCCTCTAAGAAATATATCTTGATAGTACATTTGTTTAATATTTAGATATCAATATATAGTTTTTTTATAAACTTGGGCAAAATCAAGATACAGTTCAAGATAGGACAAACAAACCGACCTAAACGAAGAAGTAACTTCGTATGATAAGCAAAAATGTGTTTTCAAAGTATACAGTATTTACAATAAAAAAGAGTCTGAATGAAAAACATTATGTATCTTTTTTATACTGCTAAGAAGCAGATATCCTATGTTCCTATTCATACAACAAGAATATAACTGACCTCAGATTTACCAATAGTAAAGAAATATGTCTCTTCTTTTATTGAATAATTTCTTTTCCATCTGCTGTTCTTGCAGTTATCCTGACATGTTAGTTCAGAAAATATTCAGGCAGCTGAAACAATATTAAGGTCATAGATTATAATGTATGAAGTCATTAGCCTTACATAAATATTTAAACAGAAATGGCAATTGCAGCAGGCAGTGAAGATAAGAATACAGTAAAAGTACAGGAAGACTGGACATCTATACTGCTTTTGTTCAAATACTTTAATTTCCAATAGTGTTCAGATTTAGAAATTGTTAAAGTCCAAGAATATATTACTCCTATTAGTCACAGATAATGATGCATCATGCATATGTATACCTAGCGATCATTAAAGGTCTTCATTAGTTTAGTTCATTTCGATCCTCTTCTTCTTTCTTTGAGGATCCATATCAAGTTCAATTGATGAGTTTTGGATCAACCCAATTCATCCAAAGAAAGAAAATCTTGAATCCCTAGTTACAACTTACAAGACCTTAAAAGCATTTCTCGCGACAGGCCAGTGCAACAACAATGCAACTCAGCATTAATCACCCTAGTTAACTTTCCATTCAAACTAATGATTAAATGTTTGTATCATCAAATATACTAACCTACCTATGTCAATCTGCCAAAATACACATTATGGGCAATCATGTTGACTGTTTTCTAAGAGATCCGTGGCTAACACCACAAAAGAAAACACATTCTCGAATACCTCAATACAGCCAACATAGGTGATTAGATGAGTACTTTCTCTGCAAATTTGAAACTTAAATTTACCGTAAGCTAAAGATTCCCCATATGGCTCTCTAGGTGTTTCCCATCCCTTGCCTTCTTCAACTATCTGCCACATTCAGAGGAACAAAATAGTTTTTTCACATACCTGAAGCATCCAGCCTCACATACTAGACCACTTATTATGGAACAAACACATAAAAAACAAAGGAATCTACAATGGCAGTTTAAAAACAGCACCAATAACATTTAAAGAAAACAAAGACTATGCATGATTCTTTACTAGTATTCCGCTCCAAATTGTACAAGTTGTTTTGGCTTTTCTAGGTACAATAGCTTGCTACCGTAGATATATGTTATGTCTAGATACAAAAATGACTTACAATTTGGAACAGAGAGACTAATACTAATAATTGTATGAAGTAAAAAGAAATATCTAACAGGTGCTCCAAGAAACCCGAGAAAAAAAAGCATTTTTTGCTGCAATGAGATAGAAAGTTGTTCACCTTCTTTACAACCCCTAAATCCTCTGCCACAACCTGACAAAAAAATAAGCAGAGTAATCAATCAAAAGTAGCAAATATATCTTTTGAATGGCATGTTGTACATTGGGCTATGGAATCAAGAAATTATCAAGATGGCAGCAGGCAACAAAATGTCTTTCTTAGTTATGACAGACCTTGGCAAACAGAGCCTAAGGAATCAATACCAGAATTGCACTAAAAATGCTTGTTTTCATGGAATAGTTAACCCTCATCAGCTTTCATATTAGATGTGATTTTATCCAGATAGAAATATAAAACAGAAAAACCAAATCATTACTAATGATAAATAGTTACAGTTTCTATGTGATGAATATAGTTGTGTTGTACTACTTAATGAGACACTGACAATAAAAAACTATATACTAAATTAGTAAGAAGTAAAACAAAAAATGATAACGGCATGCAAACAACCATATTAGATACCCTGCTATCTTGTGCAGTGAGTCTTACTTGTATTGACAGTATTACTTTTTGTATATTGCATATTGTTTTTAAAATCATACCATGCTGTAGATAAAATTTGACAAGAAAACTATTTTCCAGAATTTATCTGACATTAATGAAATATACATTAGTTGAAGTCATACTCAAGTCATCATCTAAAGAGATTAACCTTGGCTTAAAGAAATCCAACATTTCAATCTCAAATTGAAGTTCATCATCTTTTCGAAACCATCTGGAGCTGCTACTGACAATCGCCCTCAGCATAGTGAATTTTAGGCTGCATTTTGAACTGAAAAAAAAAAAGGTAGGCGAGAAAGAAAAAGAGATGAAGATGACTAAACAAATTGTGCATTTATTGTTGACATGTGCATTTTTGAATCGTTGCATTCTCCACGAAATTGAGTAGTATCTTTTGTATTAGAAATAAATTATAGCAATTTCACCTTCAGCATTGTTGGGAAGCCTTCAGCAAAGCCTAGGATCATCTTTACTCTTCCCTAAGACAAATCTGTCTGGGATTCCTTTACCTGTAAATTATAACAATAATAACAAAAGATGATTCAAAGAATCAGTAATTGAATTAGTAGGCATTATAGATGGGACAAAACATTTGAGGTGCAAAAAGTTCTGCGACAGTATGATTTAAGATACAAATATTACAGAAAAGATTCAGATAAAAATATTACAGAAAAGACGAGTAATCTAATACTATATTGTTCCGTAGGATGTAAGGAAGCATTGACATTGGACAGGTATTTTTCCAAATAGCACACATATGTGCCAACAAAACAGGATACTTTTGCAACTTTAAAATTCAAATTGTGAGTTGTGAAATGCAAGCAGGAAATCACATCTCAGAATAGAGGGGGAAACCATACTATAATTAATATAAAAACAGGATAATGAAGAAGCAACAATATTTGAAGACACTGCAGTATACATAGTGGTGAAATGCACTCAGAGATATTGCAACACCTCCGTGCTCCCTTCTTGTAGAATTGGATAATAGTACCATCCATCGCCCGAGTAGTTGCAATGAAGTATAACCTGCAATAAATTATTGCAATGAGACATTTAATTTGATCACCTTTAAAATACGAAAAACAGACTGTCCGAGCAAAAAAGTGCAGTCATCAAACAATGCCTGGTCCAAAAAAAAAAAAATGCTACATAGGCTTTATGAACGAACCATTAGTTCTGTAATTGCACATTTACAGGACATAGTAGAAAATGACAGTTATGGAGGATCCCCGGCATTACACCCAAAAACTTGTGCCAGGAATAGGTCTCTATGTAAGAATCCATAACCAACTGCACAAATTGTTGGATGATTTCCTCAATCAAGTATAACTAAAAGCTCCAAACGTCTTTTGACCATCAAAATTAAACAGTGCTCAGCTGCAGGATAGACACACACGTTCCTGTCTGTATGTCCTTCCACAATTTCATTGCACGATATACCAAGAGGGAGAGGAGGCAGGCAGTGGTTGCAACCTGATCGCCCTTCTGCAGGGGTGGCATCACCCTCCCAGACCGTGATGATGCCCTTCATCAAGCTCCCAGGTGGCTTCTTCCCTCCCGCCACAGTGGCAACAGAGACATGGCGTGATCAGCCCAAAATGGAATGCCCGAATTGCAAAATTCTACAACCGGATTTCGACCCTGTTTGCTTCGGAATCCCGAGGGGCCTTAACCGGGACTGACCTCTTCTCGGCCTCCCTCCTCGGCGGGGGACTTCTTCTTCGCGGGCGGGGGAGCTCGCCGCCGGCATCGTGGGCCATGGCCGAAGCTAAAGTTTCACCGGCCGCCGCTTCGTCGGAACGGGGAGGGAGAGAGAGGTAGGGCAAGGGAATACTTCGTCATAATCACAAGGCGGAACTGCGCATTAATGGCCGGGATGCGGAGCAGTTGCGGTAGCCGCAGGGCGTGGCCAGCAAGCCATCCACAGCAGCCAGCCTTTTGTTTGGAGTTGGAAGAAGCGGGTGGTGGATGGGATGGTGGATTGGGCACTCGACTCGCCGGTCGCCGGCGGAGAGTCCAACGAAGCATCGCTCGTTGCCGCTTCCTTTGACTTGGGTGTCTCAGGCTTCAATGGGCCTCCCTCCATTGGGCTGCAGGCAGGCTCCGGGCCGTTATCTCAGATGGGCCGTTGCACGTCTCGCTCAGGCCTATCCTACCCCTTTGCGCCCCGAACGAGAGGCTCCCTCTGTCCTTCCCCTGTCACAAGCGACACCGCGCCAGCCCACCACCGCGCGAGCCGGCCGCCGGCCTCTTCGAGGCAGGCCAGCACGGCAGCACCACGTGCCGTGCGCCGGCCAGCCTCCCGCAGTTCCGGAGCAGGTGCGCCGCGCAAGCGCGCAGGCCACCGCACCGCTCACGCCCTGGCCGCCCCGGCCTCGCGTGAGCTGCGTGGCCGCGTGACGGCGTGACTCGTGCCCCTGCCTACCTGAGCGCTGAGCGGTAAGCAGTCACTTTCTATTCAGTTTCCAAATGAATATTCCAATTGATTGATAAAAAGTTAGAAATATGGATGATGGATTTGCATGACCGTTAGTTTCTCGCAGAGGCCCTAGTCTTGAGGGAATCCTGGATCAGCCAACTGGAACAGAAACCACCGCGTTGATTGATACAGGGCTGGGTGATAGCTATACCTACCTGCTTTGGCATTCAACAGAAAATGGGAATCAGCAATGTAGATGTTCCCGATTAGGATAGAAGTCAATATATCGGGATTAGGATAGCATTCAATATGGGAGACTAGGATAGCAAGTGAATATCAGTTCTTGAGGGGCCGTGGAATTTTTCTTCTATGTTCATTATGTTTTATAGAACAGCTTTGAAGCTCCTGTAACATCACTCTTTCCCAAAAATTCGCAGCATGGACCATCTTCTTCATCTTGTGCACGTCACGATTCTGCTGCGGACCTCTCTCTTGACCATACAGCAGACTTCGCCACCGGCGTTTTCTCCGCTGTGGCCGTACGGTTGCTCGTGCGGAGCTTTGTTGGAATTGTTGTCTCCCCGTGACCGCAGGAGAAGTTCCTCCGCTTCGTGATTGATGATGGCACTGGGTGTGTGTACCGTGCATCCTGTGGTTGAAAACCACTCAATATTTTCTTGAATGCTAGCACATCCTCTGGGCCATCAGAATTTGATCCTACTGCGGAGATGGCGTTGAAAATGTCAGAGGAGGTGTGCTAGGCATAGCTTTTGAGGGTCCGCGGAAAGATTACACATATCATGGTGCAATCCAGATTACTGTTAGAGATGTGGTTGTGGAGAACGACCCGAATTCGGAGGTGTTAGCATTGGTTACAATGTGTCCGCTTGGCCAAGGAGTGCTATGATCTGCCACCACCTTCTGCTCAAGGTGGCATCTTGAATGGGGTTTTATCATGTGTACTTTAATATGTAAAAGTTTATCTCTGCACCTGCTGAGACAATCTCTTCTAATGTGATCAAGTTGTGTATTATAAACCTTGTTGAGTGAAATACATAAATATTTATATTGGTTGCAGGTGGTCAGGTCGTTTCTCAATGTGTATGAGGTGATTTTTCTGGTTTTAGCTTGTAACCTCCTTATACCCTCTAGGCTGGGTAAGGGGAGGTTGTTTTGTTACGATTCTCCTCCCCTCTCTCTTTTATTAATACAAAAGATTCACAGCTCTCCTGCATGTTTGAGAAAAATAGTTCCAGGATTTACTTTTGATTAGTACTAGCTAGGGCTATTTACAAATTGCAATTGTGTTTTAAAAGTCTAGTGCAGAGGCATCTAGTGGTAAGATTCCACACATGGGAGCACGCAATATCCAGGTGCCAAAAGATGGTTTATGTGTTTATGTTTCAGTTTGAAGCAAAGCTTTTATTTTTGGTTCTCACTTATCAGTTTTAAGTGTTTATTTTGAATGGCACTATGACTACTATATCATTTCAGATGTTGTTCATTGAAGTATGTGCTCAAGTACTGGTTGGATGCCTTGCAGGAAAAGAGTGGTTCTGTTCTTAGGATTCTTTTACTCCTTCCACTTACTCCCTCCGTCCCAAAATAAACGACGCTTTTGGGTTTTCAGATGTGCTAAGTTTGACTCGATTTGCAGAAAATACATGAAAGATTTAAAATCTCCAAATAAATTTGTTACTAGATCTAAAAAGATCTTTCCAGTGATACTAATTATGTAATATAAATATTAATCCTATTTTAAAAATATAATTGCCGTAGATGTTCTGCTCAAAAACGCCATTTATTTCCTTTTACCTTTATGAAAGAGGCCAATATTTTCTGGCAATGGTAATACCGTTCAACCTGCACCTAAAGGAATATAGTTGACAGCATTATGGCTCCTGAGGAGCTTAGCAAGGCTTAAGACAAGTGTGCAACAACAAAATCTTACTTTTCTTTCTTTCTTTTCTTAATTTTTTTCTTCTTGGTGTATTTACAGTTCCTGTTAACAGGAAGAAAGTGGAAATAGGTGATGTATGATATCTCCATCTGTAGGATAGCATTCTCTTTATTTCTAAAAGCATGACATTCTTTTTGGTACATAGAAGCTAAGCAGTATAGCCATAACTTTAAGAAATCGTCGTCTTTAGAGGTCATGGATAACTTCTTTTTGATCCAGAATGGACTCCATTGGGTTCAGAAAGTTGGCACCTTCTGGATGATTTCCACTTGCCTTTTCTCCTCGTCTGCTGCTTTATCCATGGAGGATCAAATCTTTACATCAGAATCTGCTGGATACCACCTCAAAGGAGGCATATCAAAAGAGGAGCTCACTAGTACATTTCTCCATTGCTGGCAACATTCTTCAGTCACTTGGTTGATTCCCCGCATATGCACTTCCCTACAGTCTTCCTTCTTCTAGCACACCCTAGAGACAGCCCATGTTATTGTCCTGGTAATAAATTGTCCAATTTTCTCCACTATGCTTTCTACATTGATAGCAGATCATTTCTGTTCGAAATATGTTAGGTCTTCATCATGTATGCTTATAGTCTCGTACATGCAAATTGGAAATTCTCTCATTATACTATTATAGACTCAAAATGAATATTATATTTTTTTCTGTTTGATATGTGTGTCTGTATATGTACGTCTGGCTGTTATGTCCTTTGGTGAAATGTGCATGATAATGGGTTTGGTGTACCATAAACAATACCATGTTCGTTTACATTTTATATAGTTTCAGGTTGAAATAAGCTCCAAGGGGTACACATTTTAATTACTCTTCAAAAGATTGTCATTATATTTGGGTTTACCCAGCGTAAAAAAAACCCCCTGGATCTTAGGTTACAGGATGCCTAAAATTAATGTGAGAGAGGCCTGTTCAAGACCAGCTTGCCAGATGGGATCCACATATATATATATCATAGTAAGTGCAGATACCTTTGTTCTTCCTTTTGTGATCATGTTTAAATCTACTAATTCAATTGTCTTGTTAAAATTGCTATTAAGATGTTTTTACATTTCTCCCAATTATGTTTTTTGTTAATACTGCAAAAAAAGAGGTGGTGGAGCTTCTACTGTTTGCCCTTAAAAAAACTGCCGAAGAGCCTTGTACTTCTGAATTGTGGAATCCAGAGTCTTTCTCGGTCCACTACTGTCTACATCATATATCATAGTCAAGAAACTTTTTTTTGGAGAAATAGTTGAGAAACATAATTTGTTGTTTCTTTCATCATGTAACCTTGCTTAATCTTCTGCAGTGAACTGTGTCAGTGAAACATTACATTGAAACCTCTAGGAATATCTAACTGCCGGTAGTTAAAATTCAACTCGGATGTATCAACAGAAGACCCCTCTTTTCAGAATAAATTACAAAAATTTAATGCAAGTGGATCCAAATCATAGGTTTAGATCATTCTTTCTTTTTAGCCTGAAGAGAAGAGACCAAAGATGAAAAACCTCCACATTCCGCAGCACACTTGCGATGTAACCTCCAAATTACCTGCCACCTCGCACTCGCTATTATCAGCCCCAGCACTCCGCCAGCATGATGCATCCAATAACTTAAGAAGCTCGTTGAGTGTCATCGGAAACCCCGATTACACCACTCATACCAGGATCAACAAAGGAGTAGCTACGGGCCATTGGCAATATTTGTTATAAAAATACAGATCGAGCGGAAGAATAATAACATTAATTTTACAAAATGTGAATAAGTTACATTTGAGTAAACTTAACATATTATGGAAGTAGAGCAAAACTATAGGGATAACCGCACTTCATGTCGAGCCCACCGACACGACTCTTGGTTAAAAGACCCAGTCAAGACTGCAACAAGGGTTGAAAAACCCCAGTACGGAGCCAACAAGACTTTAACCGACCAAGAAAATAGAAGAAGACTCAAGAATGCCTTGGGAATCACAAGGTAAGGTTTTAGCAAGAACAAGGACTCATTTTGCATAAAGCTTACTAAAAGTGAATCCTTACTTTCAACGCTTTATTTCAAGTTTAGTTAACTATATCCTCTAAGTATCCTACACTAGAGCAATCACTTAAACAAGTCACTTTCCTTCCATAAACCCATAGTTCCATAGGATTAACTACGATGATGGTGCGAGGATTGCTCCTTTGTCGCGGAGCAACGACGATTCGAACCGCTTGTAACCCAACTGGGATACCTCACTACCACGATATATGTAGCATTTAAGCTCTCATATATCAACCATCTCTCAGCCGTCTTAAAACGGACCGCCCTACGCCACCCGAGAATACAAAAGACACCTCCAACCCGACTTTAACCCACCGAGGGTATCTTTGTATTCCCGCCCATCTCCACTCCCAGCGGCGCGGTTGTATCGCGTCCCCGATTTGGCACACCCCCGAGATCAAGTTTACCCAAAGTATGTGGCCACGATGCAAAGTTCATGATCCAAGGGCTACCCAACTACTCGTCCTTAAACGACATTACCACGGGACAAGCACCCAGAGAGAACCTCTGCCGGCTCAACCACTGAGAGAGACAACCCGTGTCTCCACCGTCTCAAGTTAAGTATAGCCCTACTAAGCATGATATAAGTTATCAAAGAACATTTTAAATATGTAAAAGATTTTCAACAAACTAATCATAAACGCATAGCAACCGCGCTTTAAATAAACAGCTGATAAGGATGATATTTCAATAATCAAGGTTGGTCATGCAAAGAAATAGGTTATCACCAACCCTATTTACCTAATGCAACAAATAAATAACATAAGTGATAATAAGCTTTGTAAAACAACAAGGAAGGGTTTAAATGCATCCGGCTTGCCTGAAGGTGCGGAAAGTCGATTCCCAATGAGATCACCCGAGTCATACTTGACATCGACACCATCGGGTGGGATGGATCTTCTTCAAGCTCGACCATTGTGAACCACATCACTCTCTCAAGCACTACACGAAATGATGATGCATACTTTTAGCATGATGGAATGGTAAACATGATTTGATGAATGCAGCCGAAATGATAAAACAACTTGAGTACAACTTTCCTTCACGATAAAGTTACAACCCAACAAAACCAACTTGTTGAACTACTTCATTCTAAAGGGAGTTCTCAGGACCATCTGATTGTGGTATGATCCATGATTCACAAAGCAATCCCAAAAGTCACACAAAACTAAGTCATCAACCACTAAACACTTAACTTTTCCTTAATAAAACAAATAAAACATAAAATAGAAAAAATAATTCTTAAACATTTCCAAATGACTCCAAACTTTTTTATACAAGAATAACATACCATAAAACAGCACCAAATAAATTTTCATGAATTTTGGAAATATATTTTATTTTCTAAAAACATGGAAGATGCATTTTTCAATTAAACAATGTATTTTTAAATCATGCAAAACTATTCCAAACTCAAGTTTCCCCACTTTTCATGGATTCACATACTCATAGGAAAGTCATACAAAAGTTTCAGAATTTTAGCATGCACAAAACAATAGATATGAAAATCACAAGATTTAGCCAAAAAAATAGAAAAAGAAAAAGAAAACATTTTTCCCTTTCTCTCTGGGTATTGGTGACACAGGCCCAGTACTGCTCTTCCTTCCTCCTGTATGCACGCGCGACTGCCGCATGACAAACCCGGCCAATCCTCGCCGGCAGCGATCACACAGCCCTGGGATCGAGCCTGAGGATTCTTCGGTCCATCCCGCACACTAAGTGGCACTCTTTCAACCTCCTCCGAACATGGCAGTGACTCACCGGCGGCCATGGCGGACATGGCGGCGCGGCGAGAGCGGTGGAGATACTCACCAGAGCTTTCCCGAGACGACGAGGGTACCAGCGACTCCGGCACCGGATCAGGCGAACCTGAACCCTCAACTAATCGAACCCAAACTGTGCCTACGCGGACACAGCCCCAGCGCGCGGCGACGCGGCAACCCGGAACTCACTGGCGACCGGCGTTCCCGCGACTACAACGTGGCAGAGGCTGAAAGAAAGGCATGAATAACTTTGATAGCTCACCACGAACAACGATGCTCACGCTGGTTCGAGCTGATCGGGCGGAAAGCAAGATTAATGGCGGTGACGGCGGCTACGGCAGCGCGAACTCGCAGCGGCAATGGCGTTCCGAGCGCGTCCAGTGCTTGGCTGCGAAAAAACAGCGGGCCAATCACGATCGAGACGTCAAGGAGACGCGGAAACACAAAATGGAACAGCACTAGCATCACCGGGCTGGGGTGACGACAGAGGTGAATGGCTCACGGCGGCGCTGCACATCCATGGCTGCTGCTGCTGTGTTTGCCGGCCGTGCTCGAGCAGAAGGGAGTGGCGCCTGGGATTGCTGTGTCCAGCAGCTGGTCGGCAGCTCGGCCAGCCAGCGCCGGTCCTGACCCGGTCGTGGTTCTTGCTGGTGACAGCCCGGCGGCCAGCCATGGCAACCGCTGCTGCACTGCTGTTGCTGCTTAACATGCACAGGAAGGAAGAGAAGGGTGGCCGGTAGCCGCTAGAGATGGACAGGGAGTGAGAGTGGGCGCCGGCGTTGCTTCCTGCTGCATCGGCTCTGCTCGTGCCTTTTGCGTTGCTGCTGTTGCTATCGCTATCCACTAACAGGGAGAGGAACGAAAGGATGAGGGAGAAAAAGAGAAATCAAATTCTACCCATTCATTTACAGCAACACGTAAGTGAGGGGGAGGTGGCATCGACGTTCCTGGAAGCGGCAGGCAAAGACGACGTTGATCAGTCATCAAAGTCAAGCAAGCAGCTAGATGGCAGCTATGTAGTTTTGGCAAGCAGGCAAGGAGAGAGGGCTGGTGACACGGGCGCGGTGCGGCTAACGCAGCAGCTGCGTGGCGACGCAGATGCACCTGGAAGGCCATCGAGGCGGGCAAGGCAGCGAACGGCACTACAGCAGAGCAAGCAGGTAGCAGGCAAGCAAGCACGTTGGTGCAGCTACGGCTGCTTCCTCAATGTAGTGTACTAGTTCATCTCCCTCCTCTCTTCTTCAAAAATCTCCCAAAAATTTGAACTGAACTCAAAATCTCCAAGAATGAAATTTTCTCAACTTTTCAAGATCTACACATTTCATAAAAGAAGCATCTTTACCGGGCCCCTGAAATAGACTCTCTGAAATAGGGTCAAAAAGGAAGAAATTTGAATTCAAAACAATTCCAAACCATCAATAAATAATTATAAAAACATTCAAACCATACTCATCGTAGACCAAACACATAATTAGGGATCAATCACATGTGATCAAAAATAAAATTACTTCAACCCCTAAGCACAAATAATTTCTAATTAAATAAACTTATTTTACTTAATGCATAAGAGGTTATTCAAACATGCATGCTTTGGTAAATGTATATGATGCATGATTAACATTTTAATTATATATTAACATCTGGGATGTTACAACACTTCTGGCCAGTAATAAATTAGAAAAAGGGGGAAATAGTGGTCCAAACACAGAGGCCAGGCAGCAGGTGAATGAAACATGTAAAAAAATTGTTCCCTTGAAATATGGTGGTGGCTCTATTTTGAAATCACAAGGGTAGGAGGCCTCCCTTGGCTTATATTATTAATAGAGAAGAGAGTATCTGGCTATTAGGCTACATAAATCGCATGTGACTCCATGTGGTGTTACAGAAGACCGGACAGACTACCACTGAGATCTCAGCAATGCAGTTGTGATGCAGTTGTGTGTGTGTGTGTGTGTGAGAGAGAGAGAGAGAGAGAAAGAGAGATAGAGAGGGTGGGGTGTGTGTGTGGCAGAGTGTACGTAATCCCGTATATGTGTGTGTTGGAAGCTTCATGCTCATGAGGCTGGTGTCAACTGTCAACTCACGTGTGCAGTGCACTTGACTCATGCCTGGTGGACTGCCCCAGCAGTACCCATATGTAGGCAGAAATAATTAGTGTGCCGGCAGTGGCGCATGCATGCGCTTGTTCTGCTGCTCAGGCTCAGCTGTGCGCCCGCAGCATTTCTGTCTCTGTATATCTGCTACTCGAAAACTGATAGTTGACGTCGCACATGCTAGCTTGTTGATATATAATACTCTGTATAACATATAATAATGTCTGTATTTCTGTGTATACAAATCTTATGACCAGAGAACAGGTGTTGTCTTTAAACGAATGGAAAAGGCGGTTGCTTTGGTAAGCTATAAGCACCAGTTTTGTCATTTGTTAATGCTAATTTGTTGGGTTTGCTTTGTTTCGGAATGCTTTCTTCTGTGAATGTCATAAGCAGTAGTCATATATCTCTGTCCTTTGCTCCTAGCATATCCAGTCATTCAGCATAAATCACTCACGCTTTTTTCCTTTATTTTGTTTAGAGTTTTTTTTTTCAGGATATGGTCACATTCAACTTCTCACTGATTTGGTTTTAAAACCATTGTTTCTCACTGAATCGATATGATATATGTAGTGGTTGATGTCTTCAAGTCCTTGGATCTGTGTTGATAGGGAGAGGCCCGAGGTTAAACAAATCTCTATCTGTGCTGAGACGAATGGGTTGGCTGCAGTGTGGCAGCACTATTGGTTCATCTGCACGGACCCCCTCACACGTAAGAACGATGATGTCCTTTTGTTTATCAATGCACAGAAACATCTAAATCTAGTGCCAGAGGCATTCCTGTTTCTCTCTGTATTTATCTATCGTACAGCAGCAGCATGCAGCATGAGACAGAGAGGTCATGCACATGTGACATGTGGTGTGTGTAAGAGTTTGGAAAAAGAGCGGTGGTGGTAATTTCACATCTTTACTCCTCCTTTATGAGCACTGGCTTTAATCAGGTCTCCCTTAATGCACTGCACCCTGGCCCACGTCGCTCACAAAGAGGAAATGTTCTCTGAAAAGTTTCCCTTGGTTCGCTAGGGTACCCTCTCAGTCCTCACCTAGTTGAACACCTTTTCTACTCTTTTTTGGTTTTTTTTTTTTGTTTCCTGCAGGAATTCTTGACAAAATGAGATTAACCTTTAAGAATCTTGTGACAGTAAATATTTCTGCAATGGTAAGTAGTATTTTATACATGCCATATCTGATGTTTCCTCTCATTGGAGTTCTGTTTTTCCTCAGGGACAAAGAGGAGAAGCAGCAATATACCAATAGTCCATTTTCCTACGTCCATTGCTGCTTTCCTTTCCAGGCTAGAGAGGAGTAAGCTGGCGCGAGAGTAGCTGATGAAAGGTAATCAGGTACATATCCCACTGTCACGAGGTTAGGTTGCAGCTGCACTACACTGCACTACAAGCGTGTCAATCGTGCTAAAATCGCACTGTTTGGAGCTCTTATCTTTATGCATATGCAGTAAGGAACATGCATCAACAGTACTCTGAGTTGCATTTTTTGGTCTACTTATATATCTAGTTTCATACTGTAGTTGCATAGGTCCTTATGCTGCTTCTGGCATCTTTCATTTAACATTCATCATCAGTGGCTATTATGTCTCTTATCAATTATTCCAAAACCGGTCAGCTATCAGCCTGGTGCATGCCACAGATATTTGAACCAGCCATCAAGCATTTTTGTTTTGAAAAATAATGACCTGGTGTTCTGGTAAAAATACTCTTTGACTGGCCCCTAATCTCATATGTTCAAATGTTGTTGCTGTTTCTAGTTTGTACCATAGTTCAAATGTGCATAGCCAATGATTTTAAAATTCTGAAGATTCAAAAAAGAACAGTAAAAATAGCAGTGCTTTTTTTTTTTCCCCATGAAAAGTAGCCAGCTGCCAGTTTATATTATATTGAAGTTGTATGAAGCAAAAAAAAAAATGCTTGATTATCTGGGGTGTTTTGGGGCCTCAATCCATCTGCATATGAGCACAAAGTATGCTTTCACTGTCCTTTAATATATCGTTGTAACAGGATGATCCACACATCTCATCATTTCTCTCTTGGTTTTGGTGTGTTAACTGATGTAGCCAGTCAAAGACAGATCTTTGACTCTGCCCAGAGGCCACAAATGCAGTGGGCCACATGTGTGGAATGGGGAAAGGTCATGTGACGTACTCATAAAATGTCTGTCCAAACACATCATGGAAGCAGCTTTGTCATGTATATAGAGCAGAATCTTCCAAGATATTCAAATTCCAACATGCATTCAACTGCCATGTAACACGAAAAGCAATATAATTCGTTTGAATATTCTCACAAATGCATGTTTGTACGTTATATATCTGCTCTTTACTCTTCTCCCAGTGGTGTTATGACTTTATCTGATGCTTCGGTGCTAAAGCTAAAGCTGACTGTATCTGGTGAGCTATCTAATGCAGGGCATTTGCCATCAGACCCATTTACACCTGCATGCACTGATGCTTCTGAATTCGTATGTTATTTGCAGGGTGTATGTGGTATTTGAGATGCATCACCATGGTCCATGCCTGCCCAGAATTTGATGTGTGCACGTATCCCGGCTTTATTTGGGGCTAACTTGACACAGACAAACTGAGGCATGGAAAAGCATCAGGGAAAGGGATAGAGGGACTGCAATTCCAGTTATTGCACTCCAGAACCCCTCTGCATCTCCTTTGCACAAAAGGTAAATCCTACCCTATTTCTATATATAGGTAGAGGCTTCACACTGTGCCATGTCACCTACAATGCCATCCAACTCACAATTGATCCTGCACACACATTTGCCATCCAAGTCACATTTTCCCTTCTCCAATACTGATCGCTCCTCCGTAAAGTTAATGTCTCTCGAGCAGTAAGACGAAGGTGGTCCTTCTCCTATGTGCCACCCTTGGCTAGATGAAGGCAAATCTTGACCAAATCAAGGTGGCTGGATCATATCATACACTACTCACCTCTACGCCACCCTTGGCTATGTTATCGGGGATTTGGCGTAGGAGAGCAAAGAGAGTGAAAGGAGTAAGGCGATTCAGTGAGAGACAATAAAAATTGTCTCCTAAAATCACTTTTGTTGTAGTGTACGTGTGTGGAAATATATTCATTAACTGCTGACAACATTAATTAGAGTCAGTTGATTGCTAGTACGTCATACATATATAAGGGGGTGTCAGATGATCATAAGCGATCGTCAGTTATCAACCTCAACTTTATTTAGCTAGTGTTCATTGCTAGTGTTTGAGGGAGAACAACTTGGTTTGAAACGTTAGGGTTCTGCTGGCCAGCTGCTGCATCAATTGTACTAGTGTTTGTTGTTAAGGCACGATCCATATGTACTGCTGTTATATAATTGAACGGTCAATTTTGCTCATGCATGACGAGAAAGTATCCATCAATTAATTAATCAACCCCCTCTGTGCGTTTTGCATGTTGTCACTGACTATGCATATAAATTGTCCTCTCGCATATATAAATTCAGGTAGTTTTTTATATATATATATATACACTGTGTCTAGTATTATGCAGCGATCGAGGCATTATTGTTCATATACATATATACACGGTACATAGTCATGCACTCATTGTACAAAGTCATAAACAGTTGCACAGCAGCAGCAGGTGTATATATATATATATATATATATATATATATACATATATACATGCCATGGAATTCCTCGTGACCACTGGGCACCTCCAAAAACCAAGTGGAGCTAGTACGTGCCAGGAAGTGCGTGCAGGAAGGCACGCACAGATATCATGCATATGCATGTATCATGAGGATGAGAGAGAGAGACAGAGATGGGGACAGAGATTGGAGGAGACTATAGCTCGAGCTAGAGGGCCGGCCGGACAGTGACCCACCGCCGGTACCCAGCAAGAATATTTGAAGGTGGTGGTGCCCTGTGCTGTGGGCGTGCATGTGTGTGCGCTCCAGTCTGAGACAGTGCGTGTGAGAGTTAGCTTTAGGAGAGGCCGGCGGCCGGCCTAGAAGGCCTTCTTCATAGCTTTCTCCCTGTCGTCGTCTCCTCGCTTCGCGCACTAGCAATCTAGAGCGCCAGTGTTGGCCTCCCTCTCGCACCAGTCGATGGCGGCATTCCTCGTGGAGAGGCGGTGCAGTGGTGGCGACGGTGGGACGACGACGGCGGTGGTGTCGTCCATGGACGACATGGATGTGAGCCGCACGCTGCTAAGCCGGGCCGGGCCGGCCCCGTTCTTACCAAGACCTTCCAGCTCGTGGACGATCACCGCACCAACCACATCGTGTCGTGGGGAGGACGGCGCCACCTTCGTGGTGTGGCGGCCGCCGGAGTTCGCCAGGGACCTCCTCCCAACTACTTCAAGCACAACAACTTCTCCAGCTTCGTCAGGCAGCTCAACACATATGTGAGTGATGATACATACTCAGATTGTCAGTGTGTTTATCTGCGTGAGTGTCAGTGTGTGCTTATTATATATCTCCGTCATTTGGATTTAATGTTGCATGGTTTGATTTGGGAGCTCTTGTTTTCGACCTAACTCAAATGGCGCTCAGACGACGTTCTGAAGCTATAGTTTTGGGGTTTGGTAGATAGGCTTTAATTTGAACCCACATGACAGCAAATTGATTTAAGACTGGCTGTTGGTTGGTGGTGCCTGCTGGTCACGTTTCGTCATTTCCATTTCGTGTTTCCTAGAACGTGACAAGAATGCTGTTTGTTTCTGGGCAGTGGCTGTGCGTGGACACTGAAGAATGTGATAGATACAGAGCCAGGACATGTACCATCTTGTTGCTAGATTTGAAAGCCACTGCTGGCTTGTGTGCTTCCAACCAACCTCTGCCCATTTTTTGTTTATTTCCTGAACTCCAAAAAAGAACATCTTGTATCTTTTCCCAATTTCGTTGGTTCTTTGTTGAGGACTAGGCTTGGTTACGTTTCTTTTCAGTTTGAAAACCTCTCAGTTCTAGCTTTGTTCTACCACCTGCAGAGTTCATGGTTTGCAGACCAAAACTTTTCACGAGTTACCACAATATAGGTAGTTGCATTTACAACATCCTTCTTCTCTTTTATATTACCCTCCTCTCATCTATACAATAACACAACAAAGCACACCATGCATCATGCACCGGTAAATAAACAGTACACTTTTTGCAGTGATATTTGTTTCCCAATCATTGTCAGAGAAGAGATTGACATGGTGAGCAGCATGCACTTGAAGTGCAAGTACAGTAGAGAAAACTCCATCCTGTGGCATCATGCTGTATATTTGTATTGCCCGCTATATAGTTGTTTGACACAGATCAATCTATTTGTGTCCATATACAATTTAGCGGGCTATAGCCTCATTTAGCTCTGCTACTAACTGTTTGAGAGGTCATTCGCTGAATGTTTTAAATCTTCAGCCAAGACATTCAGTAAAAAATCACTGAATCTTTTAAATCTTCTGAGCTGTTGGTTGCAACACCTAACCATTCCATCGAACTTGCACGGTTGCACCGTCCTTGTAGCTAACTAGCATGGTTTTTGGCCCTTTGCAGGGTTTCAGGAAGATCGTGTCCGACAGGTGGGAGTTCGCCAACGAGTTCTTCAGGAAAGGCGCTAAGCACCTCCTCTCGGAGATCCACCGGAGAAAGTCTTCGTCGTGCTTGCAACCGCCGCAGAAGCTGCAGCCGCCGCTGCCTCAGCACCAGCCTAATTACCTCAGCCTCTTCTTGCCACCGCCGCAGCCGCAGCCGCCTCGGCATCTGTCGGGCTACCACGTCCAGGAGGAGGATCACGGTGGCAAGGATTTCCTGGCGACCCTGTCGGAGGACAACCGGGAGCTCCGGCGGCGCAACTCGCTGCTGCTGTCGGAGCTGGCGCACATGAGGAGGCTCTACAGCGACATCATCTACTTCCTGCAGAACCACGTCGAGACAGTGCCGCCGCCGCCGCCGCCGGTGGCGACGACGACGACGACCGCCAGCTGCAGGCTGGTGGAGCTCAGTTCTACTGACAACACGTCGGTACCGACGTGGAGGCCACGCGGCGACGAGGACGAGGCGCCGGTAGTGAAGCTGTTTGGCGTGCGCCTGAACGGCGGCAAGAAGAGGAGGGCACAGCAGGTCGTGCCGCTGGAAGAAAAAAGGTGATGGTGAGCAAGGTGAAAGCCTTGGCGTCGGTGACGATGATCAGCGAAGCGAGACGTAGGTGACTGTTGCATATCGCGTAGACTAATTTTGTAGAATCTCTGTAGAGTAGAAGGAGAGAGGTTCATACGTCGCTGCAGGAAGCTAGCTCGGTAGGCTAGGATTTTATGTATAATAAGTTTAGAACCTATATGCTTTAATTTGATCTTTTTTTTTTTTTTTTCTGCCCTTTTGACACTTGTATGGTCTCCATCTTCATGCCATCACTAATCTTTTCTCAAAGGACGATAGGATAGGAATGGCTTGGGTGTTGCTATAACAAATTCATACAAATATTGAATTAAAATTCAGACAAATCTTAGAAATTCTCATGATAATTAGAAACATCCAATCTATTAATTTATTTAGTGGGCTTTTAATCATCATAGAAAACACTATCCCAAAAACTTCCTCTAGCACCCAAATAGCTTTCACGGTCTATAGTCTAAACTGTTGTTTAAACATGTGATTTGACGTTTACACCCGCTTAGCCATCGATTAATGCAACCTTTTAAATTGTTTTTTTTTCACTAGTTTGACAGTTTATACGCGTCTAGCTTTAATTCAGTGACTTTTAGATTGTTTGGTACTACTTCTTTATCTACGTACCCATTTAGATTTTAGCCATCTATTAATGCTATTTTAAGGCTCGTTTGGCATGACTCCGACTCCGATAGCAGCTTAGGATCTGCTAAGTTCACGGACAAGCGAACTTGAACCGCTAACATCTACCACAGGGTAAACCACCACCTCTCAGGACAACAAGCGCAAAAAAACACTAGTTCATTGCAACGTATTCCAGCCGCGTCTTCCATAATTGTCTAGGTCCAGGTTGTTCACTACTTGAAAAACAATGTGGTTCGAGACTATCGTGTAACTCTCTAAAGGTGTTATTACGTCTACTAAGGCGAAAATTTGTGTTGGCGTTCTCACTGTCTACAGACTTATCCTCTTTTGTCCAGCCATGGTAACATCAAACAACCCTGGGGATTTGCTGAAATTTTATTGAAGTTGATAAATTTGTACTAGAAAATAGTACCGCATAAGTAAACACCTATAAAAATAAAAAGGAGACAACAACCAGCCAATAAAAGACATTCTCCACACACAACCCTCACGGTGCCGGTTCATTCTTACACATGCTGTACAGAAGGATGTGACATGTATATGCATTCTAAATCTGCAAACAAATCTTCTCTTGTAAGTTGTAACCTACTTCCTAATTGTAACATAATGAAAAAACGGTCAACACTCTTGGCTTTTTCCCGATTATAAGTACACCCGCGGTAATATGAACAAATGTGAAGTGAATCATAGGACGAGTTTCCACCGTTGCAGGTTGGTTTTAGTTGGCTTCTGCAATAACAGCAAACACTGCCCAGCTTCTGGCTTAATCAGCTGTCCATGTAAGACCGTCAATAGTTGCTGAAAGAGGGAGCTCTGCATCACACTCGTGACCAGCTAGCGTCAATCATCTGTATACACTGGCTTTTGCCAAACTTTGGTGTTCTTTTTTGGGATCATCACAGAGGGTCAAATCACTGTCAAATTCTCTCATTGTCTTGACAAATGTCTTTGCTCCTTGCATCATTAACCTCTCTACCATGAATAGCTGATAGTTATTCTCAATTATTGGGTCCAATATGCTACTGAAGTTGGACGAGTATGCTAACTTGTACCTGAATTGTTTCAAAAACGAGCAAACACTTTCAGTAAGCACAAGGTGATTTTCTTGATATAATAGCACACATGGATGTAGAAACCTGAATAGGATTTAACCAGTATATACAGATTGAAGAACTGACATGACCAGACACATGAAAACATCTCATATAGCTAAAAAATGCTTAACCATGGCAAAATGGAAAGTGAACAGAAAAATAAATTTAACTGCCTTCAGTAATCTTAAATAGCAAGAATGAGGACGGCTTTCCAACTGAACTTACCAAGAAGTGCTCTGCAATGCATTAGGATGCAGTAGGAAGATAAATGCTAATTTAAACAATGCCAGACATCCCAGTTGGACAAGAGAAATGGAAAAACAGCACAGACAGTACCTGTCTGACAGAGCAGAAAAGAAGCCTGTAGTTCTTTCATTTGATGCAATGTACAGAGTTCGACCTGGTGGAATCCATTTTGCAATTCTTTTCTGATGTACTCAGGGCGGGTGTCTCTGTCTAGATGAGGATGAAGGCTCCGTTCGACACCAAATCTATCTTTCCTATTTTTCAATAGATCGCCACGCCTCACATGAATAGCATCATAATCACCAAGTGTTTCTTTCATCTGAAACCAAGAAACTGATTTAGGAATATCTTCTTGATTTAAGAAGTCATGTAAAGGTAACAATTACCCAAACCATACATCCAAATCTGTTATATGCTTGACAAGCTACAAATTATATATGTTTCCCCTCACCAGGGGGGAAGTGGGGATAGTTTCCACCTGAGCTAATTCTGTTTTTGCCCAGTCGAAGTCTGTGCAGCCTTGACATATCATATTAGTGACTTGGCATAAGAAAGTGCAACTGGTATCCATACTTGCAGGGTGCTGATAATAATACTTTGCTAGTTTGCTTTATGGATGCACCACCAAAACAACAGCAATTGCAGAACTTACACTGTTTTGAATGGATAAATGAAAGTCATCAAACACTTATCCAATGTTAGGGTTCAGTTAGCAGCAGCAATTCTAGTATTCTGCACTTTGGTAAACCATTAAATCGTAGCTTAAGGTCAGTGCAGCTTAAGGATTGTATGAAACAACTGGGTCAAATCGTTCTAGCAAGAAACAAGAATATGAACATAACCAAAAGATTGAGGAAAAAGAAACAGATACATACTAGGTGAGGAAAAAAAAAAATACCTTATTTGCTGCATCCTCAATTTTTGTGCTGCCATACTTGGCAAAAAGGTGTAGGATAACATCACTGAGCTGCGGTTCTTGCGATCCTTGCATTCCATAAACCTGAATTTCAGATACGAGCTTAATGTTTGGACATAATAATTGGTTCAAATTAGCATAGGCATTATTGCTGAACAAAATATTAAGTCCAGATGAAGGAAGTAAAAACAAAGGCACTACAAGAACCTGTGTGCTTACCAAGCAAGGGACTTGCAGTGCGATTAATTACAAGAGCTGTTGAGTATAGGGGATTTTGTTTGAGTTCACCCTCTGCTAATTCCTTGCACATGTGCCACACCTCCCACTTCCAGTTTCATGCTTCTTGATACAATATCATGCCATTCTTTTGAGTTGTCCAGAATAACTGGTACAGTCCTTGAGATCTGATCTATATCATATAGAGATTCCATTGCACAAGAACTTTCTTCCCATCTACAGAATACTTGCTTTAGATAGTACAATATGCAAACTTCATTGTGGTAAAACAACAGAGATAGATGCGGCTAAGAAGCAAAAAACCTCTGTTTTGTAGGTGCACCACTTTGGATAACTCCCCTTGGTGTTATGCAATGAACTTAGGCACATTCTTGAGGGCATCACAAATATTCTGCAAAGAAACAAAAATAAGTAGTTGTGCCTTTTTTTTTTCCTTTTCTTGTGTAGTCACAAACCAGTAGCACATTTGCCGGTTCAAGACATTAGCATGGCCCATCTCCCGTTTAGCATCAGTCTACTAGTCTCCACATTCCGAATTTCAACGAGATGAGAATTTAACTAACCACAACCACACCCCCAAAAAAAAAAAAAAAAAAAAAAAAAAAAAAACTAGTGTCCCTTTTTAGATGTCGCATGGGGTGCGTGCCGCTTAAACTTTCTCAAATTTGGTAGGTTTGTAGAAAAAATACGTGTAACATTTATATCTCCAAGACTCCAAATAAATTTATTTAAAAACTAGACTTAAAGATCTTTTCAATGATACTAATTACTTAAAGATAAATATTTATATATTTTAATATATAATTGCTTAGCCGTTTGAAAAACGTTGAAATTTCCTACCGTAAAGCGAGAATGACATCTATTTAGGGACGGTGGCAGTATTACCTGCCAAGGAACAGGGCCTCCTCGAGAGCACAGCGGAGGCTGGACTCCTGATGCCCGAGCCCCGCGCAGGAGCCACAGTGTTTGCCGGGGCAATCCACGCGGCTGCCCCAGTATAGGTACCTGTCGCCGCTCCTGGCCCCGGATCTCCAAGAACCCGACAGCGAGGCGGCGGGCGAGGAGGAGACGAAGCAAAGGACAGCCAGAGCCGCCGCCGCGGCGAAGGCGGTCAGGAGAGTTCTCGCCGGTGGGAGCGGCGGCACCCTTGGCTTGCGGCCGCCGCCACCGGCCGCCGTGATCCGGGGAGGGATCGCCATTGGAGTGCGATGGAAGGCTGAGACCAGGGTCCAGGGCTGTCACTGGTGTGGATGCCACTTTAAACGGTAGGCCGTTCAAAATCAATCGAACGTCTGAAACCAGTCGGCCACCGCGAGGGTATTATTGTACTCCCACGGCACATAAGATTTGGTTAAATTCTTTCGTTCCAAATTATAAAACATTTTACCTTTTCTAAATATCGTTGTATTTATCATGCATATAGATTTACACTATGTCTAGATACATATTAAAAACAATGTATCTAGAAAAACAAAAATGTCTTATAATTTGGAATAGATTTAGTATTTCATTAAGGCTATGTTTTAGATCCATCTCCAAACTTTGCGATTCTCCGTCACATATCTTTTGCCTCAAGCATGAAGCGTCAAATGTAGGTAAACGAAATAACTAATTACAGTTTGGATATACTTTACGAGACCAATCTTTTAAGCCTAGTGCTCATGGTACGACAACAATTACCGCAAACAAATAAAAACTATAAATTGCGGATTTCAGCTATTGTACCAAATTTCAAGTGAACTAAACATGGCCTAAGCAGAAAAAATTAGGGTTTTGTTACAACCGCTTTGCATTTACAGTAATCCAAATATTATCAAACCCCGAAGCCAACACCCTCAACTTACTCGCACGAGGTTGTGATTACACAACAGATAAATTCACGACTACTTGGCGACCGGCGTGGCGATGTTTTGTTGTGTCGATGACAAGAGAAATTAAGGACACATCACTTGCACGCATGCTAGCAATTGATATTCATCACAGTGTTTATATTTTCAATTAAAAACGATGTTGTGGCGTCGATGTCGATGACGAGATACAATGATGTTGACCTAGACGTGTAATTGAAGCTTAAGCTGGGAGTCGTGCAAGGTAAGACAACAAAGACCCAGCAACCGACCTCCCTGTACTGTCCATATATCACCCATCCACGCAGGCTCGCCGCCCTGCAAGATGAGACGATCATTGCTCCGTGCTTGCCCGGCGCTGGGTCGGCGACGTCACGTGTTGCCACCGAAAAACCAGCCAAAGCAAGACATATGGCTTTGCTCGCCGTCGTTGAGAGAGTCCTCAGTATTCACGAGCTCGTTCATCTTTGGATTCTCACTACGGTTGTACGCCATGCATTGTTGTTAATTACGGGGAGCAAAAAAAGACTTTTGACGCATTAAGAGAAGCATATGAGAAAGAGTCGTGTTTTGGATTACCAGACACTACAATCTACATGATCTTATTAGAAGCATATTGTTTTGAGCTACATTGAGATACATAAGCATCACGCTAAATGGTCGTATTTTTGCTCTGGCGTGCCCAAAAAAGCCTAATGATTGCTACAAAATGCTCATAGAAATTCCTTGGGCAAACATCATGTTTCTCTGTCTTCACCATTCATTTTGTTTAGATCCTCCTCCTAGAGGCTGCTATTGTTATGCTCAAGGAAAGTGTGATTGTTTGAAAATGCTTGATCTCAGATAAAAGTTGCTCACTAAGGTAAAAAAAATATAAGATTGCTCCCTTACTTTGGAGTAAGCAAGGTAAAAGTGGGAGACACAAAGCTTGAGGGTCCACATCTGGTGTTGCAAAAGACTGTCCACCATTATACACACAACAACATAATATATACAGCACGGAATAAACATGGCCTAAGTTTACCCCTTGGGTCTCTTGGAGCTTACTTAACAGAGACATAGATCCTTCTTGGAAGAAGAGTGACTTAGGATGGTATTCACTTTGTTTGAATTGTGATTTGAGTTAAATGCGTCCAACTGTGTATATTTGCTTCATCTACTTTGTTGTTGTGATTGTGAGTGAAGTTGTTTTGAGCTAATAATTAGTATATCAAGAAGTAATCTCCAAGTTTCACTTTTAACTAATCCATTGCAATTTTGTTCTTGAAGTTTACTAGGAATGCTTATCACCCCTATGTCTCGATCCCTTCATTATGATCAATAACATTTTTCCCAATCTTCTAGAAAAATATTCTAAATGGATTTTGTGCGGGCCATGATGTGGTTTTATTGCCACTTTAAGCATTCTACCATATTTTAGATTCAAATTTCCAAATACAAATCATGATCACTTTACAATATCTTTTTGAATACATACATCTTAGGTGTCAAGAGATTACCAAGGTAAACCACGGTTGATTTTTGGTACACATGCAAGGTGACAGTTGTGAGTTGGCACCATGCATGGAATGTCATCTAGAACCAGCTAGGCATCGACTATGATCAAAATAATGATAGTGCTAATATTTGACTGAATACTTGTTCATGTGTGAAATGGGAAATTGTCGACAAAACTTGCTCACGAGTCCACGTTTTGTCGGCCGGTTGTCGACAGAACATGATTGCATTCCACAAATATGTTAACACAATATCGGTGTGAAAATGCAACAATTGAACGACATGTGTGTGTTCACATCTATGCAAACTATAAGTTTCTTCTTTCATCTTATCGCATTGCATGTGCCTCTATATAGTTGCTTGCAATTGTTCCATCGATTGTATACTTCATCTACATGCTACTATAGGGGTGAACTTTGCCAAACCAAGGCACGATGAAGGGTAAGCCATTCATGGGTAGGAAAAGATCGAGATGAAGCGAATCGAGTCTAAGGAGGCACGTCAAGTATGCTTCTCTCGGCGCCACCAGGGGCCTATTCAAGAAGTCTAGCGATCTCTCCATTCTATGTGGAGCAATGGTCGCTATTGTTGCCTTCTCCCCTGCTGGTAGGCCCCACACGTTTGGTAGTCCCTCCTTTAGGGCTGTGATAGATCGCTTTTTCACTTCGATTAGCCCTGCTACAAGTGATGAGAATTGTGATAATAGTAGTCAAGAGACAAACATTAAGCACCAAATGAGTTTAGAGTGTTCAGAATTAGGAAAATCAATTGAGGTTGAGAAGGAGAGAAAGGAGAGGTTGACAAAGATGATTGAGTGTCATATGGATTCACATGTGATGCATTTGTTGACTACCAATGCCTATCCGTCGGTGCTTGATGAGCTACAGGAATTTCACAAGATGCTTCAAACAATGCAAGATGTTATCAAAGAAAACATGAAGAAGGTGTTGCAAGAACAACCGCCAACAAGGCCATATCCACCTACATTCATGGATTTGGCTTCAAGGTACCAACTTGAAGAGGAGACTACTACACCCATTTCTTCCATGTCTCACGAACTACATCCATGGGCTTCTTGGGCGGGGCTTCGGTGTCAATGACTCCTCGGCTAATGGCATGCATACCATTGGTACCTCGATGAATTGTGCCACTGGTCAACTTGATGGGTAATGGATGCAACTAAATATGTACTAAGAATAATAATGTTCAATCATATGTGATGCATTGGCCATTGATAGTATGTAGGCCATGTAATTTCTATTATTTAAGTTGGATGGGTGTCACCAAGATATATTCGAGACAAGTTGTCAAGATACATCCAAGATATATTACCATTGGTTTATCTTAATATCCATAGATGCTAAATACTATTGTTTCCATGCTCCATTTTCAAATTGGGGTATATATCAAATGCTCATGTGTGTTGCAATGCATGATTCAGATAGATCTCAAAACCATATATGCAGATCATATGTCTCCCATGTATCTTTCTACATTTAATATAAGAAAAACAATCCTTGACCATTTGATCTAATCCACCTTATGTATGATTAAAATTCATGAACAATTTTGCATATCGTAGTAACACAAGGATCATAGGGATGAAACATTCATTTCCATTGCCAAAATTTTCAACTATTTTGTGGTCTTAACTAGAGAACATGCTAAAAAAAAAAAGATTCATGTTTGTGACTACACAAAATATTCATTTTTTTTCTCGCTATGAAACACTATGAAATGGTTACATTGTCCTTGTTATCAATGCCCCAACATATGCACATGGAACCTACACGTCAGGACTTTTTTTTTTTTTTTTTTTGCAACCACACCTAAGCGCATTTTTCACACGTCAGGACTTTCTTTGTCGACCTATTAGTGATGAACTAGATCCATCTACTACCAACGAAGCTCAGGACCCCTTCCACCACCTTTGCTAACTTGCTCACTTGATCCATGTTAGAGCTTTATATTTCACGGCGCCACCATGGTTGGTTCGGACATGGGGAGGAATGGGCATGTGCATCATTGGCATTATAGTGTGCATATGTATACTAGCTGTAGCTGCTAGAGGCCAAGTAAGGTGGCATCGGTACATTGCTAAGGCACCATAGACATGGCACTTTATCAGAGCCATCCTCCGTCCATCAACACAAACCATCCATGCATCTTTTTTCTGTGTTGTGCTCTTGAATAGTTATTGCGCAGCAGGTGTTTGATGTTTTGTCCTAATGGAATGAGAGATCCATACATGTTACTTGCTAGCATTGCGAGGCGAGCTAGGTGCAGATTACAAGGCTCCAAAATTTAACTGAGGTTGGCTCCTACTTCAATAAGTAGAAAGAAAGTTCATTAGGGATGTGATGAACACTTTTAAGTCATTTTGACAACACAATCATAATAATTTTTAATTTAGAAAATCTCTGCAAATATAGGCACCATAAATAGAAAGAGTGTTGACCCCTTTTCTCTTGATGACCAAAACTTTCCAGCATAGTCAATGGGCCTCAAACTTAGTCTCTTATAAGTACTATAACATGCAATTTTGGAATGATAATGGTTTTAAACTAAAAGTTGACAGAACTACAAAGTTATAAATTCTATTGAGCTTTACAATTTTAATATATAAATTTTACCCCCATTAGATATCACATGGAAAATTTCTTTGTTCCGTAGGGCGCTAGTCGGATTCTAGGTGCTGACCCTCACCCTAGCACCTAGTCGGAGTAGTCGCGCCTAGGTGCTACTAAACGTTTTTCTAGGTGATGGTCAATACATACTTAAATTTATTAATAATTTAATACATACTTTTAAGTACTTAAAAGAAAAAAAAAATAGAAGATCAATGGTCATTGAATACGGAGAAAAAGAAAAAACGGGCCCAAAAAATGGCCCAGCCCAACTCATCCACCATAAAAATGGCCTAGCCCAACTCATCCATCTTATCCTTCCACCTCCCACTCTTTGCCGCAGCACACGCGCCGCACCGGGGCGCTTCGTGGCCACCAGCGAGCACCCGCGCCGCCTGCAGCTCCTCCTCCCACCGGCGACCTCCACCGAACGCTCCTCCACCCACCGACGCCGACGACGAGCGCACCCGCCTAGGGGTCCGAATACCCCTAGGCGAGGCGGCGAGCCTCGACCGCGCCCTAATCGCGCGGAATCATGCCTATGTGAGCACCCTAACGGAAACAGGGGAAAATTTATAATATTTTGAAATAAAAATGAATTTAATATCTGGCTGGCCTGACTTTGTTGATCTTGGTTATATGCACAAGCCACGAAGGGGAAAAAATGTTTTTCTTCAATATATACATACCTGTTTTTAGTCCGGCCCATTCTATTTCGGCCGAACCATCGGCTCAGTTTCCAGCCTTCCAGCCTACACTGCTGCTGGCCCGTTCGCCCAAGGAAAAAAAACATCGCGCCCCTCTGCTGGCTACTGGTCCGTTAGCTCTAGAAAAAAAAAAACAACGCACCCCTTCGCCTAGGACCAAAAAAACACGGCATAGCGAGGGATCAATCCCTATGTCACAGCGTACAGCTGGATTTCTGTTCAGGAAATATGTTTCCTGAAATGTTCCAGCTTCAAGTGGGAGATAATTTCAAAGATCGCTAGAGATCAACACAAACAGACCATAGCTTTCCGCCTTTTCCTAAGATCACCTCCCAGAGCCCCCATACATTAGAGGCCGCCTAATCTTTCTTGTGATAATAAGGATTCCAAAGTTACAAAGCTGTACATTAATTATCATTATAGAATTATATGTAAATAAAAACAACAATAGCAGATGTAACTGGGCATTAAGCGGCACAGGTGCACAGCACAAATGAAGGCAATGCCTGCATTACTGGAACAAACAAACAAAAACCAACCCAGCCTTTCCATTCTCCCCAAACCAAATCTGTACATTCCTCAGAACATCTTGAGGACAATGTCGATCCATGCTGCGCAAGGCAGGGCAAATATACACCTACTGACAGTATTTTACCTCTTACACTAAGACGATCTGTTAATCTTT
Organism: Hyparrhenia diplandra; assembly: GCA_015847255.1. NCBI lineage: Eukaryota > Viridiplantae > Streptophyta > Magnoliopsida > Poales > Poaceae > Hyparrhenia > Hyparrhenia diplandra. Next base: position 38,673 of record JADLZK010007856.1, read on the forward strand.
GTACTGGTTTCATGCAACTTGCACAGCCAGCGATGGCATGCACTGGCCAGAGATTAGGGATTGGTCGATGCCAATTGCCAATGGTTATCTTAGACTTTAGGGATTGTGCGTGAAGAAACTCCATGCAATAGTTTTATGAACCCAAGGAAACTGAGGTTTCCATCTGAATGCCTGATCCAATCTTTAAGAACAACATGAAGTGGAACCGAAGGGCCAAGTCCAAGTTCCTGAAAGATGAGCATCATAAGTCACAGTCCATTTCCTATGCAGAAACTTTGTTTTGAAATCAAACTATACCGATGCAAGTTCTTCAATCACAATTGGTCGGTTGCCCTCCTTTGTCAAACAATTCATACGCTTGTTGAGCATGTTGTTCCCATGACTCCAGGCCTTCCATTTGATATACACTAATGGCCGCAGCAGAGAACTCTTCAAAATCAAACTTTCCATATTGGATATTGCATATCTAGTGTGATGGGTAGAATTAGTATGTTGCCATGCACCGAAATATGAAAAGAACATAAGAGGACAAAGAAGGCTTACTGAGTTAACAAAGTCAAGAATCCTAGAATCACACGAGGAGTTCTTCATCAAGGCCTAGAAATTCCATGAAAATTCAGCAAGTGCATGTTACGGGTTAATTTTAATAACTGAATAAAGAAAAATACTAACCGCCTTCATATTTTGCAAGGATATTTGTCCACTCTTGTTTGGACCTAACAGTGTAAACTGCTCTCTTAGGTAGAAGAGTTGGTCTGTCGTCAGTGTCTTTGCAAGAGCCTGAAAAACATAAAGATCTAATTAGCAAGTCCCATGTAACAATTTCTTGAAGTGTCCTTTGTTCACAATAACATCAAGAAAACAATGGCATCCCAACAAAAAAGCAGTCCCAGGAAATAAGGGTAAGTTGAATGGAAAATACAACACCCACAGGATGCATCTATGATCATCATAGTTTTTATGGCATCGCCTAGGCGTCGAGGTGCTCGCAGGGGTAAGGCGGCGTCCCCGACGCCCTAGACAAAAGCAGAGGGAAAATGATAGAGAAATGCAAGCAAGGTACATACTGAATAGTTACACTTGTGATAACAGATATGCACAGGGTTTAGAAGAACAGAGTTGAGAAAGCTGAGCTAGCTTAGTTGGTCAAGGGTGTGGATGTATACCCAGACTCAGGTGAATTCGGGTGCCTATTTTATTCTTAATAACATAACACCTAGCTCCTCCTAGGTTAGTCTAGTTTTTTTAGAAGAACAGAGTTGCAACAGCTACAAGTACCCCAGGCTGAGGGCATAACGGTCAGCAGGCTATTGACAAAGGAGTATACCAGATTTACCCTTCAAGTTGAATTCATGATGATGCATTAAGATAAATAGAAAGCATTGAGTACAATTATGTCCACAGGCATTCAGTGTTTTTATTTAGAGAGCAGTATGTTTATATATGAGGAAAATGCACGACAGATTCACATGAATCAAAAACAAAGCAACCATTTGCTAGGTGATGCAGATGAAATATTACCAGTAAAATACATTTCAAAAAATGGGAACTAGATTAATGTTTTTAGCATCGATTACACAAGAAAATGGCGGCTTCAGTTATTAATCATCCAACAGACACGTAAGATGGTGATTCATTGCAAAACAGTACAAGCAACCCACAAAAGTATTACCTTCAAAGCAGACTTCCTTAGAGAAGATGAACTTATGTAAGCCCTCATAAGCCTGTAGATTATCATGTCTAGATTAATGTTAACTTCCTGTGTGCCACGGATCCATGGATGGCCTGTAATTGTCAATGTATAAGAAAGAAGGGGTCACCTTATCTGCAAGCTGAATAACTGGGTAAACTAAGTTCAAGACAAGAATGTTACTTACAGAGGGCTTGTGCAGCAGTCATCCGCTTACGGTAATCCTTATTGAGTAGCCTTCTTACAAAGTCTTTCGCTTCAACAGAAAGGGTAGGCCATGGGATTTCATCAAAGCTAGGATCGGCCTTTAGGACAGCTCGAAAAATTCCTGATTAGGTTCGTGCCCAAAAAGGGCGGCTTCCACAAAGCAAAATATATGCAATTACTCCAATGCTCCACATATCTGCCTCGGGTACCGTAAGATCGATGGAGAACTTCAGGAGCAACATAATATGCACTTCCAACAATGTCATTAAGTCTTTCATCTGCATAATAGAATAGCACGTGCATTTTAATGGAAAGCAATAGTAAGCAATGATCCAAAGAAAATTCTGTAAGACTAACCTGGTTTAACAAAGTCAGACAAACCAAAGTCTATGACTTTCAAGGCAGAATTATCATCCTTTGTCATGAAAAGAAAATTCTGAGAAATGGGAGTAAAAGGCAGACCAACATTAGCATCAGCATAAAATATTAAGGTTGTCATAGCATCTCTTTAAACAATAGAATTAGCCAAAAAAAAAAAAATCTTGAAATGAAAGAGATCTGTGTATCATTATATTGGAGAAGAAATAAGGGTATAAGAACCCACAAACCCACAAGATATCAGGTTACATTCACCTTTCGGAGACAAAAACACGACCTCAACCTTAATCATAGGCTAAGAATCCACAGAAACAAGAGACAAGGGCATGTTAAAAGGAGGTATGCACTATGCAGCAGCACACACAGTTCCGTCAAAAACTGCAAACTTCATAGAATCATGGTACTAAACAGTGGTTGTGAATTGTTCAACAAACCTTACCTCTGGTTTCAGATCTCGATGAACAACACCCTGAAGATGGCAAAATGAAGCAACACTCAGTATTTGGTGAATAACAACCTTAGCATCTTCCTCAGAATATTTTCCACCTCTGCAAAGCCGTATGTAGGTATAATCAGTATTACTGTGGAGTCAATGTGTTATGAACGGCCTTGGAGTTGAGGGGATTGAGGAGGAGGAGAGGGCTGGGCGGTTGCTACAGTACCCGGGGGTACTGTTCACGAGGCGGTGGCGGCTAGGGTTGTGGGGGTACAGGAACGCCGGCCACGGAGCTTTGCCCACGGCAGGCAAGAGAGAAGGGTTTTCCTTCTAATCTCTTGCTTGATTTCAGATTGATACATCTCCTCTCATTATATAGAAGAGGTTTGACTTGGCCCCTAAGCAAGATACTAATGAACCCTAATGGGCCAAGGCCTAATAGGCCCTTGACTCCTCTAACATAATGACTTCAGTCTTAGAAATGAAATGACATGCAAGTACCTAGCCAAAATCCTGTCCAGCAGCTCACCTCCTTTGCATAACCTGGACCAATAAAATATAAATATACTAGTGAGTTAAATGTGATCAAACAAATGAAAGATATTCAGGTATCGCAAACCTTTTCTAGAGGTGTGCATCATATTTGTATATCAAAATGCGCTAAGCCTTGGTAACCTACTTTGGAAGAAAAGTTTACAGATATTACAGAAACAAAATTCAAGGCCAAAGAGGCACTTGCAGCAACATTGTTATGAGTTATGACAAATAAAAGGAGAAACATCACCAATCAAAATAATCCTACCTTATTGCGCAACTCTTATCTAATCTCACCCCCATGGAAATATGTGACCAGCCGATAAAAGGCTGAATATAAAGCAAAATTGACATCACATCAGCATCTAATGCAAGCAAATAAAGCGACCTAATAAGTAAGTGCTGCTCAATAGCATTCCCTACACATTCATATATGTTGACACACTCATATTATCAGAGCCGATCCCAATTCAGGGTGTGGAACTAATTAAATATGGATCATATAGGTTCCATCAAAATATTAAGACGCCATTTCTGGAAGGGAAGTTTTGTTCACCTTCTTCCACAGTTGGTATGCTTGGAATGTATGCTTTGCATGACCAGGGTAATAAAGGATCCATACTAATGGTTAAATTCATGACCACATATCCTGAGAGCCAACTTTTTCTTTAAAAATGATAATTTCGCTTGCAGAAATGTGTATGGGATTAGAAATAATCATAGCAGTCTAATGGGTTATCATGTCATCATGTGTATATTACTAGCCTTTTCCAACACTTGAGTTAGCCAAATCCACCATGCTTATTTCCTTTCTAGTTTGACAAAAGTACATACAGCATTTTGAAAGGTGACTGAATTTAGCAGCGTTCAAATTCTGAGAGTACCACATGTTTCCATGCCTCGTTTGATTTACTTGCTGACTTCTAAGATAGTAAGATACCAGAATCACATTTAGACAATTATAATATATTTTTTTAAAAAAAAAAAAAAGAAGAATAGGAAGACAATGATAAGGCATGGCCAACCAAAATAAGTGCCAAGCCCAGGATTGAATTTCATCAGCAACAAGAGACTAGAGTTTAACCTTTCTAATCTCTACAAAAATTAGTACATCACGTATTGCCTTTTCTGAAAATGCATAACGACAAAAGGTTGAATGGCCCATTATTTTGCTGACACAATGCTGCATTAAACTCTAGGAGTTTCAGTAAATCAATTAGGTATTTACTAATAAATGGAACAACTGTTAACTTACTCCATAACGACATATACATTTTCTTCATCCTCAAAAGCATCATAAAACTGCACTAGGTTGCTGTGGCCTGTCAAAGAACTCAATATTCTGACTTCTCTTCTGACATCTTCAATGGCAATAGCAGTAGTCATCTGTCCAGAAGTAGTTTGCTTGGGTGAGACTACATCATGACAGAATTTACTTAGGATTTTAAGTGGACTTTTTATAGAAAGTATCAAAGAAACTGCAAACTGAAATCCAACTTTTTACTAGAAATATATAGTTATATACTACACAGCTACTATAATGAGATCAATATAATCATATGATCACAAATATTTCACAAAGAAGGGCGTCAGCATCAAACGCAGAAAAAAGTTACTATGGTGAATATTAAAAAAATATAGCAGTCTGTGTTTATGTTGGAAGCTATTGAAAAAATCAGACATTTTCTAAGCTCATCTTAGATCAAATCTTAATTGTGTCTGAAAATTACAAGACTAATGCATAAAATATCGAATCAATTAGGTCCAAACAAAAACTATGCGAGTATGTTTTATATTGTTATATTTATCATACTGCCCAAGAGGTATCAACACTAGTAGCCTTTGTTTTTAAAGTCAACGCCTAGGCAGTGCTGCACCACCATGCCAGCACCTGGTGTTTTTTTCAGGGGGTTTTTGCCTGCCTAGCACCAAGTGTTTTTTCAAACACTGCTAGTAACAGAAAATTCGAGTTGACTTCCATCCAAGCACAAGTAACAATTCTTATCAAACAACCAACAATGTTCCTAGTTAAAACTATGCAATCAGAGCACAATAAAGGAAAATCACAAACAAGGTATACAAAAAAAATAAGAATATAAGATGCCCCATGCTAGCAATACCAATTAGAAACTGGCGATCGAGAAAAATGCCCAAAAAACATCAGTAATCTACAATATGTCTTCTTCAGTTCACCTTTTTTTACATATATATTATTATTTACTATTTAGGGAGAAAGTAAAAGGAGGCAGGGCTTAACCCAACAACACCCTACAATTTGGAGATTTTACTTCCCTATATTAAATTCAGGAAAACAAGATTACTGAGATCTTGACGAATAACACAAATGTATCTAAAAGCAATAGTACCAGTCAACTGTTGACCGATCCAGCCTTCAATAAACTAACTAATATCACCCTATTTGATTCTGGCTATCCAATAAACTGCATCTAATGCTCCTGTTTGTTTTGTGTTGTCTTCATCCAGCAATTAATACAAGTAACACCTTAAACAGGACCATATAATCACCATATCAGCATTACTGCACCTAATACCACTAAAATGGCCCCTTATAAGCCATCGACTTACTTGATTGAGTTGCCAATTGCATGTGCAGGGTTATTATGAATATGAATTGAAATTGATAATGCATGTATTGAGGATAAGAGCCTCAAATCTCTACAGAAGTACTTTAAAAAAAAAAAGGCTTCCAGCAATAGAACTGAAAGGCCCTACAATGGGTCAACTGTTAATATTTCAACAGAAATGAAAATTAGCGTGTGACCAGACTGGACTTGCATACACATTTCTATACCTTTGACTCCAGAAATCTAACCGATGATTGTTTTTAAAATAAGATCATATCACCAAGTGAGAATGGAGAATCAGATAGCCACCGGTGCCATTATGATCACATGACACCAGTTCAACGAGCAAGCTCTCCACATCCAAGCAGAGGGGGGCACCTACAGAGCTTTTGAATAAAGGTTTTGAATAAGCAAGCAAGCTTTGCTGGCCACATCATTGTCCCTGTCCCAACTAACAAACCAACTAGCAGTCAGAAAGGCAGGAACCGCCCCAATAACTCAAGAACCAAATCGATACTCCTAGTATGGGGTGCCATTTCAATCCAAGTCAATCAACATATTAACGCCTAACAATCTGATAATTTTAGTATGGGTGCCCAAATGAAGTCCCCTGGAAGAGCATTGTACACCTATTATATGATTCCTATGTTTCTCGTCGTAGTACAATATGAACCTAAAAGGTTTGAAGAAGTCACAAGCATATCAATTGAAAGTCTAATAACCAAATGAGCGCAAGGGGAAGTCATGTGAATCTACAAAGAATCTGATTTTAGGACAGAACTGCGCAGGATAGCATTACTCGAGCTGATCTATCTATTAAAGAATGCAAGAAGCCATGGAAACGGGAGGATCCAATCGAGCACAAAACTAAGCACGAGTGAGGAGCCGGACAGAAGAAATCACCACGGGAGGGGAGAAAGAGTATATGGTCGCACCTTGGCCTTGGGAATAACCTTGACGGCGACGTCCTCTCCCTTGAGCTCGCCCTTCTTGCACTTGGCAGCGCAGGTGTAGCCAAAGTGGCCGCGCCCCACCTCCCGGCCAAGCTCGTACTTGGCCGCGAAGTGCCTGGAGTAGCCGAAGCTCTTGTCGAGCCCCAGGTCCGGCTCGCCGCCCTCGGGGATGGACGCCTCGTTGGGCTTGACCGAGCCATGTCGCCGCGCCAGCAGCGCACGGATGTGCTTGGCGGGCGACGGCGGCGGGAACGGGAAGGACGGGCGCTTGAACCGCGCCGGCGTGGACGCGACGCTGGAGTTGGCCGGCGAGCCCTTGTAGCTGGAGGGCGGGAGCGGGCTGGGCAGGTAGAAGGAGAACTTGGCCTGCTTGCTGGGCGTCCGAGGCAGCGCCTTCACCGGCGAGGAAGCCATCGGCGGCACATCGCCGTCGGCTACGTTGTTGTCCTGCTCCGCCACCACCGCCGGCTCCTGGACCGCTGCTGCTGCCGCCTTGCCGTAGCAGAGGCCCATGGCGCTCGCTCGGCGGATCAAGAACAAGAAGCGGTGGTGGGACTTGAGCTCGGAATTCGGAAACTAACTCGGCTGGTCAAAGATTCACTTCACCTCGTATTCAAGAACCCATCATTGCATCGCGGGCTCTCTGCTGGCAGCAGGACGCCATCCATCAACCCGCACCAAATTCGTCGCCTCGAAATGGGGGCCCTTCCCAAACCAGGAGGCGAGCCTTCCTAACCAAGAATCCACCGCGGAATCCAGAGCGAAGAACAAAACTCGCCGAGCAGGAGGGGAGGAGCACTCTCAAATTCTCAATCTAGCAGGAGCGGACAAAAACCGCAGCAAAAGAGCACAAGGAAATCCGTTGTTTTCTACTCCACCGGACAAGGCCGTAGATGCCAAGGGAAAGTGGGGGAAAAAGGTCGGAGCTTTGGGGGCGGGCGAAGACGACAGACAGCGCTGGATCGAACATACAGTAACATGGAAGGAAAAGCAAAGAAGGAAGGCGAGAGGAGGAAGAAACGGGGGTCCGGCGAGCGATTGGAAGAGAAGAGCGCGTGAGTCCTGTGTGTGGAATGGGGGCCAGCCGGGAAAGGAGAGGAGGCTTTGGTTGCTTGCTGCTTTCCGTTGCGCTCTCCTTCTCGCTCCGTATCTTTTTTTTTTTTCCTGTTCCGTTTGGAGAAGACGCCGGCCGGTTGTACGGTAGCAGCAGGAACTGGTCGTGGAATTTGAGGAGAGACTGGCCTCACAAACTGGTCGTGGAATTTGACAGTCTCTCAAGGACCAAGCTCAATTAAAAATGCAATTGGATATTCTTATCCGTAGTTTCCATTAAATTCTGTCGATATTTTGTAGGGGGGTTATTATTATATTTTGTGCCGGCACTTGGCCGACTGTCGTGTACTAGGTTGGCCGTGAGAACCACAGCTGTACTAAACCGAGAGTCCGAGAGAACAATGTAGGAGTATCATCTTAGGGCAAAGGTCCGGTGAACCATATAACTCCGCGTTAATGTGATGCCAAAGGTGCGCTTGCCGCACTCATGTATCGTCCTTGTTAACTAGAGTGTCTTTATAAGTCGTTTAACTTTTTTTAAACTAAGTTTGATCGCTCATCTTATTAAAAAATATGCGCACATAGTCAAATTTAAGTTGTTTTTGAAAAAAAAAACTTATATTAATAAAGCAAACCACTACAAAAAAAAATTCATATTTTGCACCAATGTTTGAATAAGTGGTCAAGTTGGTGTTAAAAAGGTCACACGACTTTCAATTTGGGGTGGACAAAGTATAAGGTTAGCGTATAGATACCGGAAGCCAAAAAACAAAAACATCGGTCCTTTTAATAAAACCTTTGTTTTTTTCTTGAAAAACAAAGAAGCCACAAAAAGGCCATATTTCATGGTTTTGACTTCTGCCCAAACAGTTTCATCATCACTCTTTTTAACTTGACTTTGCTTCATAAGTCATTCTTTGTGTGTCCTCTTTGATAAAGCTTTTAATTAAACCATTGAGAAAGCCCCAACAAAAAACCTGCCAAAAACGGGCCTTCTTCGTCTCTAACTTTTCATATATATTTGGGGAAACCTTATCAAACACATGTTATAACTTTTTAGGTGAATAATTAAAACTTCTTGATACAAGAACTTTTTTGCTTTAGAGCTCTTAAGGGAACTTTTCAAAGACATGCTTTTCTGTAGAACTCCTTCAATTTCTTCACATAAGTGTATGGATGATATGATCTTTTATCTTCAAAAATATTTTCTAGAAAATTTCTTCAACCAAATTTGCCATAAAAACTTCTTAGACTAAGTTTTTTTTGTGACTCTTTCAGAAAATAATGTGGAACTTCTAATAAGGACCTAGAATATTTGCTTAAAAACAGGGAATAATGGGTGCTAAAGGTCAAGCATGGTAGATCTAGCTTTTAGCAAGCTAGAGTAAAGAGTAGGATGAGTGTGGAGAGGACAAGGGAATTACTTGGATACCGTTATATTTTAGAATTGATTTGTGGTGATACTTTTGACCCATCCATCTTTGTATTTGTGGGAACCTGGTTTCGTATTTATGGAAATATGAAAAGGGGCTTCCTATCCTTTTTTTTTTTTTTTTTTTTTGCGGAATCTTGTTTTCATCTACAACAAACATGTATTTATTTTTTTTCAATCTATGCGGGATATGCCTAACCATCAAATGTTCTTATGTTATGTTAATATACCTAATGTGTTAACACAAATGATATTTATGTGAATATTATACCAAACTTCATACATGTATATTGTTGTGTGACTTTATACATGCATACTTGAGAATATTAGATCATATGATCCTAACAAAACTTTCTAGCTCTCCATCCGTATTTGTCGGTTTTGGTAAATTCACATAATTTGATTCAATTTCTTGTTCTGTCTTTTCAGAACCGATCCCTATTAAACGGGAAGAAAGATTTTTTTTTTTTTTGCCCTATTTTTGTTCGTCTTCCTCCCTATTTCCAAGGTGAGTCAAGTGGAATAAAAAAACAAACAAACTCCAACTCTCCTTAAAAAGGACTTGAATTTATTCTGGACCAATAAATTTGAAAGCAGACATTGATACGCTCTCATGACTGGCTAGAATGTGTGTTCCACATCCACAGCAATTTCCTTTTTATGCAAACTGCTGCAAGCCCTACTACAATTATATTTCTGCTGATTTAGACTGTATCCTTAATTAAATTTCGGTTTGCGCCGGAAGCAGCGGCATGCAATTCGGTGCTTGGTAGTTGATACCAAAATTGTTCAATGCCGTTGTCACTTTCTCCAAAATTGAACTCGATCACATATATAAATGTAGGTTTGTTGTCGGTATCAGTATTATTTTGTTGTGCGGTCGTCTAGGCTGTCTGCTTTAAGTTCAGGTTAGATGTACACATCCATCAGCAGTGTGTGTATATATTCAGTTATTTAAACTACAAATAAATATGCTTAACTGAAACTAATTTTATGATGCAAGGATGCATATAATGTTGTAACCTTTTTTGCCAGAAGGTAACTATAACGTTTTAGCACTTTTTTCGTAATTCATTTAGGGCAAGAGGCCTAGGAACTAAAGAAGCACATGACAATCTATAGAATTTTACCGAAACAAGTGAAAAGTTAGTGAATTGTTATTCTTGTTATTGACCTCTGATTATCTTTTTTTTTTTTTATACAAAACACGATATATTACTTAACAGCAAAGCGTTGATCATCATGACTGCTCCGACGTTGATGGTCCACCAATATATATTCGGTATGACGGTTCTCTATGTACGGTAAATATGAGCGTGACTCTATAGCTAGCTGTAGTTTTTTTAACATGTCCGTCTGCATTTAAGTTCTCGATTTAATACGAATGCAAGTATCTACATTTAAGTTATATTTTTAGAATAAAATTATTCTAAAATTTAACTATATTATTCTTTTATTCTTTTATTATTGGTAGGTTAGATATATACGAAATGTATTCCTCTGGTGACTTTGTCAATTTCAAAATCTATCAACCCAATGCTTTGGGTGTGCTCATAGATATATAGAGTGTACCATATAAGAAAAAAAATCTTAATCTATTTTGTAAAAAGATACGTCGTTTTACAAACCACTAGAATGTAGATGACGGTTCCGATTTACGAAAGAACTGGATTTTCTTGGTCCGCCGAACACATGTAAAACTAGAACTTTTTATTGACCTCTAGTTGTCTACGCCTCACGATCACGACGGCCTGTCAAACATTTACGCGTTCTTTGGGAAAAAAAAACACAAAGAATTCAATGTACGATTCACATATCTATAAATTGAGTTACTATATATACCATCGATCCTTTGATTTTCTACAAGACTGTTCTTTCAAAAAAAAAAAAAAAAATCTACAAGACGAAGAAAAGATAAAAGTGCACATGGAGATTCACAGAACTTTCTCCGGTTACTGTTACTGAGAGTGAAAAATTAGCTCGCGCCTTGTTATTGACCTCCTTTTTCTTTTGCGAGAGCCTTGTTATTGACCTCAGCGCGTCATGACGGACCTTTCGATTGATGAACCAAATCTCAGATCAGCCAAGCATAAAGTTACCCGGCCAGTCGCTTTGATCTGATCATTTCGCTAATCAGGGATATGTCATTGGGAATTACGTGGACATAGACGAAGAATCGTCGGCTCAGACTTAAACAACTCCGATCACACTCTTGATTGCCCTTTTTGAGTAGTCTAACTTAGGAATTGCCAAACAAGGAATAAATTGGGGAAAATATATACTGTTCGTGGTCGATCAGTTTGTAATTGTCATCGTTTATCTTTAGAAAAATGTCTTTTTGCTTTGTTTTTGGTAGGTACGACGTGGATATACTTTGCATGACAAGATAGTTGCAAGCGTTAGTGAGATATGCTAGTGGATGCTGATGTTGCACTTTGTATGGTGAGATAGATCTAGTGAGGATTGAAAATATAAGATATATAGATATACATATTCACATTAATTGCTCACATAAACAATCATTTCATGTTGGGTTTTAAACGTCGTTTATATAACAGCTAGAGGCAAACAATAGGACACGAGCTAGATTGTCTAGCTGTAATGGATTTTAGTTCTCTAGCAATTGCCAACATCTTTTAGGATTTTAGCTTTTGTTAATATAAAGCTACAACAACAAAAAATTACTAGCTAAATCATACAATATTATATGTTCACGGTGTATAGGGGCGTGTCGCCAGATTTATAGTCCATGTTCGAAGCTCTAAGCGGAAGCTCTAAGCGAGGCCTAAAACAAAGTTCCAAATAGCTGAGGGAAAAGGAGTCTGTGATGAGAACGATCGAGGGCAAACAAGCAATTGCTAGACTGCCCTAGGATCCTATGCCTATATGTCATGTCAACTTTTGACTAAGGGTACACTCCGTGTTGCCTGCATTGGTGAAAGGTCTCGCTCTCGACTCCAATACAAAAAGGCTTTCTACTATTGGACTTATTTTTGGGGAATAATTGCTAGACTGTCCTCATTTTAAAGTCTAGTTGCTCATTTGCCTTCATTTTTTTAACTTTGCATGATTGCCCCCCCTGTTTTTAGTCCTCCAGCTGCACCTAGAAACGTATAGGAGGTTTTCTCCTCATAATGGTTCGAGAAAATGATTCAAATTGATGTCTATAATGCAAATAGATAGAAATAAGATTATGACTTGCATTAATTTCCTTAAAGAAAAGGAAAAACAAATTTTATTTATACTTGTCGGATTCCGGCTAGATTGGGCCGAACCGACATGTCAACGGCGATCTTGACGGGCGGCGGTGATGGTGTAGACGGTGGTTGGGGCTGTTTGGGAGTAGTAGAGAGGAGGAAGAAGAGGAGGAAGGCAAAGTGAGGTCGGCGTTGATGGTGGGAAGCAAATGGAGAGGGGGGGGGCGGCAAGGCCGGGCGCCCGGGTGGTCGGGGCGCGGTGGCTCGGGCGGAGGGGGTGCACACTGGAGGCGGCGCTTAAGCGGCGTGGAGCCGCCCGGGGCGGCGAGGGGAGGAGGCGACCACCGGCGGCGTTTGGGGGTGGCGGCGCAAGGTGGGTGAGAGGGAGAGAGAGAGAGCCTAGGGCTGGAGAGCTGTTGGGAGTTAACCCTTTAATTTATTTCTTCTTGAGATTCGACCGACTACATGCCCCTTGTATTTCTAGTCCGAGGAAGACTTGCATGCTAAGATAGATCTAGAAGTTTCCTTATAGATTGGAATTCCTCTTTTACAAGCAACCTATTTATTCCCTATTTTATTCCTATCTTTATTCCTTAAATATTCCTTACTTAATTGCGAAGCAACCGACGCGGGCGTATGGACGATGGCGGCCGGCCAGAGGCTTGCCAGCAAGGCCTTGGGCCTTGGGGCCCTAGGCGGCGGTTCCCCCTTTGTTGGGCCCTATTTCGGCGATCTCTTTTTGGGTCATGACAATACTCATGGCTCAAATTGGCTAATTTTAACCCGACAAACTTCAATTATTTTGTTTTCGAATTGGCTTGTAGTCCAATGGTAGGGACGGTCCAGTGGGGCGCTACCCACTGGGGGGGTTCAAATCACGGTGCTCGCGACCTTTCTTGGGATTTTCCCAGGATTTACCGGCGTTATGCATTAAGTGGTAAGCGGCGGCGTTCGTCGATGACGAGGCGCCTATAGTGACCGAGAATCTCCGGATCTGCCGGCCGCCCGGTCCTTCGGAGGTGCTCATAGGGGTAGGGTTTGCGCACGTGTGTTCATAGGGGTGAGTGTGTGCGGCGTGTGTGAGCGTCTGCGTTATCTTGTGTAATTCTCAAAAAAAAAAAACTAACAAACTTCAAAAGAAAAACCCTTCAAATTTTTTTGAGTTGTCTCGAACTCTTTTCTTTATCTCATCTCGAACAAATTGACTTTTATTCCTTATTATGATCTAATTCTATTGTTGAGACTCCCTGTTTTCCTGCTTTGAGCTCGAAATGCATGTTTTTAGAGATAACTATGCACTTAGAAGACTAAAAACAGAGGTAAACATGCAAAGTTAGAACGAGGGCAAACAAGCAATTGAACCTTTAAAACAAGGACAGTCTTGAAAATGGCCATATTTTTTGAGGCCCCGCAATTTGAGGGGCATGTGGTCCAATAAAATTAGTTTTTTTTTTTTATTTTATGTTTTTCCTATGATTTACTATGATTTTTTGAATAATTAGCCGAGAAAAAGATAAAACGCACGAACTGTAGCAACCTGCTGTAGCAAAACCACCGTTAAAAAAACGCCTAGTGTAAAATAGACGGGTTGGAAAGTTCAGAGGATGGGGTGAAGTAAACCACGCTTGATAAGTAGACTTTTTCCTAAGTATATTGGCACTTAACTTTGTCATAGTCCGAGAAAAAAAAAAAAAAAAAAAGTTTATTCACATCCACATTTCAAGCATCAATCAACCATGCGTGAAAACTCGCTACCGCAGCTGAATGCCTGAATCCAATGACAGTAGGCAGTTAAGCGTTCTGCAGTCAATACGTTCATATCGGAGGCCCTTGAAGAGGAAGGACACCTTTACCTTGGTGACAGCGAGCAACATCCTCGTCGCCATCTATAAAGCATGTGCACGCGCAAACGCAAAGGCGTCATGCACGCGTCGTTTCTAGTATTCAATGGTCCTAAAATGCACGGATATTCTCAATTTTGCAAGCCAAGGCAAGAAGAATCTTGCCGCAAGATGGTCCTTCCTGAGATGCTACTGAGAGAACCTCGTCAGCAGAGTCTAAAAATATATGCCAGATTGCTTGTCCATTGTCCAGCATTTACAGACTCAAGACGTATCGTCTGATTCTGAGATGCAATACAGATGGGGTACAAATGTCTATCTGAAATTCTGAATACTACGACTGCTGATCTCTGTATGTACTATCAATTCTTCCTGTGCAAGCTAGTCAAGATAAAAGACAGTGCTAAAAAGCTTATTTTAAGGGAAGCTTCTAAGAAGCATTTCACAAATAAGTCACTCTACCCATGTAGCTTTAACATGTAGAACTCTATCACAAGACTCTATAGTCCCGTCGCATAATTTGTACTAATAGTTTCTATAGATAAAACCATTTATTACTCAACTTAAAAATAGATGATCAGTTGTGGTATAACTATGTGATCCACCCTACACCTTCACCATGCGTATACAGGACACTCCATATAAGCAAATTAAATCAAATACGTTTGAACAGACACGAGCACGTGAGTGGTGTTCATTGGAGCATAAGCACAAACACCTTCATGGCACACCTGGGCAAGCTGCGCCGTAAATCACCAATACAAGACAACGCCATGGCCATCAGCGAATCCAAATCAATCATCGATCGATCTCAACAAATTCAACTAAATATGTCCAGCGTACATGGCTACAGAGGTAGTTGGAGCATCCGCCACGGACGCGTGACGGAGTCAACGGAGGGGCGAGACGGAGTTGATGGAGGCCGGCCGGGCCGTAGCGCGACGCTGCGCGGCGGAGCTCGCGGCGAGGCTGCGCATACGGGCGCTCGCGGTGGGGCTGCGCGTCACGCTCGCGCTCGCGTCGGCGGAGCGGCGCTTTGGCGCTCGCGGAGCCCACGTCGGCGGAGCAGGCGCTCTCGACGGCGCAGAGTGGCGGACCTGTTAATCTGGCAAACAGCGACCGAGCAAGCGCCCTCGTGTATGAGAGGAACCGCACGGGAGGAATTGCGGCGGCGTACAGGATCGATGGGTAGACTCCGGCCTCCCCCAACGCGAGTCCAGTGGAGTCCTACGGCCTCGAACGAAACGAGGACTCGACGTCTTATTTAGACGTCGTTTCTACGTTTTCTTCTCTCTTTCCTCAATAAATAACCCGCCACATCATCAATTTGCTGCTTCACGATTGTAATTAATTCATGCCTAATGACTCTATCCAGAGTTCAGAGTCTTGTGACCGCGAGCTTTCTAATAACACTGTACTACTAGTACTTGCGAGCTGTGACACACTGACACTGCTACATCGAGCACACACACACTACACTAGCGGCCAACATATATAGTTTATAAAATCTCTCTTGGCCAGCATCAATCAATGGCTCTTAATTACGTGCTTTGACTTGTAAAAAAACTTGACCAATAAGCACGCAATTTAATTTCGTGCGGTCTCCAATGAGGCCGGCAGGCCGGGCAGAACCTGATCGAAGGCAAGCCAACAATTACAGCTCAGCTTTGTCTCCTCCCCCAGGGTTTCAGCGTACCTAATCCACTGCTACGCAACAGCAAGCTCATCCCTGACCCTGAACCAGAGCGCAGTTACTATCTTTGCTTAGCCACATTGATCATCATCAGCTCGTCGATCGTTTAGAGAACCAGACAGAAGATGGTGCCGTGCAGGAGGAAGGAGCTCAAGCTCATCCAGGCAGCAGTCTTGCTGCTTGTATCTCTGGTGTTGATGCTGCAGGCTGCAGAGAGTGCAGAACGGAGCTCATCGTCTTCTTGCTCTTGTCACCTCCATGGAGGAGCTGAAGTGAGGCTGCAGCTTCAAGGGAGAAGAATGTTAGCGGGTCGTGATGGCGAGGTGCTTGCGAGTGGATCAATGGAGCATGCCAACAAGGGTGGTGGAGATGGGATTATTGGTGAGAAAGAGGAGAAGAGGGAGGTCATCACTGGGCCTAATCCACTTCACAACAGAAGATAGGATCGGAGGAGGGCTGGTTCAGCGAGCTACTGCAGCTGCACTCCAGTTCTTCAGATTCTTTTCTTTAGTTCTTGTTGCCTAGCCTTTTTTTTTGCCAATTCTTTCTTAGATAGGTACCTAATCATGCATAGAATGTTGGATGGAACTGTTGCTTTTTATTTGTTGTACTTTTGGATTTGGCATGAGAGTTGAGAGATAAGATTCCCAACTGTCGAATATACTGCTACCTTGTTTGATTTGCATGAGCTGTTTCTTCTGTTCTGAACTCTGATTCAGACTTCAGAGAGACGCTGATGAGAATAATCAGTGTTCTTCGTTCCTGGCATACTCAAAAGAATTATTTTTCTTATTTTTTTCAAAATCTTTATAAATCCTAACCTTTTTAAATTTCAAACATGCATCACATATGATTCTGTCTAAATCATACTCCTACCTTTTCTGCTAACAAATATATATTATGTCATTTGTGACATTACACAATCTTGAATATATAATAGTTACACAATGTCTTAAATGAAAAATTTACACATATATTATTAGTTTCATAATGAATCTAAGAATAGTAAACTCATGTTACCGACAAATATAACGTACTTATAAATATATAAAAATATTTGGAATTTTTTGGAACGTGTCTAGGTGACGGGAAAAAAGCTCCACCTGCATTGCAGCCCACATGATAAGAACATCTTCGAGATGGCCCAGCCCATTAAGTAACACGTTGGGCCGTTAGCCCAACGTAGTATGAATGCTTAGGCGAACATTCTAGACGTCCTCGGGACGGTTTTCCCATCCTACCCTCGGCCGCCCTGCTCCCAAATAAACCCTAAACCCTGCGAGTCGCGGCAACAGTAAAGCCACCGCAACCCCGCACCAACTTGCTCCCCAAGAAGAATCGAGCGCAACACCTACTCGCGGCCATGGCGAAGCGTCTGATCCCGTCGCTGAACAGGGTGCTGGTGGAGAAGCTGCTGCAGCCCAAGAAGAGCGCCGGCGGCATCCTCCTCCCGGAGACCACCAAGCAGGTAAACAAATACATAGATCTCTCTGTTCGTGCTGTATCCCCCAATCCCAGCGTGGCTTGTCTTGTACGGAGTACATGTACATCAGTGGCCATCGTAGCACGGGAGTTTGGTATTGTAGATCTGGTTCACGATTTGAGATCGCGGCGGGTGCCAGGGAGGGGAAACTGAGCCAATTCATTCATTCTTGTTTTTGGTCTGCTGGTAGCTTGAATTCATGAATCGGTTTTGAAATCAAATCTTATGGAATGTGGCTTACTGGTATTGAAGCTTCTATTGCTGAATTTTTGTTCCGCTATCAAGGGCTCAAGGCTAACTTAAGCAATCTATGCATTTAAGTTGTATAGCTGCCATTAACAGTTGTGGTGAGGTCTGTGGTGACATTTTGTAGAACCGAGGGGGAAAACAGCACTTGTTGTTACAATTACTTTGCACAAATTGTGCAATTTTGTTTCCGAGGCAGAGCTCAGTGGATGTATTGTGTGCTAGTATATGAAATATGAAATTATTACTGTTGTATTACCAGCTGTGTTTATGTTTCTGGTCCATGAGCATATTATTATCAAGCTGTTAGGTCATTGTGTCATGTACATTGTTTTTTTTTTCATGGAATGCTGACTCTGGTGACTCTGTGAACTAGCCAAAAATAGATTCTGATGATATGTCAACAGGGCCGAACCCATTACACCTTCCTTGTACAACCAATGGTTACTTTGTGAGACGAGTACTTTTTTCTTGAAAGATCTTGAGCTACTATATCATGTATCAATTCATAGTCCAGTCATAAGATTTATTATATTTTGCATGGGTGAAATAATTACATGGAAAAAGGAGTGTCCTTGATAATTAAGGTGTCTCTTAAGTGTCATGGCGGTCTAAGGGTCGCCACATAGAAAAGGCTACTGACAGTGCTCCATCGCATTGGGTGTATGTGGTCACCCCCTCCATTCCGCCATCTCCCCCTCCCCCCTTGATTCCACTTGATTCCGGCATCTCCCTCTCGCTTCTGCTGTCTCATCCGATATTGCTTCTTGCTGATTCTGCTGCTGTTAGCTTGATTTCGCTATGTCCTGCTTGTCAACCCCTTTGATTTGGAAGGAGATGGTGGCAGCAGTCGATCTGAGGGGGTGCAGAGTGGCTTAGGAAACAGCAGAGTTAAGACGCAAGGGTGAGGGGAAGAGGTGCAATGGCGCTGGAGATGAAAGAGGGGCGCAATGCAGCTGGAGATAGGGGATGGGGACTTCATATGCAGGTTCATGCCAGGTGGGAGGGGTACATGGGCTGCCTGGTGGGCTGGGCTAGCCCACTTCTTTTTCACCATCCTCCACGGCTCTATCGCTATTTTGCATTTTTCTTTGAGTGGTGTGTTGTTGCTTCACATAATGCCCAGCCACTTAAGCACAAGACAGTAGTCAATTGTCATGTTGTGCCTTCTGCCTTTACTGTCTTGCTAACTATGCAAGTGTACTCTTGCTAATGCAGTTGTTTATGTAGCCATTGCTTGTAGGAGCTTATAGATTGTGAACTGCCTGTCAAGTTTGCTGCAATATCTATGTATGCTCAGTATTTAGGTTGAGTGAGTTCACATATATTGAATCTAAGGTGATTCCTTTTAAACTTTAGTTGTTTGTAGACTTTTTTACCATTGATTCTTAGTTGTTTATAGGCTGTTTTTATTGCTGATTCTTATTTTTCATGTCTCTTTTGGGCCTAACATATCACTTAATTTTTTTAATGCAGCTGAACGCTGCTAAAGTCGTTGCTGTTGGCCCTGGCGATCGTGATAGGGATGGTAAGGTGATCCCTGTATCTCTGAGTGAAGGCGACACTGTTCTGCTTCCGGAGTATGGTGGAACAGAAGTGAAGCTTGCTGAAAAAGAGTATGTTGACATATGCATGTCATTTTGACTTGGCACTATGTTCTCTCCGCCGCTTTCCTGTTGCTGTTGCTTTGTACACCTAAATCAGAGAATTCAAGAACGGCGCCTTTAAAACATTGTGTTTAAACTAGCATTTTGGATGGTAACTTAATAGTTTGAACTATCACCCATTGAACAGTGAAGCGAGCAGCTCACGTTCATCCAGCTGGGTTTCTACTGGTATTACTGCTGAAAAAGAGTATGTTGACATATGCATGTCAAGTTGTTTTGTTAAGGTGACAAACTGGCAATAAATCATGTACTAACACCTCTCCGTTGTTGCTGACAAGTGTAGAATTTAGGATGTCACATGTCTATGCAGTACTCAGTGGTTGTAGTCTGAAGGGGAAGTTTTTTTTTTTTCTAGAATTCATAGGATCACTTTCTCAACCAAGCTGAAGTGCTCTTGCAATTTTTCTACATAAGTACATATATGCCATCTTAACTGAACCTTGTGCTAGTTATTACGGAAAATCTTAGCTAAAGGCAATATCAATCTAAACATGTATAAACATATTGCCAAATACAGTTATGAAGTTTGATTTTTTTTCCTAACCTGGTTATTTGTATTGTCAGGTACCTTCTTTTCAGAGAGCACGACATACTGGGGAAGCTTGAGGAGTAGCTCTGGACCGTCAGAATGTCAACTCTCAAGACTGGAGTTGTTTGAAAGTAGGGATGCAGGAGTGTGGCTACGACTTCTCTCTTTTTTGTGTGTGGGGGACAAGCGAGAACCCGACCCTTGTGAGAATTCGCTGACATTGCCTCGTTCTGGACATCATCATTTAAGCATGAGTCTTTAAACATTTAAACTGAATACAATTGCATTTTTATGCTTCATTTTTGACATGGCATAGCTAGAAGACATCTTCCCGTTGTAGGGGGAGAAATTCTAGACGGTTTGAGCATGAATCTGCAAAACTGTGAAATTCGAACTCGTTAACTTCGTTATGTTTTTGGTGGTTTTTATAGGGAAATTCTGGGACTTTGTTATTCAAAACTCAGGGCTACCATAGATGGGGCTCATTTTATAGTGAAGCGCAGGTGTTATTGCTGTTACGGTGTTGGTGATGCTAGTCTAGGCGCGTAGTTAAGTGCTAGCATGCTAATTATTAGCTGCTTTGACTTTTTTGGTTTATCTATTTTATTATGTATTTAGATATATTATTATATCTAAGATAAGATTCATAGCAAAATGCCAAAAGGAAAAAGTCTACATCACCTCCTAACGTATCTAGGGTGGTCTACATAAGGCCCTAAACTATAAAACCGGATATTATACACATTAAACTTTACAAAACCGGACAAATGACCCCCTGAGCTGGTTTTGCTAGTGGTTTTCCACATGTGGCACTCCACGTTGGCTTGTTTTGATGATGTCAGCGTCCAGGTCGTGTGTTGTTGTTGGCTGTTGCCCTCGCCACGGTCGGGACGGTCTGCTGCTGCTGGGTCGCTCACCACGCCAGGCTTCGATGATTAGCAGCGAGCCGAGCAGGAACGACGCAAACGAATAGGCGAGTGGCATCTGCTCGGTCACTACGCCATGCTTCGAGGACATCCAACGCCGCAGGCTGCTAGCCTGCTCGTGCGATGGTCACCGCGACCACCATTCTCATCTTGCTCTTATCCATGCTCTCCGGCGTGTATGTAATCACCTTCTAATACAAGCCAGTTGCAAGTCGAAGCGTAGCAGCACTACGTAATCACCTTCTACAACTAGAAGCTGCTCCTGTACAGCACCGCTGTCCCCAACGTAATCTCGTTCCCGGACGCCGTGGCAGCTCGAGTACCTGGAGCTGGCGGAGGCTCTCCTCGGGGTGGATCTCCTCCGTGCCGAACTTCTTCCACCATGAAACGCCCGCCGCCACAGAACCGCATGACCGCATAGTCATGACTCCTGAGATCAGGTTTCAGCCTTCTAGGCGAGCCGACAAGCACAGATTTCGATCGATCGGGCTGGCCTAGTTGAATAAATGTACTAAACACAGAGGAGGTCTGCAGCAAGCTGCAGAAGCGCCGGTACGACGCGGCGAGCGCGCCGACGTGGTCGACGCATCTCAGACACGCTTCCAGGACCGGCTTGAGCGCGTCGGAAACCGGGAGGCCGCCCAACAGGTGCGGCTCTAGCACGAAGGCCCCCGACGTGGACGGCGCCGATTGCCTGCTGAGCTACGCAGGGGCAGAGGAGCGTGGGAACGGCGGCGCACGGGACGAGATGGCCTACAGCGGCGTGCATGTCAGGAGAGCTGTGGCGGCGCGAGGCACGGCGTGCTGCAAGGGAGGAGAAGCAGCGGCGCGAGGCAGCAGCACCAGCGGCGACGGGAGTGAGCTTCGGCGGCGTGACATCGTCGCATGGGTGCGCAGAAAGTCAAAAAGATCCGGAGCAACACGGTGGAGGATCCTCGATCCGCACGTCGGCGGCCGGTGCGCGCACGTCCGGGAGGAGCTGTGCATCGTCGTGCTCTCGAAGGAGATGCTGCTGGTGTTGCGCACCTGGACCGAACGGTTAGGAGATGAAGATGGAGCTAGAGGTGGGGGGATGACGGCTTGGACCCACAGCAATTGTGTCACTTCCCGCCAACTTGAGTGCCACCTAGGCAAAACTGGGTTCCCAAAACCGCCAAGGGGGGAAAATGAATGGTTTTGCAAAGTTTATTGTGTTGGATACCCGGTTTTATAGGTTGGGGTATTAACTAGACCGCCTCAATACTTTAGGGGGTTATTTAGATTTTTTCCAATGCCAAAATGGATGAACTCAAAAGCGACCTGGTCACACTGTTCTTCTCTCCGCTCGTGTAGATGGTTGCGTCTATGTTGTGCACTTAGTTAGGATATACAACTAGTTTCGTAAATCAACCAAGTCATCTGTTGGACCACGTGTTGAGAAGGTGTAAGAAATGCCTGGTGGTTTGGGAGGATGTGTGCAAGAGCAAGGAAGACGACGGGTTAGGGATCAAGTGCATTGAGACACAGAACGTGTGCCTACTATTCAAGTTGGTCCACCGCGTCCACAAACCTGGCGACTCGGCCTGGGCAAGATGGGCCAACGACCACATCACTGATGTTGACCTCGCCGGCGGCAATCTGTACGGCACCCACTGGTAGGCCATTTAGGAGCTGCTGTCGGTGTACAGGAGCATCACCAAAGTGGCGGCACGGGCGGCAACAGCTTCTGGCATGGCTGCTGGTTGGAGGACGGGTCGCTTTCTGGCCAGTTCCCCGCTCTCTTCTCCCACTACGACGCCACGGCGAGCTCTGTCCATGACGTGCTGGAAGCTGACTTCAGAGCCTTGTTCCAGCGCCGCCTCTCTTCACAAGCCACGGCGGAGATGAGCATCCTCCTTCACGACCTGCTCCTCGGAGGTTATCTTGTCCGAGGAACATGATGATCGATCCTGTTTCTTCGAGGCCAGCGACCACCACCTTCTTTCCTCCCTATAATCTAATTTGGGATGGAGGGAGTACTAAACTTCAAGTTGGGAAGAGCACGGCAGTGCAGCTTTCGCGTTCGTGTGGAAAAACTTCGCTCCTCACTGAGTCATGTTCTTTGGAAATGCAATCTGTTGGGCAATTTGGAAATGCAGGAATGATGTTATTTTTAATAAGAAGATTGTGAAGAGTCCAATTGACATCATATGTCAAGCACATGCTTACATGATATATTGGGCAGGTTTATACAATGATGATGATAAATCATGGTGGGAAAACAGTGCAAACACAATGTTGAATATTGCTAAGGGCATTTTGGCAAATCAGATCAACAGACAGATTGACTATCTGCTACTCCAAGAGGACGACCAAGAGGATCAGGTGATGGAGGAGGCGGAAGAATGATGAAGCTCAAGACTGAAGGGTGAAGCTTCCACAAACACTAGTGGGAGGAGTTACTTTCTTTTCCTGGGAAGATGATGTTGGGTGCTGCTTTTGGTTCGCCTGGTGTTTGATCTCCGTTGATGGAGGAAGGTGTCGGTGAAGAGTTGTTTTGTTAGATGTTGGTTAACTGAATTGTTGGCAAGTTGTATCCTTAAGTAGCTGGTTGTCGCAGCTTGTCGGTTTTCAAACAGTAGCTGTCTAATTTCTCTCTGCCGATGACATGGTGTCATCTCTCAAACTTGCTTTTCTGATGTATCCCAAATGTTGTGTATTTCCGTTGCTTGGTAATGGAAATGGGTATCCCGGTTGGAACAAAAATGTTCTTTGAATGGCTACTCACAAAGAACAGGATCAATTGCCGGGTAGCTTTGGCGGCAGGAAATGAAAACGAAATGTGAGTCATGCCTGCGCTCAGCGCTAGCTCCACTTGATGAGGGGTTCCTGGATGCCCTACGGCAGTTTTGTATGTCGTTATGGGCTTTCAAAGGCTTATTATGCCAAATAGAAAATTATATATAGTAATTACCTACATGTTCTTGGCCCTCAGCCCCATGTGCTCCCGGAGGTCGCACTGCCTGCCTGGCCTCCCCCTGAGTCGACCCTGTTTGGCGTTGCAGATGAAACTGCGAACCACGTCATTTCCCAGTGTGCATTTGTCTAGTCCTTTTTGGGTAGGGTTTGGTTGCTAGGCAGTGTCGAACTATGGAGCAGCTACCCCTAGGAAAGTACCCGTTCCTTGTCATGATGTGTAGGAATGAAGTGGTTTTCCTCAGAGCCAGCCCCCTGGAAATGCCTCATCCCAAGGAGAGAGTTGGCCTTGAAACAACAATGGAGATCCAATCTTCCCGATTAATGTAATCCTTCATGTAATCTTTTTTTTTGAGAAACCTTCATGTAATCTTTGAAACAGCAATGGAGGTCTACTCTTCCCGATTAATGTAATCTTGGACTATGTAAACTGTGAAAGGCCTCAGCCTTCCACCAACCGGGTTTTTCTTGGATATCTTTGAGATGGAATGCAGGTGGGGATCATTCTTGATCTTCCCGAAGTTGACCAAAAAAAAATGTTGATAGTATTGTCTAAATATATCATTCAAGCATAATTATTATTGTCTAAAAAATGTTGATAGTATCTCCATGATCTGTGGGATGTAAGGCCGAAGAGGACTGGGCTCGAGCCAGGCTGCCCTCATTTGGTACCGACCGACGTTTTGCCCTCAGTATCACTATTTGTTTAGTTGGGCCGTTCCTCCTCTACGTCAGTCCAATGCGTCTGCGTCCAGGGAAGCCCAGCTACCTACTACCAACAGGCTGAAAGTAGCTTTGTCCGCCAACTACGAAGTTCTTGGGCTGGTATGGGCCATCAGCCCACAGGTTCTAATTCTTCCCCCCAAGCATTATTCGGCCGGCTAGCGCAACGTCTACTTCATCACACGATTTCAGAACGTCTTTCTGTCCATTCATCTGTCGTCCCTCGCAGCTAGGTAGCTTGTTTTTTTTTTTTTCCACATTTTACAGGTAAAGAAGAGGTAGCTGTAGAGATGGCAGGACTCTTCAACACCCTGACGCAATTACAAGGAGATAGGCTAGTCACCAATAAGCTTTTTTTTTTTCACACATTTTACAGGTAGAAGATGAAGCATGCATATACACACCCAATAAGCTAGTCACCAACCAAGACAAGAAAGCTTTTGCTCTAAAGTTTTTGAATCGCTTTTGTTGGTTCTTGTTCATGGTGTGCGACCGATGTAGATGGCGATATATGTTCCTGCTGGGAGGACAAATATATTAGTGCACTTTATAGATGTATACTAGCACAGTTGGATGGGAGGCTATATAAAAGGTACTCCCTCCGTCTCAAAATAATTCACCATGTTGACTCTAAGACACATCATGTTTGACCGCCCGTCTTATTCAAATTATTTATACAATTTAGGAAATAAATAAATTATTATTAAAGTATCACTAATAATAAACTAAGTCACATCAAAATGGATGATGTTTATATAAAAATTTGAATAAGACGAAAGCGGTCAAACATGACATCTTAAAGTCAACATGATGAATTATTTTGAGACGGATGAAAGTACATAATGGATGGGTGATGACAAAGCGAGAAAAGGTACCTTTTAGATGGACACCGTCTCTACTAGTGCTACATATATCCTTAGCTCAAAAAAAAAAAAAAAACATATATCCTTAGCTGCGAAGGTAGCTATATGGATTATGGAACATTGCGTGCATAGTTTGTCCTTAATTAGCCTCGATTCCTTTCAAGAATGTACGTATTAGCAGTTTGCTCGATCGGCTGGTTCATGTTTTTGCACTCGTCCACAACAATCTGAGTCGCCATCCAAAGCTAGATAATTAATATTAAAAGGGATAAAATAGTATGAGAGACCAGCCTTGTTTATTAACTGCATGGGATATAATACTACTATGCTGAATATATTGCTGATGGAGATAATCAGAGGCGAGAAATGAGATTCGTTGTCAGATCTTCTAGTAGTTTTAACGCTTTTCGTCATGCAGGGCTGTTTGGTTCAGGGACTTTTTAGTCACTGGGACTAAAAAAAAGTCCCTAGAAACCAAACAGGAGAAACTTTTTAGGGACTTTTTCTATTTAGTCTCTAAAAGACTTTTTAGAGGGACTTATTTTAAAAGCCCCTAGGATTAAAAAGTCTTGAGATTTTTTAAACCAAACAGGGTCTATATGTGTAACTGACATGTTATTAATTAGCTAGCTTGCAACAAGGAGACAGCATGTGCCCTGCTATAATCCAAATCCAATAGGTAGCGAGATATTTAGATGCAGTGGAATATTCATCTCATTTTTTCTCATGCTTGTGAGGTCGAGATCCAGTTAAGGGAATAATGAACAATGTTTCGATGGCCGGCCATTATTGTATCTAGCTGCTAGTAGTGACCACTGACGTACAAGTTGCAAGTTGCAACTGCGGCGGGCGGTCCAACCAACAAAACCAATAAAGTTTTTAGAGTTCAAGATCTTGTATGGTTTTGCTCTTGTCTTGTGGCAGTACTCCTCCGTCTCAAAATAGATGTCATTCTCGCGTTCCCCGAGGAGTCAACGTTTTCAAAATGCCGGCAATTATATATTAAAATATATAAATATTTATGCTAAGTAATTAGTATCGTCGGAAAGATTAACTCTAGTTTTTTAACAAATTTATTTGGAGATTTAAATGTTACACGTATTTTCTACAAACCTAGTCAAAGTTGAGAAAGTTTGACCGGCACGTATCCCATAGTAACATCTATTTTGAAATGGAGGGAGTATATATACAATATACTCCTATTACGAAGGAGACAATTAAAGAAAACACGCAGCAACAGAGAATGAGGTTTATGATACAGTATCTGATATCTCCGATGGAGCTGAGCTGAGACGACCAGGGTTTTTATACGGTCGGTTTCCGCTGAAACCGCGGTTATCGGTCTTACCGGTCCGGCCCGGTATCCGGACCGCCGGTAAAAAAAGATTTGAAATTCAAAATCTAAAAATTGAAAAAAATCGTGGAAAAAATACTGTAAAAAATAGTTTTGCGATTTATAGAAGCCAACGGTGCAACATTTTTTTCAAATTTGAGTTCGTTTGGTATAAAAAATTTGAATTGAAAAAAAAAAAAAAAAAAAAAAAAAGCGCCACGGGCGGTTTTTAATTTATACCGCTCAAACCGGACGGTATAAATTAAATACCGCTTCGGTAAACCGGATTTTTACCGATGAACTGGAAAATTTGAATTCATTTGAATCCAAAAACCAAACCGACCGGTAACGGCGGTTTACCGTAACCGGTCCGAAATCCGAAACCGACCCCGGCGGTTTGGTTCAACCGGTCGGTAAAAAAAACCCTGGAGACGACAACCCCCACACATCAGATGCAGATTGCACAGACTGAATGGTATCATTCAGGTTGGTGGCAAAAGCAAAGGCAGCGCCACCTTACCAGCCACTGGCAGGGCCGGGGGTCTCACAGTCACAGCTCACCACTAGCAGCAGCCTGAGCGAGACAGCTGAGTAGTGACATCAAGTCAAAGTGGGTCACTACTCTCACTCTCACTCCTGCCGGGAACTCGATCGGCTCCAACAACGAACAAGAAGAAGAGTACGTGCGTGTGCGGCGGTGTGCCCTGCCCGGCCTCTATCCAGAGTCCAGACTATCGATCATCTCCCACTACAGGTCCAGTAGTGACTGAGACAATTCCTATATACTGTGCTCGATCGACCACACTACGACCACGCACGCACCTTTTCTAGCTACTGATGATGGCTGCTTTGCATTGGTAGCTAGGCTAGGTGTTGCTGTTCTTCCTCACATGCAGCATATGCATGGTCTCATGGTGTGCTCGATCTGTCTAGCCCACGAGTCACAGTCTTATCCTCTCTTTGCCAATTGCAATGATATATATCTAGTACGTATATAGTATTCACTGTCACCACCCTGGATTTAGCAAAGTACATACGTGGGTTAATCATGCATTATATATTCAACAGGTGGATCGTGGTCGATTGATCGAGCGCCTCCAGGGTAGGTGTGGTGAATGGTCAGGATCGAGGCCGGAAGGGAGCACCACTAGATCGAGCTCTGCCGACGCCGTTTTCACGTCCTCCTCGATCCAGCGGTCCTCCATATATCCGTCCATCGGGCCCCTTGCCGACTATATATATGCATTGCATAGTATGCCCTTTCGATCTCATCACAGAATGGCGCCTCGATCGATCTCTCGTACTGATCGATGATAAGGACCCCCACATCCACTGATCCAGCTCATTTCTTATTTCGCTGTCACCGCCGTTGAACATCACGCGCACTCTTTATTTGTCACGCTGCGATCAAGCTACAGCGACACACAAGGATCACCATCGCCCATCGAGTCTCGTGTTCCTCGACTGTGCAGTGACGCAACGCGCAGTTCAATACAATACTTATCAAATAATGAATCGTCTTGTCGCCAATACTTTAAGTTTTCGAGACTAATGACTATGACTTTCTCCTCTTCTTTATTTCACTTCATGTACGTCATTGCCTCTATTGTTTTCGGAATGCTTGTGTGCCACCACTCATAGCCCCTGGTATTGTAGGAGTAGTAAACTTTAGCACGATAGCGGATCTGGAGATACGGTAAAAATTCCTTGAAAAAACAGGTGGGGACAATTAATGACAGCAGACAATAAGCAAATTGGTAATAGGAGGATCGATGAGCACATAATGTTAGCGATAGACAGCAAAATGAGGGCAACAAGAAACAGAATTGAATTGTTCACACGCTGTTTCCGCCATCCGTTTTTAACAGGCACACTAGCTTGCCGTTGAAAGCAATCAGGTTGTTCATGAGCCGGCAAACATTATATTCGGTGAATAGTCTATTTTCTAAAAGGGTACTTTGTAAGCTACTTGAAATGAAAAATAGCTAGCTTTTGAAGTCATGCATACTTAAAAATAGATGAGTACTTGTGCAAAAAGAAAAGAAAAACAAATATAATTAACTTTTAATTTGTCCTAGATTCATAGGAATTCTAAAACAAAGGCTAAATCGAGTTTCCAATTGTCGATTTGTGTTTTTGACGACCATGTGTGTGGCTACTACTAAAGTGTGTATGTTTTTTATCAAACAAAAAAGTGTGTGGGTTTTGCAAGATTTAAATTACATTAAGACCACATGAAGATTGTTTGGCCCAGATCGAGGTGTTTTCAATGCATGGACGCAAGAACTTTTGCAAAAGTTTAAGGACACTATATATATATATATAGTAGGGCTCAACTAAATAAGTGAATACTTGGTGTTTGGAACACTTGAAACAATCTTTGTAGGTCTTTGTTTTTACCTTTGACTATACTATTAAGTTGGATCAAGACTAGTAGATCAGCTCGGTGAGAGTCAAGTTGAGAGAGCATTTGGATGCACATGTGGTGTACTCTCACCAAGTCAACGCAAGAGTGGTGCCATGCATTGGATTGGTTTTACTTCTAAAATCTAAAAAAAAAACTGCACTGAATGAAATTGGGCTTAAAACGGACTAGAAATATGAATCGATTGAATGGTATCCGCTCGGCAGATCAACAAAACGGCCACTACACCCTCTGCTTAATAATAAGTTTGGCCATGCTGATCTATGCAAGTCTACCACGTCCCCATGTCTTTATTAGGACATGTTTATCGTGATGGCCTAAAGACGTATTCTTAGTGAGGTCTTTTTAATTCTAGGCTTTTACCATACATGTTTATATTTTACTAGAGGTCCGGCGTTGAGAGGACAAGATATTGGAAGGCGAAATTTGGAGTCAAAAGCAGCCCTTCCCTTTTGAAAATGCAAGGGCTGTTGATGGTGGTGGAAAGTGTGAAATTGAGTAGACCGATCGAAGAGGGTGTGTGATGCTGTCACGGTGGTGGATGCATTCATGGCTGCATTATATATCGGCATCTCCAAAAGCTGGTGGTCGGGAAAGGAGGATTCGCCACAAGTCCACGTCGCCGACCCAATCAAGGATCACGCTGATGCGGGGTTGCGCGCGCAGCTAGCTGTGCCGGTTCTGTGCTTGCTTCATCTGTCTAAAAACGAGTGTACTTCTCGTTTTTTAAATAAGGCAAGTAATTTTAATTTTAATAAAATATATAAAAATACTAAAATTTATGGTACCAACTAATTACTATTAAATTAAATTAAAAATATGGTTAGGAGGTTGTTTGGATCGATCTACTAATAGCTTATTTGATTAGTGAGTTGAAGTTGCATATGAACTATTAGGCCACTCTCATTGAGGGGTTTCATGAGTGTTTTATGCACATTAAACACAACGTCACATCAGCAAAACTTCACTTTTTGCATGAAACTCCTAGGAGAGAGAAGGAAAAAGTTTCACCATGGTGAAACCTTTGGGCAATCCTTTTCACATGCGTTGGAAACGGTGTGAAACTCCCATTGAGACAGAAATAGCGTTTCACCATGAAACTATGCAATTAAACCATGTAATGAGAGAGAGGTTGTGGGACCCGTGAGCCTATAAAACTGTGCAATGAAACCGTGCATTGAGAGATACGTCTATTTCATGCCAAAGTTTCACATCTTAGAAACCGGGAGGTGAAACTCTCCATTGAGACTGGCCTTAACACTTATTAGCAACTCTAAGGCCGTGTTTGGTAGGACTTATTCCTAGCTTCGCTCCGCCTTTCTCCAAAGAAGCTTTACCAAACGTTCACTAGTAGGAGCCATTTTTTTAAGAGAAAAACAAAGAAACCGGAGCCGTTTTAGAGCAGCCGCCCTGTTTGGCACGGCTTCACTTCACAAGTGAATCCCGTTTTTGTTGCTTCGGCTCCCTAATATGACATGGCAACCTTGAAAACAGCTCCTTCCTTCAAACATGCTCTCACATAACGCCACGTAGGATGAGGTGGAGCTGGGAGAAACTACTATTTTTGGCTCCTTCTCATCCCAATGCTCTGTGAGAGCACGTTTTTAGGGGCTTCATTGGTGGAACCGTTTTATTTACCCCATTTGGCAGAAAATAGCTCCAAACGACTCATGAAGCCGCTGGAGAAGCCCTGCCAAATGAGGTAAATTGTGTCCAAACAACTCCTCCCAAGAAGCCTCTCACGAACGCCCTGCCCTCTTCTAAACACCCTCTAAATTGTGTCCAAAACAACTCCTCCCAAGGAGCCTCTCACGAATGCCCTGCCCTCTTCTAAACACCCTCTAAATTGTGTCCAAAACAACTCCTCCCAAGGAGCCTCTCACGAACGCCCTGCCCTCTTCTAAACACCCTCTAAATTGTGTCCAAAACAACTCCTCCCAAGGAGCCTCTCACGAACGCCCTACCCTCTTCTAAACACCCTCTAAATTTGGTAATAGGAGATGCTTGGATGCACTGGTGCTATCATTTCTATCGTTTCATTATGTCAATCTCAGTGGAGAGTTTCACTGTTGTTTTCAAGGTTGCCATGTCATATTAAATGAAATAAAACTTGGATAAAACACCCTCTCAATGCAAACTTTCATTCTAGAGTTTGAAAATCATCTAATTCCATAACTCAAAGATAATTTGGTAATCGTGCCAAGAGAGTTTTATCTAGATGACACTCATTTCTTATCTCTCTTCTTAAATACACCGTCATGTCATCAAAAATGCATATGTGACTTATTTAATACAAATGAAACTCTGAGACTGGCCTTACCGTTGTCCTACAATCCTCGGCCCACCAAACTAGACTTTTTTTTAAAAGTATTAGGGACCATTTTTAAAATGACTCTCAAGATCTTCTAGGAACTTTTAGCAAAAAAAGACTTAAAAAAGGTCTTTCCTATTTGGTTTCGTAGGATTTTTCTTTTTAGTCTCAACACACACACACACAAAAAAAGTACCTAGAACAAACACCCCCTCTACCTTTGCCGAGAAACATCTTGTTCGGTTGATGGTCTTCGTGGTTGATAAACGGGTTGATGCCTTTTGTTGTGAGAAAAAAGACACTATCCTATGGCTGGCTGTAGGGGCGAATCTAGCCTATACCATCGGAGTCGGCTGACCCCGACGACTTTCAAGAAATTAATATAGAATTATTGTTAATCACTGCTCATTAGTAGTGTTAAGCCTGATTTGTTAACGCAATGACCCCGATGAGTTTAGTGGCTAGATTCTCCACTGCTGGCTGTTAAGTATTTTTTGATAAGTGTGACTGAGGGGCTGTTTGGTTTGAAGGGACTAAACTTTTTTTAGTCCAAAGGACTAATAAAAAGGTCCCTCCAAGAGAGTCTTTTAGAGACTAATAGAGAAAAACTCTCAAAAAGTTTCTCCATATTTGGTTTGATAGGGACTAAAAACGGACTTTTTTTTAGTCCTAAGGACTAAAAAGTCTCTAAACCAAACAGCCGCTGACAAGTTCAAGCGACCATGAAAAATGTCCCAATATCTGACCGTAATAGAAAAAACACAGCACACTTGCACTAAGCACCGGTTTAAAATGGGGGCACAGAGTTGCAGAGCGCAGAACATCAGCAGCACAAGAAAGCTGTTTGGATTGGTTAGTTGGCGGGCGTCGCCCGTAAGCCACGCCACGCGATACTCCGACGTGTCCCGCGGTCACGCACGGGGGGGCCGCAGCGACACGCAATCTAGCAAAGCCCAGGTGTCGGTGGGGCCTGCGCAACAGTGACGGCACCGCCGGAGCAGACACGGGCACGGGCACGGCGCCCACAAGAGGCCATGAAACACGAGGTGTGTCAACACTCGACAGCGACCATTGGTCTGGCTTGCTGGTCCCTCGTGTTCACATCCTACCATGTTGGTCTGGCTGGAGCTTGGAAGAATGGCGTGGCGGTCAAACGCATCGCCGTAAGATTCACTCAAGCACAACTCTTTGCTCAACTCAGAGAGTCAAGAGAAGAAAACCAACTCTGCTCCGAGTCAGTTTTGTGTTCTTGTGCCATACTCAGTTGGTCCAATACTTTGCTGCGGGCAAGCCACTCTTTTCTTTTTTGACAACCAGCTCAGGTCGGCAAGTCGCTCATTGCAAGCAACAGACCGGCATTTCTGCCCAATCACAGAAGGAAGCCACTGTTTGTGTTCCCGGTCTTCACTGCAAAGAGACCACACACATCTTGCAAGAAAGAAACTGCATACCACGAGTAGTAGGAACATTTGCATCAAGAGACCAGGCACACCAAAGGCACACAACCCAGCAGGTCTCAGAACTGATTCATACTGTAATAATATACTGTACGTATATATAGCTATCTCATGTAACATTATCTCTACAAGTTTGTCAACCATTGGAACGAGCCACACTTGTACCAGTTATATGACCCGAGACAAGATGTTAGGGCTGCAATGCAAACACTAGTGCATCCCCTCCCCTGCCTGACGACTCAGTTTTCGCCTTCCAGATATATATATATACTGTCATATGTATGGATGGATGGTACTGAACCCAAAAGAAAGAAACACTAGACTGGTATATTATATCCAGGTTGTGAGCGGTGGTAAGGGATCGATGATGATGATCACGATGGGTCTCCAAAATTAGTGAAAAGCATGGTGAACGTATTATGGGATCAGCGGCGGATGGCCAGCCGATTTTGATTCCTCATGTTGCTGATGTTGTTCCTTGGCTTGCCGTTGGGCGCTAGGTTTCGGTTCCCTTGCTTCGGCAGGTCTTGCGGATCCACCATCTGTATCGTCCGCTGCTTCTTTGCTGCATTTGCGCCAAATTGGAAACAATCATAATTCATCACATCAACCAGTCAAGCAATTTCTTGTGCTATTAGCAGAACTACACATTGATCAATGGCTAACCCTAAACATCCCATCCATACTGTAACTATGTAAGATATATCTCCTGGCAGTGGCACTGCACAGAACAAAAGAGGTAGGATGCCTATGGCAGAAGACGAACAGCTTACCGTTACTGAATTCTTGGTAACCCTCTTGAAGCTTGCGCTTTGTAGCCTCCAGTTTGGCATCCTTTGCGAGCTGTAGCTTCGTCCGGACCGAATTTTCGTCATGCTGAGTTGGTGGCTGCTATATCGGCAGTGAAATGTTTTAGGCCAATAGCAAAATAAGCATCATCAAAATAAATAGAGTAAGCTGCTCCCCAAGTCCCAACGCAGTGCGGTTACCTTAGGCATTGACGGTTTCAGTCTTCTTTGAGCCACTGCGACATCTTGCTGCTGCTTTGGCTTCACTTCCGAACATTTCGGCCCCGTATGCGACATCTGAGGTCTCCCTGGACCAAAAGCTGCACTTGACGCCTTCACTTGCGCCCCTGAGTTAGATTGCTGCCTTGTTTGCCAGTTGAATGCTTCATTCGGTCGCGATTGCTTCATAGCAGACTGATCAAGTTTCCAGTTCTCCTCTGGGTCATACCATTGGCCTGTAGGAGACTGCTTGTTGACTGACTCTTGGCTTGCCGGATTACACCGCCCACCATCCTTGGCATCACTCCTAATGTCTGTAAGAGTTTACAAGGACAGGAGTGAGGTCAATGCAAAATATGTAACAACCAAGAGTCACCAGGGCATGTGGTGTGATCCAGGAAGCGCGGTTACTCACTTCCATCATCATCCATTTCATCGAAGAACTTCAAAACCAATGCAGATTTTTCAGCACCAATAAGGCATCCAAGTTTGTCAGATCCACTGTCACATCGATAAATACAGTAAAAAAAAAGAGAGACTGAAGTTTATGTACCTCGGATAGCTGGATTGAAGTACATGGTGCTGCAAACAGGGCTGCCTCATCCATGGGAGGGGAAGGCAGACCCCCTTCTTCCTGATCCAGGCAAGAAGCATCCACTGATTGTGGTGTATGATCTGTGAATTATTTCAGCTAGATTATATATTAACCAATGATAGAATAGGAGTGAAGAGTACATTGACTTTTGTATTCCTTACCTACAACGGGATCTCCATTGTTCACCCACTCATTAACAGTAGCCTTCCAACCTCTACAAATTCAGATCAAGCATAACATTCAAGCATGTAAATACTAGAAAGCTGCATAAGACCAAACTAGTGGCTAAAATGATGGCCACGTAATGTAAAGAACTAGACATTTTTGGGCAAGGAAAAGCACAAGCAGCTTACTCAATGAGTGACCGGACAAGCTGCCGAATCTGCTTGGAGCCATGCTTTCGCAGCGGTTTCACGGCCATTCCAATCTCGGTAGCCTATACAAGTGATTGGAGAGATATGAACAAACGCACAAAGAAGAGTTGATCTGCATATGCAGCAGCGGCAGTTTCACTTTGGCTCACCCGGATAGCGTCCACCGTGAATTCCAGCTGCTCCAGCCTCCTGAGAAGCTCGAGCAGCTCGGCCTCTGACTGCAGGAAAGTTGAAGACACATCAAAGTCGATCAGAAGAGATTAATGCCAACATCAACAAATCAGGTCAACAAACAAGGAAGCAATGGAGGAACCTACCTTCTTGTCTTGGGCATTGAGAGAGCCGCCTTGACACGGAACGCCTCGGCGACGACGTCGTCGTCATCGCTCTTGTCCCCGCCGCCGCCGTTGTTGACGACCTCGGCGCGGTCGGAGCTGCAGAGGCTGGGGACGCCACGGGTGGTGGGGTGGGCCGGCGCAGGTAGGGCGATGAGCGCGGCGGTGTAGAGGCGCTCGGCGATGGCGTCGCGGCGCGCGCGGAGGGCGTCGGGGTGGTCGGCGGCGGCTACTCGGATGGCGGCGTCGATGGCGTCGAAGATGCCAGCCCGCGCGCCGCTGAAGAAGCTCCGCCAGTAGTCCAGCGACGCCGGCGGCGGCGCCGCCATCGGAGCCGCCAAGATCGGCCGCCGCCGATCAATCCAAGGCAGGCAAGGCTCTCTCTCTTTTTTTTGTAGAAAGAAAGATTGCAGTGAATCAAGGTTGGGTTCTTTGCCTTTTTTAATATATAAATCTTGGCAGCTTAATGGCAGGCGTTTTTCTTGATCTCGCGGTCGGTTCCAGGCCGAAATCGAATCCAATGGAATGGAAGCCCCCGCTCTCCACGAGGAATTAGTGATCCGTCAATCTCAATTCAAAGGAAAGGAAAGAAACAAGGGAGATGAGGAAAGGAAGGCACGGCTTGGAATTCTTTTCTTGGGCAGCGCGATCTGTGTCTCTCTCTCTCTTTCTTTGGTAATGGCGCCGCTGTATCTGTCTGTCGGAGGTGGTGAGGGAGGGAGACGATGATAGGGACGGGGGGTTGGGTGGGCCGAGCAAAGCACGGCGAGTGCTGCGCTGCCTCTGGTCTGAGGATGGCGACGGCGACGGCGACGGCGAAGGCGAATGCGAATAGGAATGGATGCGGCAATCCAATCCAATCCGGATTCCAGTGGATTTCCTTGACGATGCGGATTGATTCGATGCGAACGAGAGAAAAGAAAGGAAGCAAATTCTGGTTCTGGTGGCGTCATCCACCGGACTCGTTGGTTGCGCATGCGCTGCTCTCTCTGCTTGTCCTGAGACGGACTCTTCGGTGAATGGGCCGGGCCCTTGACGTTGTCGAGGTCCACCCAATTCTGTCTACGGATTATAGTTGAAGCCCTCATAACACTTGGGCCAGCCGCTGATTTTGTTGGACCTCGGTCGTTTTCCGCAACAATATGGTCAACCAAGGCTAGTTCGACGGGTGGGCCGGCCAATGAAGCGAAGGTGGGCTCTTTCTTGCTAGTAGTATTTTCCATCAAATAATTGTGACATGGACTGCAGGTGTGCAGGCCACTCGCCCGGGTTCGATGCCCAGCATCAGCACCTGGTGTCTCACCGGGAACAGTGTTCCCATTCTTCACTCGGATAGTTTACGAGTGTTTGCCTCTTCGCGTGGGACGTTCAACGGGAATGCGACGCCCCCGCCACCCACGAGTCGGTTGATTTCTTGGAGATCTCTAAAGATGGGACGCGATCTTCATATCCGCCAGTTGTAGGTGCCGGTTGACACGGTGTGTGTGGTGTAGTGTGTAGTGTGTGTGGGTGTGCGTGTGTATGGGCAGATTCTACAGTTGTACCCAGATAAGAGGTAACTCAAAAAAAAAAAAATTGTGACATGGAGCGAGCGAACGAGGGAGAGGCACACTCAAGGCATTTTCTTGGAGATGCTCTAATCTACCGTTAAAAAGGTAAAACACACACTCAACCATCAACTAAGTATATTGTAGTCTATCACAGTTTTTTCACGCTGCCAAAAAGGAAAATCATGCAGCTACCTTACCTCCTCTCTCTTCACAAACATATGCTCTATGTGTGCTTCATTGTTAGTTTCTGTCAGATCCGTATGTGCTTCTTCTGTAGGCCACTACACCCTCTGCAAGGCTATTAATCCATTTAACGTGCCAGTTACAAAGCTAATTTGGAGATTGGAGCAGCACGACACGGTGGCACGTTTTGGATGGCCTTTACTTCGTCTAGGGACTAGTGGCGTAGCTATGTTGGGGCGAGGTTGGGCAGCAGCCCCAGCTAAAAAGTTGATGCAAGGCCTTTATTTTTTTTTTTATATGTTTATCTATTTCTTATTTTTATTTTTGTATTTTATCCTATATTTGTGCAAGAACTGTCAATTTATTCTTCAAATTTGAGGTAATATCTCAACGGATGCATTAAAATTGTGTGATTGTAAAGTATGAATGCATTAATGCGATGTGAATTGCAATGTTCTTGATTTTTAGTCGGTCATTAGAAGTTCGCCCATTTTTTTGTTTTTTTTCCTTGGCTACGCCATTGCTAGAGACTGAGGCTACTCCTCTCAACACAAACAACACCGATGCCTAGAGCACCGTGTGGGCAACAATACATGTGTTGGGTAGCTCTTTTTATGCCACAATGCGTTGCTCGCTAGTGGCTCTGCCATTTCGTCAAGTGAAGCCGTTGAGTCTTTTGCAGGACACGCTCACAACCACTCATGCCTTCTTCGCTCAAGGTAACATCCAAGACTACGTGGCCTATACGCGAGCAATTGGGAAATCCTTACACAAGAGGTTGCAAAAAGACACACATATGCTAAACACCTTACTGAAACAAAAGCACGACCTAGGCTAGTATAACCGAAAAAATACGCAACATAATACCCTCCCTCCTCCCGACCAAAAAGTAACGTTCAGAGCTTTCAAGATCAGGCGTCAGCACA
This sequence comes from Hyparrhenia diplandra, assembly GCA_015847255.1. Classification (NCBI taxonomy): domain Eukaryota; kingdom Viridiplantae; phylum Streptophyta; class Magnoliopsida; order Poales; family Poaceae; genus Hyparrhenia; species Hyparrhenia diplandra. The sequence continues at coordinate 76,539 of JADLZK010007856.1, forward strand.
ACACCAAAGCTGCCGGTCCTCTTTAAAGAACAACTGGTAGCTGCAGAAAGAGGCCGGAGAAACTTCATCAAACACGCATCTGTTCATGTGATTCCACAGGTCCAAGCACCCACAATATCACAACACTGGTCCTCGCAAAAACAAGAAAAAAAGGATCACAAACACACTATTGATCGAACCCTGAGCTTCCTGAACTTTCAGAAAATGGGTTTCCTCGACCAAAATCAGCAAAGCAGTGCGCTCAGACGGCCGATAAGTTGGACCACAATTACCGAACAAAAACACACAATCAGTGGCAGTGAGAATATATCGCATCTCGTACGTACGTGTCCCCCTCTCGATCACACGGCTTACACTTCTCTAATGAGTGTCGGGAGACGTACCCCAGTTCCAGCGTCGCTTCCTCATGCCGCCAAGAGATCTGAGAGGGGATGCTAACTGAATTGGTTAGTTACTACTCCATAAGTACGCCATTTAACTGACGATAGACGATGTTACTACTGTGTAGCAATAATGATGCATCCCGTTTTACTACTCGAACTGAAAAGGTGAAACTTGCACAGGTAGGGTGTCTGGGAACATGTCTGAACAGAAGCGGTGAATTGTGTCCTGAAACCTGAACGTGCTGTGTCTTGAGAGAGATGGAGATATTGGACCAGGCACAGGCAGGGCATTCATCATTGGTTTGGGCCACGCCATGCCGTGCCCGTGCGTGCACCATCTGATCTGATCTGATCTGATCTGATCTTCATGTATATATCCATAGTAGCGAATTCAAGAATTGCTGCGTCTGCTGAATGTACTCACTGTAGTCTGTACCCGATAAATGCTGGATGGATGGTAGACCGATGGATACTATACAATCAACCAGCAGCTGCCTATGCATGGTACGTGTAACCACCGTTTGAATGCAGAGCGATTCGATTATTAGCAAGATGAAGTGAAAGCAGCTATATTACTCTGCTAATCTCTGCAGCAGATTATTAATAAGGGTGTAGTAGTAGCCTAGTAGGGCGAAGAACAGATTTCAGAATATGCATTATAGCGGAGTGTGTACATATGTGGAGACTTGACAGGGATGATGTAGTTCGACACGACGACGGATCATGTGTGAGTAAGTGAGCGAGCTGCATTAATCAAAGATGGACCAGACAGAGCTTCCCCAGAATAAGGATGGAACAGGGGATCGATCGATGTGTGTACCTGTACACATTTAGCTGAATTTCTTTTCGTGGTTCACTGTCTATCAGCTGTATGCAGGCCCCCTGATCACGCATGCTAATGGGCGCAGCGCAGCGCAGAGCAGAGCTTTTGTGTGTTGGTTGTCGAATGAAATTGTTGGATATATATGCATGAAATGGTTGGTGCCGTGCGTCGACGTAAATTAAGTGGGCGCTCGTCAGTAGGTAGTCGCAGCATGTTGGCTGCCGTTTTCGCAATGGCAATCCGGCCATATATACTCTAGATTAATTGATTTCGTCGATCGTCCCCTACCCGGCCGATCGATGATCTCCGTGCCCTTGGGTTCGTTGGATGAGTTCCTTTTTCCAAGCTATGATGATGTCGATGGTGGCCCTTGCGGCCGACTGCATGATCGACACTCCACTCCCAAGAAAGTGAGACGAGCAAGGACGACGACACGGCCGGCCAGGGGAAAACCCTAAATTAATCACCGATCGATCGGTGCGCTAAGTGGTTAGTGATTAGTAATAGTTGCCGCTGCTGCTTAATTGTTGGGTCAATTAAGTAGTAGTTAACTAATTAGTCAGGGCACGCATCATGTCATCGCCGCCGTGCCTTGAGTCGCAAGATATCATTGCTGACACTGATGAGCACTGCCTGCTCGACTGATGTTTAACAATTTAATTAGAAAGCAAAACCGTCACATTGCACGGCGTTGGCAGCAGCAATGATGGCGACACACAGAGTACAAAATGCATCTTCACGTTAAGCCTAATCTCCGCTAGCTAGGCGCTAGGAGCTAGAATTAGCATGTTGGTTGTGGTTGCTGGACACTGGTAAGTAAACAACTTCATCTCCAAGTTCGGTAAGTGATCATTCGAGCTGTCGCTTTAATGTGTCGGAATAAATGTGTGTGTAGCTTGCAGGTTTTACGTTTAATCAGCATGGGGCTCGTCGGTAATTGAGGGGCAAGCAACATACTGTAATGTCGACGCCGAATATCAATACCATAGGAGTACGGAGTAATATATATCGAGTCGACGCCCGCCAACGTGCATGCAGCAACAGTCGACATGGAACATGCTAGTACGCAATTAAGTTAAGCATTAACTAATCTTGGAGCAGTCGCGGGAGGGCAGTGAATAATCCAGACCGGACCGGCCGTTAATCCCTGACAGCGACAGCGACAGCGGCGCGGCTTTCCCTTTGTTTTTCCCTCAATGCTTGATTAGGTTGGTGGCGTGCTGATTCGACGTCCCCACCCACAATACCGAGCAACTACAAGGGTCTCCGCGTAAAACGTCGTAACGGACTCCCGCCATCTCCCTCCTTTCCCGCCACCAGCAGCGTCGCGATCCGACGGCTGCCATGCGTCGCCGTCGCGACTACGGGACGGGACCACCCGCCTGCTCTGCGGCAAGCAGCGGCCGGCCTTCTTCTAGCTGCTGCCTGGGCCCGGGGCCCGGACCACGTGCTCGTGGGGATCCCCGCTCAGGATCCTCTGCGCCCATGACGGACCAGAGCTCCTCCAGTCCAGCGGAGTGGGATGCTGCACCGGATCCGGACGCGAGCATGCAGTGCAGGATTGCATTGCAGGCATGTTGCTTTTCCTGCTCTGCTTGCGATGCAATGCTCACTGACTTTGGCGTGATGGCGACCCAACCCCAAAGGATCCAAACGATTTGTTTGACAGTACGCCTGCTACGTGTGGAGTATTGATCTCAATTGCAGTGAAAACTAAATCAAATTTTATTGTAGTTTATTTCAATACTTCAACTATTCGCCCCAAAAATGTTGTACAACTTTCTTCCTAAAAATAGGATATGTCCAGTTTTGTACTGTGGTCAACTTTCGTATGAGTACAGTCTACAATATGCGTGCATGGTTGGTGCTCAAATCACTCGCCTCTAAAGTAACATTTTCTACTGTTTCATATCAGTAGCCCCCCACACTAATTAACAACAATCAATAGAAGATAGCGATAATGTTAAGGTTATGCAAGTGGAAACTCATAATATGTCCTGCATCCATATAATAAATAAATAGTATGAATATATAACAAAAAAAAATCAAACACACATAGTACAACGTACAAAAGGGGCAATTTGTTGAGCTTTTCTTCTTTTTTCTATACCGAGATGCATGGTCCTGCCTTGTGAAGCAGGAAACAAGAAAGAAAGATGCACGTTGTGCAGTGTGGCCCTAGCTGCTAGCAAAAGAAAGGCGAGATGAGATGCGATACCCCCGGTCCGTCCGGACGCCGGACCAGACCAGCCGTCGCCATTCAAAGCTGCCACCCGCCCTGCCCCTGCTCCCACTGCCAGCCCATAAGCCCTACCACCACCACCGCCGCTCCAGCAAGAGAGAAGACGAGCGAGCGAGCGCGCGAGGAGGCGCTGCGCTAGCGAGCAGAACCCGCGCAGAAAAGCAACCACCTCCCCCCGCTGGCCCGCACCGCATCGCCCTCTTCCTCGCGAGATCCCCCAATCTCGCCGCAGGTTACTCGCCGGCCGGAGCGACGACCCCCATTGCAGCCGGGCGTGGGGTTGCCGGTTCGGCGGCTTGACCCGCTGCCGCGACTCCATTCCAGCTCTGCTCAGGCGGAGGCGGCCGCCCGAGCCGCGGCCGAGGTCCGCGCATTGCGACTTGCGAGGGTTAGTTACCTCTCGGTCTCAATCAATCAATCACTATTAATTCCTTGCCCCCTACGCGGATTTTCTTCTTACCCTTGGCGATTTGTTTTGATGCGGCCGGATTTTATTATCCATTATAAAAAAAAAAATTCTACTCGTGGAGCCACGAGTTTGGATCCATCTTTCCGCTCTGTTCCCTTGTAGTAGCGTTAAGGTTCGTCGCGTCCTGTGTTGTTCAGTTCATCATCGAGACGCTTTGTTCGTTCCACCGTTTGTTGGCTTGGGTTGCCAGCGAGCGCAGAAGATTGGAGGCGCGGGGGTAGACTCGCATTTCCGTGGAGCGGTTGGGTGGTTAGTCCTGCCGCCTGCGACGGGAATGGGATGCTGCCGTGCGGAGTCCGAATTAGTTCACTAGTGCTACAGCTGTACCCCAGTTGTTTATGTACTCTTGATTGATAATGGGGCCTTGCAAATACAAATACTCGTCTACTTGCACTCTGGGGCCACTAGGAGTAGGCTAAGCTCCGTATTTTTCGTTTCGTTTCGTTTCCAAGCATTGCTTGGACTAACAAGATACCATCTTATCTTTGGGTCTACGCCAATAATTGTAATAGTGTACTGGAGAAGAAAATTAGCTGTACTGGCTTCGCTTGCTAACCGAGGTTCTTGTAATCTTGTGTTCATAAAAAATAAAAGAATCAGGGAGTAAGCTTCAATTGGATTCCACATTGACCAGGCTAGGCGACACAATAGCTCTAATTTCTTGCGGTTCACCTACTTATGCTCTCTACCAGTCTAACGTACTGCTATTTCTTTCAAGCCAAAAGGTCCTTACAGCTGAAGCTGTCACGGTGCATAATTTAGGCTGTCCTCGACTTCTATTGTCCCCGGGTCACTTGAGATTTCGTTCTTGGTTTCGTAATTTGTTTGACTTTCTACATGTGGAATAAATGAGGTAGCAACGGGAAGCTGTCATGTGAGGAAATTCTGACCTTGTGTGGTTGTCACTAGGTGCCGTTCCCTTTCCCTGTTTACAGTCACCTCTCTAGCAGTCTGGCTCTGTGCTACCAAACTCTTGCGATTTCCTAACAAACAATGGTGGCCCACTCCCAACTGTAAAGCAGGGATGCTTTTCTTATTCACTGATAAAGTTGCATTCTTCCCGTCCCCTGACTGTCCTTTTTCTGTGAATTTCAAGAAAGCGATGTCAAAAGTGTTTGGTTCCACTCTGGTCTTAATTTCAGCTTAGTACGATGGATTTGCTGTTAAGGGTTTCTGTATACGTTAATACATTATTGGAGGCTTATATGGATTCATGCTGCATTATTTTATCTAACACTTGCATGCAATCATTTGTTTGCTGCTAGAAAATCATCCTTTTGTGACCATCTTTGTCAGTGCCTATTTTCTTTCCTTTTCTTCTGGTGCGTATTGTTCAAGAAAGCGTCTGGACATTGCTATTTTCTCTTTCTTGAGAATCCACCTTTTGTTTCCTTGTTTTAAGCTCAAGTGATGTTTATCATTTGCCGCACGCAAGCTGTACATGGTGGAAACAATTAGGTCATATTTTAGTGCCTGTCCAGCCTGTATCCACCTTTATATTCTTGGATTCCATTGTGCAAGTTCTGCTGTTTGGTCAAATATTCTTTTCTTTATGGCATGCTTTTTTAGCAAAAGAAAACGTGAAATGACAAATTTTTAATCCAAATTACATATAGAAATGGTAAATTATGAATTTCACAATAACAGTTCTTTTTTTTTTGTGCACCAGGACTGAAGGGATATTTTATAGATGACGAAGGCAGCAACTCTGTATGGGAGCAAGACACAGAGCGATGCCCTGCGGCCAGGGCCATTGCGTCCAGCAAATATTATCAGAAATAAATTCCCCACATACAAGAATGGTTCAAATGGTATAGTGATCAAGCTGGCTGATGGTCCTGAAATGCCACCTCTCAAGGAGATTGTTGCAAAGGAGACTGCAGATCTACTTGATCGTCGTCAGCGTCTCTCTGTCCGTGAACTTGCAATGAAATTTGAGAAGGGTCTCAACACTGCCACGCTGTTGTCGAATGAGGTTCAGACCCTTTCATTTCATTGTATTTGTGCTAGTTGTATTTAAATTGCTTCAATAACACAATACCACTTTTCATATACTAATACGATCACACAAATATTTAGTGCACTTTATTGGTGTGTTGGCATATGTGTTCCCTGATGAATGTAGTTTTCCAATAATTGTAAGCCTGACCAAACATATAACACTGAATATTTTGTGATTTGCACAAACTGGCAGGTTAAATGGAGACAGGTAGCTTTGCTGGAGCGGGATATCCTTTTGAAGAATCTAAAGAGTGTATTAGAGTCACTGAGAGGTCGGGTGACAGGCAAAACTAAGGATGAAATCGAGGAGTCTATATCTATGGTTGGTTTCTTCATATTCTTTTTCCAATTTATTGGGTTCACCTTTCTACATATGTATATTTAATATCATGTAAGGTATTATACATTCCCTGAAAAATTGTACTCCACCTAGCGTAATTTAATGTTTCCTAAATTCTGTAATTTCATTTTATTTATTGTCGAGAAAGTGCTCCTTTTCATTTTGATTGGGGTACGTTTTTTGTAGGTGGAGATCCTCGCGGTTCAGCTCTCCAAAAGAGAAGCTGAGTTGCTTCAGCAAAAAGAAGAGGTCACAAAATTAGCAAAATCGTTAAAGCAGGTGTGTTTTTACATTGTTGTATAACTTATGTACATGTGTGTAAATAATTTGAGGAATGAGAATCTATTTACTTGAAATATTCCAAAGTTCTTACTGTCATGATTCATTCATCTTGCACTGTTTATAGTTTCCCCACCAACTTGTTTAGCTCAAACACTGCTGTTTGGTTGCTATGTTTTCAGAGGATAACTTGCTCAAGATGTGAGATCTGCAACAAGTTGACTTAACTGTTAAATCTCAATATCTTTTTTTTTGAAAGAGCGGCAAAAACATTGCCACATATATTATTATAAGAAAAAAAGAATTGACCCAGTTTTTGAGGCCGAAACCGAAGAACCATTTGGCTAAAAATGCTAATAAAGACCCTACTACTAGAGAAGCACTTCATACTACTAAGAAAAACAAATAAATCTCAATATCTTCTAGAAAATACCTCAATCACGACTTAAAGTTCCCAATTGATATGTGGATTTGAATTGCCATGACCATAGGAAAGGGGTTCTTATGTTCGACTGAGGAACATGCCCTTTGATCATAAAACTAAGTGGCCCAAACACCCCACTTGGCTCTATGGCACTTAATTATCAAAGTTATAATAGATATGGAACTACGCGCCACTTTGTGGTTTTTATACTAATACTCATTGCTGTTGAAGGCCTGCCTAAAAAAATGAATTTTGTTGTAATGGTATGGTAGTCCGTCATTTCACCTGACTTTCTGTAATTTCTAAATCGCCACAAATTGTGTAGCTACTTATGTGAGCATATGATTACCTTACTTTGGATTTGATTTGCTTACTCATTGTAAACATTATGGTCTGGCATTACTTTATCTCAGAAAAAATGGCAGCACTATAGGTTTAGCCATCCAGTCTCCGCATTGACATTGTTATTTGTTTACAAGTTTGAGGGTTTGCTCCTTTCTATCTTGCTCATAGGCTTCTGAAGATGCAAAGAGAATTGTTGAAGAAGAAAGAGCTAATGCTCATACAGAAATAGAAACTGCTAAGGGTGCAGTCCAAAGAGTTCAGCAAGCAGTTCAGAGCACGAGAAGATGTCCCAAAATACTGGGAAGCAAGTATGGGATAAATTTTAGATCTTTTCATCCTCACTACATTCCAATTGATACAAGCTGTCGCATAAATTTGCTGCCTCTAGTTTAAGTGAAGTTTAGACATACTTGTTAATGCATCTTGTCTTGTCTTACCCATCTATATTTCCTATATAATTGCATTATTACATATATGAGTCTGCTCAGTTTTGAAAACCTGCTTAATTCTCTGAACCTATAAAAATTTATTTACATAAAAGTTGATTTCTGCACATCAGTATGGTTTTGGATAACATAGAAGATATTTTCCAGAGTTTCCCTTTGTTGTTTATGGCTGTATTATTAGTTGTATTGACCTTAATGCATGCCTTTTGGTTTGTTGTTGGCGTATTTTCTCAAGTGCCATGCTATTATTTGGAACTTGCAGAAGTTTTTCCCTTTGTATATACATATGTGCATCTTGAGGTTTTACATCATTTCAAATTTATAAACAATCTGTTTTTCATACCATTTTCAACTGTGAACATGTATGTGATATCTATTTGATGTTTGGAAGGACATGGAAGAGCTAAAGAAAGAAGTTCGAGAAGCCCGGAGGATCAAAATGTTGCATCAGCCCAGCAAGGTTGGGACAATCGCACCTACTATACAACTCAGTATTTCAATTGGCCTGTGTATTCTATCTACGTTGTATGGTCACATGATACATTTTGCGTTTGTCTAGGCAATGGATCTGGAAAATGAAATACGAATTTTACGTAACACATTTGCTGAGAAGTCCAAGGATTGTGTTAATCTTTTGAAAGAGGTATTTTTTTATTGTTACAAATACATGCTTCAATTTGTTAGTATACTGGAATTGGTATTATTTAGTGTACTGGAAGTCGTTAGTATATATAACACAACGGGTGCAAAGGCACCATTTTATCCAGAAGCATAATGCGTATTATGCCACTTCTTTTATTTCAGCAGAAAAGTTATGGTACTGTTTGGATCAGTCACAAAAAGTGAACTGTGTGTCTCTAGTCACTGCTGTCCTTAGACAGCCTCAAGCTCTTTTATTGTCAACATTTGAAGTGTTTCCAGCAGTAGTGATCTTTTGTCGTGTCAAATATTAGACCTTGGTACATTACTGATTTGGAAATATGTTTCTGGCAGTTGGAAATGCATAAAAGGTTAAAAGAAAATGGTACCATCCCTTCATTCGATCTGGAAGGTCTCCAATGCTTAGGATCAATGCTGCGTATAGTTGGTCTGAGTGGTACTCACATGGATTTGTCAAATATTTCAATACAGTGGTTCCGGATACATCCAAAAGAAAGCAACAAGGAGATCATTTCAGGTGGAATCATGCTCTGTCTTTGTCTTGGTCTCTGACTCTGTCTTATCTTCACATTAAATTCAGAGTGCCAGTGCTTTTTACACTGTTGTTTTGAAACTCCTTAGGTGCCACAAGACCAGTATATGCTCTAGAGCCACATGATGTTGGACGCTATTTGCAAGCTGAAATAGATGTTGGCGGTGAAATTGCAGTAGCAAAGACAGCTGGGCCAGTAGACCCTGGTTTGTTTGACTGAACACATTTGGCGAGCATTATGTGTATGTTTTGGTTATTGCATGACTAACATGTGTTATCATTGTTAGCAGATGCTGGATTGGTAGATTATGTGGAGACACTCGTAAGGAAACCTGAAACTGAATTCAATGTATGATGATTCCATCATCCTTTGCCACTCTATGGCATTTCTTTTGCAAAACATGCCAACATTGCCACCTGTTGCTCTTAATTTAAATAGTACTGCTGGTAACATAGACATAAATCTGTTGCTCTTAATTTGAATAGTATGTATTTCTGTTAATTTCTTTTGCAAGGGGCACATGCAATGCACTACTCTTAAACATGTCATCTGCTGCTCTTAATTTGAATAGTACTTCTGGTAACAAGGCCATACATGATACATCAAATCCCATCAAGGCATAACCATTAGAACCTTGAATGGGTGTTCTCAAGTGCACCTTGCGTTGTGTCTTATTGCAGGTTGTTGTGCTTCAATTGAATGGCGTTGATCAGCCAAAAGAGTCGGTTCATGTACTCAATGTCGGAAGACTGCGGATGAGACTTAATAAAGGGAAGTCTGTAGTTGCCAAGGAATTCTATTCCTCAACAATGCAGGTATGGTACAGTGCATGAGTAACATCATATCTTCTGTTTTGTTGTCAGATAGTGACTGCGAAAGATTATGTGCGTGTATTATGGCAAAAAAACGTGCCTGTCATTAAGGGTTGTTACAAAGGTTTTCACTAATATTGCTGGTAGTCACTGCACCTATAGGCTATAGTAGTCATGTTCCCTTAAAAGCATGAGTTTGTATTGATATTGCTCTTCTTCAATGCTGCTACCAGTCCAAGTTGACAAGTGAGAAGACTCTCCCTGCCCCTAAAGGCTTTGCTGTTTATGTTACAGTTATGTGGTGTTAGAGGTGGTGGCGAAGCAGCCTCGCAGGCAATGTTTTGGCGACCCAGAAACGACCTCAGCTTGGTACTAGCCTTCGAGAGCACTCGGGAACGCAACACAGCCATCATGCTTGCTCGGCGTTTTGCCATAGATTGCAATGTATGTGCCTTCACCAAGCACTTTGTACGAGTCTCATACTGCTGTAACGAAGTGTTCTCACCTTATTGAAATGGTTGCAGATCATCCTTGCTGGGCCAGGCGACAAAACTCCCTGGTGAACGAAGATGGCAGGCACCTGTGCTCTGCCGATCCCACCACGCACTCTTAACAATCCGTGATTCGTGCAGTGATGTACATCTTGCGTGCAGAGCGTGTTTGCACCAGTTCCTCTAATTTTCCTGTTCAGTCTGGGCTGTTGTGCTCGTCCTCGTGTCGTAGGTTTCTGAAAGAAGGCGCCGTGCGCACCGTTTTAACTGCCTCGGCGCCGCCTTTCTGTCTCTCACACTGTGCTGTGTTTCTCAGTCGCGAGGGTTGTAATTGTAATCTGTTACTAGGAGATGCGACAGTAATGTAAGCTTGATGCAGTACACGTCTAATTGTGTTTAACATATGTTAGTGTTGATGTTGAAACAGTGATAGGTAATATGTGAGTGAGGGGTAGGAAAATACCTTGTAACCCGCTTCGGTTGTGATGTGAGCCCAAATACTGGCTCGCGGGTCTATCTCTTGTTCAATGATACAATTGCACGATTAGATCTGAAAATAAAAATGTGTGTTTAAGGACATATATATACATCCATATGCATTTGACTTTGGATGTATATGGGTCACGTGTGCAGCTAGAGAGTGCACACATCCTCACGTGCGTGCCATCAACGTGGTGGCGTCCATGCTCAACGCCCGAGTTCGAGGCGAGCAGCTGAGCAGAACACAAGGAATCTATCTATCGGGAGAGTGGAGACGTGATGTGTCAGGTGCCTGGGCAGGCCACACACAAATACGTGATGTGTCAGGTAGCTCCACTTCACTAGCGATGCTATCTTTTTTAGGGCTTGGTCCTATATGAATAACTCTATTAGTGGAGTTTGAGCCGCTTCGCTAAATTGTTTAGCAAAATAGTTTTGCATATAGAGTTTCATAAAATACGCTCTCGCAAAACGCCATGTAGGATGACATAAAGTCAGTAGAAGCCACTATTTTTGGCTCCTCACTCTAAAGTTCTACGCAAGTATATTTTTAGGGGCTTCATCAGTGGAGCCGTTTTATTTTACCCAGTTTAGGCCCCGTTTGGCACGGCTTCTCCTGCGGCTTCAGGAGCCGTTTAGAGCCGTTTTATGTCAAACGGGGTAAAATGAAACAACTCCACTGATGGAGCCCCTAAAAACATGCTCTCACAGAGCTTTGGGGGTGAGAAGGAGCGAAAAATAGTGGCTTCCCCCGGCTTCACCTCCTACACATGGCGTTTTGTGAGAGCATGTTCTAAGGAAAGAGCTGTTTTGCCAAAACAATCTACTAAAACAGCTTTAGCTCCACCAAAAGAGCTATTCATGGAGTCGAAGGCCCCAAAAACGGATTCACCGGTAAAGTGGAGCCCCCGCCCCCTCCCGCAGGCACTGGAGAAACCTTGATAAATGGGGCCTTAATGATAAATAAATGATAGCGTTGCATTTTTTTCGTGCCCATGCTATGAGAAAGGAAAACAATAGCCGATGCTATGATAACCATATATTTTTTTAGAGACCGCGCCCGTTAAGCATATTTCATTAAGCAGAATAAAGTTCAAACAACAAAAACAACGGTAACCAAACCATTACCGATGCGAAACCTAACAACTACTGAAAACTTTAAATCCGTTGAGGCGACGAAGCTGGTTTAGCGATTTCCATCCAACAGCGAGGCATCAACATATCGTTGGGCGGGTAGAGATAGAGAGCACGTAGCCCAGCCGAAGTTAGGAAAGATGACTATTTAAACATAATACTCGTCATCGATACCTAGAAGCCGTTTCTTTTTGCAAGCTGGATAGTATTTGCTATGCCATTCTACAAATTAACTCCTAGTCGATCTGTTTGGTACTAATTTTTGTACTGGCAACTTCATCTTCCTTTCGCTGCAACGTTGATCTGAGCCAATAGGTAATTTTGTTGTCGTTTGATCACATAAAGGAGTATATATATTATTATACAAGTGTATATATACTATAGATAGAAGAAACGTAAACAACTCCAATTCTCCAAACAACATATCGGGTCATCGGAGTAGCAATCAACGCCCTCGTAGCGCACCCTAGTTGTTACTACAGACTCTATTACTATATGTCATCTTCCACAAGGATGCCGTTGACATCCGTTTGAGCACCCTTCTCCTCCTTGGCCTTCTCCGACTCCAACGCGGTCACCAGCCTAGCGAGGCACGGTCCGGCGTCTTCCAACTCGTCCGGGTTCCTGGGCGTAAGGTGCTCGCCGACGTCGACGGGCACCATGTTCACTTCCTCGAGCAACTCCCTAACACGGCCGCACTGCGCCTCGTGAGCCTCGACGACGCCGCCGTGGAGGTGCATCCGGGCCAGGAACTTGAAGGACTCAAAGTCGCAGTAGGACATCTCGATCTTCTTGTCCATCCGCCCCGTCCGGATCAGCGCCGGGTCCAGCTTGTCGACGTGGTTGGTGGTGAACACGATGAGCCGCTCCTCGCCGCACGCCGACCAGATGCCGTCGATGAAGTTGAGCAGGCCGGACAGTGTGACCTTGCTGCTCTTGGCGTCCTCCTCCTCCCTCTTCTTTTTCGCCGCCGTAGCAGGGTCGCCGCCGCCGTCCCCGTCTTTCCGGCCCTCCTCCCTCCTCCTTGCTCTTGCGCTTGCCGGTCAGGTCGAGCGAGCAGTCGATGTCCTCGAACACCATGATGGACTTGCTCTTGGTCTCGATGAGCAGCTTCCGGAGGTCGGTGTTGGTCTTCACCGACGTGAGCTCGAAGTCGTAGACGTCGTACTCGAGGTGGTTCGCCATCGCGGCCACCATGGTGGACTTGCCGGTGCCCGGCGGCCCGAACAGGAGGTACCCACGCTTCCACGGCTTCCCCACTCGAGCGTAGTAGTCTTTGCTCTTCTTGAACATGTCGAGGTCGTCGATGATCTCCTTCTTCTTCGCTGGGTCCATGGCCAGCTTGTCGAACGTCTTGGGGTGTTCGAACGGGACATGCGTCCAAACGTCTCGGTAGAAACTGCAGTTATTTACATGAATCGATCATCAGACTTATTTCTCATGCATGCATGTTCAGAAACTGAGAAAAAAGATGCTTACCCGTCATCGTAGCCTTCCTTGAGGATGTTGGTGTAGAGTCTTCGCTGGCGGTTCTTGGCCATGACGGCGCGGCCCTCTCTTCGCACGTACGGGAGGTACTCGTTGAGCACCAGGTCGCGGTGGCCCTCGTGAAACTCGAGCCGGAAGAACCGGCGCTCGGCGCGCGAGGCACGGCTCCACGGCATGGCGTCGTTGGGCGGCGGCACGGCGGAGGCCGACCACCAGACCGTGGCGCCCTCGAAGACGTCGGAGACCTCCTCGCCTTTGGCCATGCTGAACACGAGCTTGTCCCTGTCGGTGGCGGCGGCGTCCCGGCGGCCGCCGCCGCCAGACTCGGCCCGGAGGTGGCGCACGTCGCGCGTGCTCGCCGTGGTCAGGTAGGACTTGATCTCGTCGAAGGCGTCGCTGCTCTTGATGCGCCCGCCCTCGTACTCCTCGAAGGTCACCGACAGGTAGGGGTCGACCACCGCGGCGAGGCGCCTGGCTCGACGGTTGAAGTTGCGCGCGAAGAACTGCTGCAGGTGGATGTGCTGCAGGTTCTGCCAAATCATGGTCCAGCACACGGCCAGAACGCTTACCACCACCGAGACCTGACCAAACCATGAAAGCGCATCCATCTCTCGATTTTGCATATGCCCCTCAAATGGTTGTACCTGATGCGCTACATAAACGAAACGATAGGGGCTCCGGGGGCGGGGTGGGGTGGGGTTATTATAGATAGGAATCCTTATCGGTTCGAGGCGGGGTGGGGGTTATAAATAATATTTGCTTAATATTATTCCAGGGGCGGGGTGAGGTGGGATGGGGCTTTATCTATACTATAACGCCCCACTCGGCGTCACGAAATTAATCTGGCCACGAAACAACGCCGCCCCGATTGGAGGTACGGGATCGAAAGTTTGATGCAGGTCTGACATCTCACCTCCGCCTCCGCGCGCCTTCCGTCCCAAGCACGTAGTCTGCAGCCAGGGATCGAATCCCCCCGCTCCCCGTGAATCTTTCTTTTTGTTTCCAAAACTAAAAAGAAAACACTCGAATCCCCCGCTCCCTCTCTCCCTGCCGCCGCCGCCGGCGGTCGAGCATTGCCGTTCCACACCTCCCTCCGCCCGTGCATCTTGTTCCAGTAGGAATCTGCATCTTGTTCCAACAAGTGCCCCGCCGCCGCATCGGCATCGCGACCAGCATCGGGCCTGGACGCTGCTCCTTCACCTCCCTCACCTTCCTCGACATCCCGCACCCGCCGCCGCCGTCCTGCCTGGGCGGACGCCGCAGCACCTCCACTGCCGCAGGTTCCATGGTTGCGGTCGGCGAGGCCGTGCAGCTGGCCCCGGCTCTGCCTCCCAGAAGTGGTCGGGCGCCGCCAGGATGGGAAGACGGGCGCCAAGAGCAGTCCGGCCGCCGCCGCGCTGCTCCTCCAGGAGGTCCGCCATGGTGCCCGCGTCCACACACTGCTTGGCGTGAGGGACCAGCCGCCAAGGCCGGACGCCAGCGCCGGACGTCGCGTGGACTGCGCCTCCCCTTCTTCTTTGCTGCCATTGCCATGTCAGTGCTTCAATAGCTGGCGCTTCAATCATCTGTTTAGAGCTCCCGTCCCTCACCTGAATCCCACCTGGCCGGCAATATCATTATCTGTTGAAAAGATGATAGAATTTCCGTCCCTTTGGCCACTGATGATGAAGCAACAATTTGTTGTGCAAACACGACCTGAGCACTCTGACTTCAGATAGCAAGTTTGGACCCGTGTATAGCCGAAGCCGGACGCGAGCGCCTCCAATTGCCCCACTCCAGTCCGCCCCAACCACCATAGCTGGCAGTACAGGACGCCGCAAGCCAGATAGTAAGTATTCTATTTGTTTACTCTTCCTGTTCTATAGACACAATATTTCTATAGACACATTATTTATTTCTGGGCCTATATGCTTTATAGATGAGATATCCTTTCTTTTAATTAACTTCCCTTATGCCACCACTATGGCATGCTGCAATGGAGTTTGTGCTATACCACTTTTTGGGCTCCAACTTGACTATCCTTTGATTGTTCTTGTTCTCAGATGCACTCTCAAATTGCTGCTGATGGGAATTGCAGGATGGAGTATTAGCGAGCTCAAAAATCGTCGTGGGCAAGTGAGGTTTCCCTCCAGTTTTAATTTGTTTACTAACTTGAGTGTGAATGTCATGTGGTCAGTGATCTTCATGTGCACAATGCAAATGGTACTGCATCTAGCTTGGTGATTTAAATGCATCAGCAGGTTGCAGGTAGCAGTGGTGGAGCGGCCATCTGGTGACAAGATGAGTTTGAGATTATTGACAAAAAAATAGGATTATAATATGATTGTTTGTTGGCACCACCACAACTTCGAACAACTCAGGAACTCAATTAGGGGCACTTGGCCCCTATGATTTTTCTCAACTTTGCACGTTAGCTGTTAGGAATTGACTTGGTGATTATGTTTTAATTATTTTAGATTTGGAAAAAACAACTGCTTTTGTTGCCAAGTTCATTGTGGGCATAGGATTTCACCAGCTTGTCAACATCTGACAGGTGGGCTACATCGATCAAACCTCCAGGTTCTTAGCATCCAGTTTAATTCTCTGAAACGGTAGCTTCACAAGTAATAGCAAGAACAGAGGGGCTCTCAACCTCAACGTCGAAGGCATGTTAGTTTTGTTCTTGATCATGGCAATTATTTTCCTTAACTATTTCAACCTACTTATTAATGTGCTCTAACTGGACTGATATTATGGTGTGTAGATTTCTGAAAGCAAGGAAGTTAAGCAAAGAAAATATGGATTGACAGTGGTGGAGAGAGTATGGCACTGAAACGATTGTGGAGGTTAGTCGCTCAGCTTAGTCATAACTCATAAGACAATTTTTAATTTTGTTTGGCTTATATGGCTCCTGTCTTGAAACAACAACCTGAAATTATTTATCTACAGCCAACCCAATATCAAAGAAACAAAATGTTTGACATGGAGATAATTGCTTCTAATAATAATGTGGCTAGCCAGATATATGTATCCGTGATATATAGATCTAGATAAAGTTTCTTTCTTTTATGTACCTATAGATCTTGGTTTCTTTTTGTAGAGATTATTTTTGCACTGTAGGTGACAAGTATAGTATCTGTGAGCTTTGGTTGCATCATTGCACTGTTGGTGGAGGCTCCATTTTTAAAATGGTTTATTATAGAATATGTTTTCCAGAAAACTATTAATTTGAAATAGATATTTTCTTGCACGTTTGAATATATTGAAAATAGTATATAGTTTGTCAATTGTTCAGTTGTATCCTTCTTTTGGCTAAACCAAGAAAGGAGCCGGATCCTTCGGGAAGAGCACTAAATATTGTTTATAAGGACGTCACTAAACATCTTCGGCTTATATCATAACAAGTATGTGTTCTCTGTTTGTCCTGTGTTAATGCAAAGGCAAATTGTACCTTCTGTTAAAAATGTTTGTGTCAAAATCTGTAGGACTGATGCAGAGACATTCTTCTTGAGATGGATATGATTTTCTGGCCTGATGGTGCAGTCATACTAGGATGCGGTGGAAGTCCAAGTTACTTGATCAACATAAATATATCATTCACATGGTACATTTGGAGATGAATTAGATGCATATTACAAAAAGAGGCAAAAAGTGTTCTTTTCACTCCGTAGTGATAGATTCTGCAAGCCTTTTGCTTCACTTGTAAACCTTCATGAGGGTGTTTATTCTTTATTTTGTTTACTACACACAAGGGACTCCGATATTTTTTTCTTGCTTTCTTGCTAAATGTGTACCGTTGAAATAAAGCTCGTAGCGTTAGCACGGCACTATACTAGTATAATCAATGGCTACTTGATCCGTGCATTGCTGCGGGAAATAAGTAGGTTTTGTTAAAGGATTTCTTTGTAATCACTAAGGATTCTAATCACAAATTGTGATTCACAATTAGTTGTTGAGCAATTTCAGTATGCAACATTTTTAAACCACTTTGTTTTTTATTTTCAACAATTTCAGTAATAGACTGTTAATGAAAAACATGCTCACGGTTGAAAAAAAATAATGGCAATGACAGTATAGTACAACAGATTATCAAATTCCTTGTGTGTATTTTTTTCTATGAACAGATGCAGCCTGCCCTTTCCATTTGGTTTTCAATGAACTTAAGGTTAGACTAAAGACTGACTAAAGACTGGAGTACTAACCAAGGACTTGCTTTGCCGTCAACCGTGTGCTAGGATCTGGGTCAAGCATCTTCTTGACAAGATCCTTTGCACTCTGGGAGACCTTGGGCCATGGATCCTTCTGTAAGTTAATTACTCCCCGTAGTATCGACTGTGCAATTTTCTCATCGGAGTCTGCAATCTTTTGAAACAAACAGCATTGCATCAGCTGTTCAGTACTCGTGAATCCTGATCATATCGCTGAATCAACTATGTATGTGAATGTAAAGAGAGCAGCGTTAATTCACCTCCCTAGAACGGAGGGAACCCGTAGAGAAGGATCTGCAGGATGACACCAGCGCTCCACACGTCTATCTCTGGCCCATAGCTTCTCTTGAGAACCTCTCTGGAGCCATGTAACACCCGCTGCCAACCACTTCGGTGAACCGATCCCCTGCACGGGCAGAGCAGAACAGAGCTTCCCATGTCATGGATTGATCCCTCCCAGCTCAAGTGATGTATGGCTTGCGTTGAAGAGCGTACCAGGCTTGAAGTAAACGGAGAGGCCGAAGTCGATGGCCTTATGCCGCATGGGGGTTATAAATAATATTTGCTTACTTATCAAAAAAAAAAAATTGCTTAATATTATTCGGGGGTAGGGTGGGGTGGGGTAGGGCTTATATAATCAATGGCTACTTGATTATATATGTGTGACTTAATACTCCCTCTATCACATAAATCAATTCCTAAAATTTGTGTCGATAAGTTTGACAAATTTTATAGAAAAAAATAACAACGCCTATGCTATAAAAATGAGAATCTTATGAAAATATACTCTATGATAAATCTAATGATAATAATTCAATACTATAAATCTTAATGTATTTTTCTAGAAATTTAGTCAAGGTTTAAAAGTTTGATTTAAAATAACTCTAAAAATCTATTTATTTAGGGACAAAGTGAGTAGTATTTGAAATATACAACAAACAAATAAAACTCTGTATTTTTTATATTTTTAGCCAGGGATGAATTAATAGTCTTTTAACCCTAAATTAACATCGTCAAGTGTCCAAAACGACCAGAAAAATCGTTTCAAGGCCATAGAGCAAAGTTCAAACAAAAAGAGAACCAAACACCTAATACCTATTTTTCGGGCCATACTCCTAATTCTCAAAAAAAAAAAAAAATGACATGAATGAAACTCTAGGACAAGTTCATGGATCACGGCATACTTTACTCTTCTGGGACAAAGGGTAGCTATTGGATATTGCAATATTCTAGAATTTGAGTAGTCAAAAGATTCACGTGGTGTCATGAACCGGTTGGATTCCGGCATGACACGTGGTGTCATGACCGCGCCCGCACTAGGCCTAAGGCCCGTCCCGGCGCATGCTCGAGGCCGGCCGCCGCCGTCATCCGTAATCGCGCCATGTCGGTTGCTTCAAGAATTAAGTAAGGAATATTTAAGGAATAAAGATAGGAATAAAATAGGAAATAAATAGGTTGCTTGTGAGAGAGGTATGCCAATCTATAAGGAAACCTCCTAGAGATTGCTTAGCATGCAAGTCTTCCCCGGACTATAAATACAAGGGAGTGTAATGTCGTTTGAATCTTAATCGAAAAATTAAAGGGGTAACACCAAAAACTCTCCAGCTCTCTAGCTCTGGGTCTCTCTCTCTCTCTCGCGCACGTGCGCCGCCGACCGAAGCCGCCGCCGCTGTTCACACGCCGCCCGCGCGGCGCCGCCGAGCGCCCCCATCCCCACGCCGCCGCTTCTTCCTCTTCTTCCTCCTCTTCTTCTTCCTCCCTACTACCCCCAAACAGCCCCAACCACCATCTACACCATCACCGCCGCCGCCAAGATCGCCGACGATCAGCAATCCGGTGTCAATTCCGCCCAATCTAGCCGTAATCGGCAAACCGGTATCCGGAGACCAGACGATTCCCACCACCGACGGCTTCCGACCACCACCAACGCCAAGATCCGATGGACAGCCACAACATCGCCGAGCTCCGGATGGAGATTTGGGAGTTTCGTGATCACCGGAGGAAAATCGAGGCCATGTTCACCGCCCTCCCGGAGAAGTTGGATGAACACCGCCCCGACGACGCATAACGGCGACACTCTCGAGTTGAATCTTTTTGGCGACACGGCCACGGGCGCCGCCAACAACGCCACCGGGCGCCATGGCGCTCCCGACATCAACAACGCCTCATCGACATCCACGACGACCGGTGGCCAAGACAAAGAAGAACACCGCAGACGCGGCCTTGTTGTCCGACGTGACGCGCCTACGACGTCACCTCAGCCACCACCGACGACGCCCCCGCCATGGCGCCGCCGACGGTGACGACGCTCCTACCGGCGCCGCCACGCCGCCCCCTCCATGATCATCGACGCCGCAAGCAACGAGCACGCCTACCCCATGGGCGCCCCCACCGTTGCTATCCGGATCGATCGAACGGAGGAGGCTACCACCGACGCCCACCACTGCTCGACGAAAAGCCTACCCAATTAGGCCAACGTCTCACGGCTACTACAATGGCATGATAAGTTCCCCGTCACTACCAACATCATCTTTGACATTGGGAACATCCGAGTGCCAACAAGGATGACTCAACGACGCCGCTGAAGTCGCGACCGACATCGCCAATCTCAACCCCGACGTCCACGACATCTCGGACAACAACGGCGACATGACCAACAAAGCCAACAACCGGCCGACCAGACATCACACGCTCCACGTCACCAGGCAAGTCCATCCCATTCAACATGGAGCTTCTACCTCTATCACCCATGCTCGAACGATGTCGCCGACATCGCCAACCAAGACGTCTTCGACCCCGGCATCATCAATGAGAACAACGACACCCACCGAGCGTCAACGACATCCCCGACATCGCCATTAATGTCGCTAGCCACAATACTTGCGGCATCGACGGCGACGCATCGACAACGACAAGGACGCTACCATGGGCACCATGAACGGCGACGACGTCCTCAAGGATGCCAACGCCAATGACGTTCCCCGATGTCGACCACGTCTTCACCATGCCTACCATCGACAACAACTACAAGTGCATCAACCACGATGACATCCTAGTGGCCAACCTCGACATTGGCGACCACGACGTTCCACACATGGGCGCCACGGCCGACGAGAACACCGACGCCCCCCCAGGCACCACCAAGGAGGCGGTCGTTCACTTTCGCCGACCTTCCTTCGACGACGACCTACTACACCCATCGGACATTCGGCCGACATCGACAATGGTGGAGAACACCATCAATCAAACTGCAGCTCCAAAGAAAGGCGACATCATCGCCACCACGCAAGCGTAACATCAGTACACGATTGCCAACCTGACGACAACGGCACTCCTCTTTCTTTGGCTCCTCCGCATCACCAAGGCGCCACGGGAGAACGAAGACACCATACCATGGTGCCACACTCTCGGTTTTGGGACGTCCTTCAACGGCGACACCAACAACCATCGCGACGTCGACCACGCGACTGGGCGGCGAGGGACGACTCGAGCCATATCGCTTGGCTCCCATGTTCCTCAACGACATTTATGCCCCAAGACGACTACGCCAACATACCGTGGGCTGCACTGCACCAGGAGGCGCCCTACATAGGGAGCACTACGAACCAACTCGTCAAGGAGTTCGACGCTTCCATCTTCAGCAAGCCTCGACTTGTGAGCTTCAAATGGCGACAAGAGGTACATACCACCCACATCAACCTTTGTTACCTCGCCGCCCGTCAATACCCTCGAGGCTCCCATCCTTCATCAACCGGCAATACGAATTGGCAACAACCTACTTTGCATCGACGGAACCATCAAGCCCCGCCTAGGAGCAACAACTTGGGCGCCAAAGAATGGAGATTGTCTTACTCAACAACCATCACTACTACGCCATGGACTTATCACAAAAGGTGCTACGGGATATTCTCCAATCGGCAAAGGTCGGGACACCCATCTTCGCCCAACTCATCAACAACGACCACAGTGCCGAACGACAGCGCGAGGACGCGCTGTCAGCGAAAGGGGAGAAATGTCATGACCCGCCGCCGCACTAGGCCTAAGGCCCGTCTGTGCTGCGCTCAGTCGGTCGGCGCCCGCCGTCATCCGCCGTAATCGCGCCATGTCGGTTGCTTCGCAATTAAGTAAGGAATATTTAAGGAATAAAGATAGGAATAAAATAGGGAATAAATAGGTTGCTTGTGAGAGAGGTATTCCAATCTATAAGGAAAACCTCCTAGAGATTGCTTAGCATGCAAGTCTTCCCCGGACTATAAATACAAGGGAGTCTGTAATCGTTTGAATCTTAATCGGAAAAATTAAAGAGGTAATACCCAAAAACTCTCCGGCTCTCTAGCTCTCAATCTCTCTCTCTCTCTCTCTCTCTCCGCGCACGTGCGCCGCCGACCGGAGCCGCCGCCGCCGTCTCCGCGCTGAAGGCCAAGAAGCGCCGCCGAGCGCCCCATCCCCCCACGCCGCCGCTTCTTCCTCCTCTTCTTCTTCCTCCCTACTACTCCCAAACAGCCCCAACTACCATCTACACCATCACCGCCGCCGCCAAGATCGCCGACGATTAGCAATCCGGTGTCAATTCCGCCCCATCTAGCCGGAATTCCGACACGTGGCTGCCGGGCGGGGTTTGGGCGGCGATAGCAGGCCGGGATGGCGATCGGGCGGCGTGATGACGATGACGAGGGCCGATGAAGAACGACGAGGTAGAAGACGGGCGAAGATGACGTAGCGCTTTTCAGCAATGACGAGAGGGAGGGCGAAGGCGGCGGCGATGGCGGCGGCAGGAAGCCGCGCCCCGCCGGGCGGCGGCGCAAACGGCGTGAGAGGCGGCGGCGGGCGGCGGCGCTTAGCGCCGCGAGAGGGGTTAGGGGTTTGGAGAGCCGGAGATAGAAGTTGTTTGGGGAGCTACCCCTTTAATTTTTTCTCGCTTGATTGCAACTGATTACAAGTCCCTCAGATTTATAGCCCTGGGAGACTTACATAATTGCATCTAAAGAAATCCCCGATTTTATTTCCTAATTTATTCTTATTTTTATTCTATAAATATCTATTACTTAATGACGAAGGCCGATGACGACGCGGCACGCGGCGGCGCGCCGCCACGGGCCACCTGTAAGGTGCGCACGAGCCCTCTTGGGCGGGTGACGTTGCCCCCCCTTGGGGCCCATCTATTTTGGTTCATGACACGTGGACAAATAATGCGACAACCTTAATTAATTTTCTTGAAGAAAGCAGAATGAACGAACCATCAAAGGAACCATATCATGTATTTTATTCTTCTACTAGGACAGAAGGTAGCTATTTGGATAAACAATACTCTAGAATTAGTCAAAAGATTCGCGTGGACAAATACGACAACCTTAATTTTTCTTCAAGATGAACGAACTAATCATGAAAAGTTATAAAGACACACGTACTCAACCTAAAAAAAAACACTTGACTTCTATGTTCATTAATTAGGATGTTAACTATGCAAAAAAATGATGTGACACTGCACTTTTTGACTGAAAAGGCAGGGGAGCCCTCTACGGCTCTACCTCTATCTATTTGTATTTGTATTTTATATTACATTAAATGAAAGAATGACAGCGCAAAGTTACAAGGCGAGTAGGGCCAAAAGGGGAATACATCAAGGTAGGCGGCTATCTGTGGCCGGCGGTAATCAAATCACGTTACATGACGCGAAACCATACAGGTTGTTAGATCCCGTGTATATTTATTTTATTAAAAAAATCCATTGTTAATTAATAATTACTAATTAGCTAATGGTTCTAGGGGAATCGCCGGACGGGTACAGAAACAGGCAAACAGCACAGCAAGGCACGGCGATTCTACCTACTGCCGGTACGTTATTGTTCGAGACGGCCCAGCAATGAACTAAAGAGTTCCAGCTCAGCAGGTGGATTGGGCCATTCCATCGGGCCCTTCCGTAGACACTAGAAAAATTCGCGGCGTTGCCGCTTATGGCGAGTGGAAGTGCCCGTTTTATTATTGAAGTTGATGGTTGTTGGCGAAAATTTGAAGATATATATATGTGTCTATTTGTCATTGACAATTTGATGCACATAAAGAAAGCAACATAGTGTTAAGCTGAAGCATAACTACGCATATATTGCATAACTGGCTGCAACACTACAGACTTGGTTTGTTTTGTACATGTCAGGGGACTATGGTGTTGATATTACATAGGTGATCTCTCTCCCCTTCCTCTACCATATAATTCTGTAAGACTTTTGAATGAAATATTCAGGTGGGGGTTAAACCCCTCCGGTGACTTATTCAAAAAAAAAAAAAAAAAAAAAACATGAAATTATCAAATATGTTGGATACGACACATTGACTTGGACGCATATTCTGGCAATATTAGTAGCACAAGTGTTGCAAAGGGTCAATCCATCACTTTGTTAACCGTGGAAACCTATTTTGGGCATAAAGAAATTCTTGATCGAAAGTGAATAGGTGTCGTTGCATAGGTTACAAATGTTCGTGGCGCGTTGCCACTCATGGCTAGTGTGTGGGCTACATATAACGAAATATCAATTTATAAAATTACCCGTTGATTCACTCACTGATAGCTAAGAGAAAAATTTTTATATATATACACATTAATCCAAAAGTCAAGCTTGCCATTGTTGATGGAACTTGAAATCTACATATAACTGATTCCAAATCTAATAGTGACTTTTATATCAGAGTTGATAATCTTCTTACTGCAATAATCTTTAATGTAGAAAACCCACACATTAGACAACACTGATTTCAGCTTGCAAGTACAAAAAGATAGCATCATAATCTAGTGACTTTTCTATAATAAAAAAAAAAACACAAACATTAAATCATTCAAGCATGGCTTATCTGTTGCTGCAAAATCACAAACCAATAGAAGAAAAGGAAAGATAGAGGCCATGGTGCACATACATTCTTCTAGAGGAAGTAGGCTTGCTGGTCTATAAGCATTAAATAACCCTGAAACGTTTATAACAGGTTGGTCTACATGCTGCCCACTAAAGAACTGCTTCCAGTTTCATAGCTTGCTGGTAGAGCTTGACAGTTGCCAGTAATCTCAAGCTCCTTATGAGTAAATAAGACACTTAGTTTGTCTAGCAATTCTTCTATTTGGAGTGCATTGTGCTGTGGAAGACAGGAAGAGAGTAAAACAAGAGATGATTCAGCACATGAACCAATTGCATTGAAAAACATAGAGCTGCATGCAGGAAATAATCAAAATAACATCAACTTCCATTTTCATTCATGTAAATAAAAGTAAAAATGTAAATCATGAGTTGCAAAACATATAATGACCCAAATTAATCCAGATCTGAGACACTTTCAACAGGTCAAACTCTGTATTTAAACCAGAGAGCACAATTGATATTTATAGCTTGGATCAGCAGTAAAAGCATATCAAAATTTCGTAATTCTTTGATGATGTGGTTTTATATTTGCTCCACACATGGCACATTGCCTCTGGAGAAAAAGGCCAGAATAACAAAACATACTGACCTCAGTAAATGTCTTTGAAAGTATCTCTAGATTTTTGGAGCCACAGACCATGGCAGTCTACAACATGTTGCTCGAAGCGAAGTGTCTATCAATATTCAGAGCCTAGTACAGGTTAACATGTCTTGTTTCTTTTCGAAAAAAAAAAATTTCAAAGAGAAGAGAGAAAGAAAACTTTTTTTTAGCATTCAATCAGGATATACCTCAAAGGTATATGGTCGAATACGTTGTGTGCAGCCAACAGGTTGAGGTAAACCATATCATCAGGGGTGACATGTCATGTTTCTTTTTCGTATAAAATTTCAAAGAGAAGAGAGAAAGAAAACTTTTTAGCATTCAATCAGGATATACCTCAAAGGTATATGGTCGAATACGTTGTGTGCAGCCAACAGGTTGAGGCAGGTAAACCATATCATCAGGGGTGATGGTGTCCCATGGGTTACTGAAAATTTAAATGCATTCAAGAACTTATGACTTCCAAATTTTTTAGAGAAAGGTTTCAATGACTTCAAAATTAAGATATAAAAAATGTAGGCACACCTTAAAAGTGCCAAGACTCAGCAGAGTCAAGTTAAAACAGGTTGCTTCCAAAGTTCATGGATAAGATTAATTCTTATAACACTGATATTCAATTAATTCCCATGTATCTGCCTCTTATGAAAGAATCAATTTTTTAACTAACCCTTGGTAGGTAATGGTACAATATATAACTAATGAGTTGATGAATCAAGTTAGAAAATTAGTCACGGCTTCAAGGTATGAGCTGCAAAGTATACCATGTGTCCATGTTGCAGAAATAATGATGATGATAGATCATCACACTGATATTGCACATATTATTCAGCCATTGAAAA
Source organism: Hyparrhenia diplandra (assembly GCA_015847255.1). Taxonomy (NCBI): domain Eukaryota; kingdom Viridiplantae; phylum Streptophyta; class Magnoliopsida; order Poales; family Poaceae; genus Hyparrhenia; species Hyparrhenia diplandra. The sequence goes on from JADLZK010007856.1 coordinate 102,421, forward strand.
GGCTACCAACCATAAAGACTCCACATACACAGGTCTATGTCAAAAGAGAATGCACTACTTCAGTTCTGCCGGTTATTGCTTGTCCGAAACGGTAGGTATGTTTGTATACAAGGTTTTATTAGGCTGGTCGGAGTACCATATTCTAATATGAATCAATTAAGACAACCAGTGATTAAGATTACCAGCAGGCACTTGCTCGAAGGCATAAACGAAGCAAATAGTTGGTACATATCTGGTTTGACGTCACTATGTGGTGTCTGCACGGCTGCTCTCTATTCTGTTGTGTCACTTGACCTATGTCAACCTACCTGTGGGGCTGCGAACCAGAAAGAAGACATTACACCGAAATAGAAAAAGGATGAGAGAAAATAGTCACCAATATTGGCAGGTAGGGAGACTGAACAAATCAGCAGGCTTACTTGGAGCACAAGTTGCAACCTGATAGTTGATGGTTGTGTTTGAGTACTTAGAATGGTGTCCTCCTATTCAAGGGCAAAAGTGAATTGTTAAGACAAATCCTTCCTATGTTAGAGAGATTTTGTCTCTGAAAATCTCGGAATGCAAATCAATAATATCATAATCCTTACAGTTAAAAAGAGCATACATCATATCTCTGTTGTCTTCGTTGTATGGTTGTATTTCTTAAATGGTTTGCTCGTTGCTGTGAAAATCTTCAGACAATAGAAGAAATAGTTCAGATACAGATTTAAACAGATATATTTATTAGAAACTGCATCACTATATCATTGGGTAGGTGCAAATATAGTATAGTAGACAGCATCTGTCCTTTTACAAGAAAATAGGATAATCTTAAATGTGAAATGAACATGGAGTATTGACAACAGCATGAATCATCATTCGTTCACTACAGCATACTCAATCTGCTAACCAGAAGATAATATTCACGGTTCCTACACTTGCTTTATCACTAAGTATTAGATGATAATAATATTCAATGTTGTAAATAAAGTAAATAAAAAACGTACTAATATGAGTTCAAATAAAAGCATGCTATCACATGGGTTGACGAACCTATGAATTCATCCATCCAAATGCTCGATGTTGTCTCATCGCCGTCGTGGAGTAGAGCGAGGGCATTGGGGTGGCGCCGTCAAAATTGCCGGAGCTGCTGTACGCGCCTCCATCTAGGGTTTGGTGAGTAGCGGTGAGCCGGTCGCGCTGGGCCAGGCAGGCATGCCGCTACGCCTGGAGGGAGGGAGAGGGCTAGGCCAGGGCGCGCGGGGCGCGCCTGCCGTCACCGGAGAGGCCGCCGCCGGGTCGCACGCGCATCAGACCGGGGCGAGGTCGCCCCGGAGCGCGCCGCACGATGAGAAGGCCGGCCTAGGGCCCGTCTTAGACGCCGCGCTGCTGGAAGAGCGGGAGGGAGAGAGGGAAGGGCGCCCGCGCATGGCGCCGTTGGCGTCACCCGGGTGCCGACGTTCATGGTGGTAGTGGCTCCATATTACATCAGCTAAAGAAATGGAACATGCTACAATTATTAAAGGAATGGTCTGAGTCTCTAAGAAGTTCTGAAACTTACTAAGTAACTGCACTATGCATATGGGCGATGAAGCACTAAACAAATGTATGGAATAAGTATATGAGTGGTTATTTATACGAACTGTCGCGCCCACCTTTTGAAGATTTGCCAGTTCATCTCTGTGATGCGTCGCTGGATTTCTAGTTACTGTGACTGCTACAACGACCATACAGAAGAAGGATGAGGATGCTGAGCCTTATATTATAGTACCGGAGCATGATAGCAAGGGGATATAATAAGCAAACGGAGAAAGCATTATTGCATCTGCCTGTATGAAGTAACAAAAGGAGGATCTTTGGGCTTTATATTATACTCCCCTCCGCCCCAAAATAAAGCGTCTTTGGTCAAATTTTCTCAACTTTTGACTAAGTTTGTAGAAAATACGTGCAACATTTAAATCTTCAAATAAATTTGTTAAAAAACTAGACTTAAAAAATCTTTGCAATGATACTAATTACTTAACATAAATATTTATATATTTTAATATATAATTGCCGACATTTTGAAAAACGTTGAGTTCTCGGGAAGCGAGAAGGTCTTTAATTTTGGGACAGAGGGAGTAGTCTTTATGGACCAACTGCATGTTCATAGTATAAGCCAGGCGAGGAGGAGAAAAATCACCTTGCCTCATTCACATGCAATTTTTGTATCAAAACTGCTCAGACAAATTGTAAAAAGCTTGAAATGCCGATGTTGTATAACGGAAGTCCATGATGATCAAGTCTTTTTCAATCTTTCTAAATTGGTTGTCATTCTCTTTGGTTCCATGGTCCATTGTTACCAGAGCCACCAACTGAAATTTCGAATTGAGGCAAACAATTAAGTGCCCATGGAAATTCAGGCACCTAGGAGACTTGTTCTTCAGCACCAGCATATCTTCCTTCTGACTGGATGATCGTGATGTTGAACTTTCTATCCGATCTGATTTAGATTTGAATCTGTTTATTATCTCAATCAATGCAATCCTACATGATAGTAAGATAATAGAATATTCATATATAACAGTTTAAGCCAGAGTAGCTACAACTCCCAGAAACGCTAATTATTCAGTGGCTCAATGCACATTTACCTTGGGGGAATTTCCTCGAGCAGCAGCTGGGCATCATCAATGGACGCCACTCTAGCCGACGAGGAGCTGGATGCTGCTCTGGTCGCTGAGGAGATGGCCCGTGTTCACATTGTAGGAGATTTTCCTGCCGATGCCGCTGCAGCCTCCCATGAGCGTGGCAAGGGACAGGGCCACATGGGCCACCGTGCTGGGAGAACCTGGATGCCGTAGCGCCTAGAGACTGTTGCCTTTCCAGGTCTCCGATGGCAGGGGCCTGCGCCGGTGGCTTGCGGCGCCGCCGCTTGCACCGGTGACACGCAGCTGGCCACATCCGCGGCTTGGTCGGGCGCCGCCCGCCGCGTCAGCGTCACCGCGACACCTCCGTGTGAGGCCCGCCCTAGCTGAGGGCGACACACTGGGGTCGCTGCACCGCCGTGGTGCAGTGTCCAGCGGCACCGCCGGGGTGCCGCGAGGCAGGCGAGGGAGAGCATGATGATGATGATGAGGAGGAGGAGGGCGTGGCGCCGCCGCCGCCTTGCCAGCCGTCGGAGAGAGAGGGAGCGGGCAACGAAGAGGTAAGGGCAAGGGGATGAGGTGGCCTAGACTGCGACATGTATTTTGCCACAGTTCGAGGGATTTTTTTTTGCAAAATTATCGGGATTCGCATGATCTGAGCCGTTCATTTGTTCGATCCGACGCCCAGGAAAAGCGGGCGACGTGGCCACGCTGGTTGGCCCGCTTTTGGTGCGTAAATCGTAGGGTGAAATTGGATATGGAAATTGTTGCTCAAAAAGAAACAATTGGATATGGAAATTAAAAGGGGAACATATAGTGCAAACCAACCCGTGTAACCATGCAAACTTCGTGTCTCTTGGATCAACATCCTATGACCCAGATTAAAATTTTACATGGTTTACATGGAGGGGTTGGTTTGCACTGATATGTTGCCAATTAAAAAAAATGCAGGAATATGAATTCCTGCCAGACATTAATTAGCTAAGACGTTATTGTTGTGCTTCAATTGAATGGAATTAATCAGACAAAAGAATGAGCTTTTCGAAAGCTTCTTAAAGAATTACATGCGGATGAGAATTAGCAAATACCCCCTCTGTCTCAAAATAAGTTTCATTCTCGCTTCTCAAGAAGTCAACGTTTTTAAAATGTCAGCAATTATATATTAAAATACATAAATATTTATGATAAGTAATTAGTATCATTGGAAAGATCTTTAACTCTAGTTTTTAATAAATTTATTTGAAGATTTAAATGTTGCACGTATTTTATACAAACTTAGTCAAAGTTGAGAAAGTTTAACCGCACTCTTCTCATAACATCATTCTTTTTTGGACTGAGGGAGTATATATATATAGTAGCATCGTGTGTTCTCTTTCGTGGTTGTTAGATGGTGACCGCGCACAAAGGGATGGTGTTATAACATAATACTGCTTGTGTTCCTGCACAAAGGTTTGTTGCCAAAGTTTTGAAAGTGTTTTTTTTTTAAGAATTACGCAGTACAATACAGCCACCCACACGCCACACCTAAACTCACATAATCTTTCTTTGGATTGTCACGAGGTGGGTAGTGATCATGGTACACCTTTCTTTGGAATCCTAAATAAACGAGAAATATAATCAGGTCATGCATGTGAAATCACTGCCAGTAAACTGAATTTTCAATCTTCACGTGGGCGAAAAATCAGCAGAGAAAATATCTATCCTGGATATACTCTCTTCGGTAACCAGAGAAAGCATTATGCCTGATGATGTTCTAGACTTGGATCATCAACCTACGACTGGTCACATTTCCAAGCTTTGATATGCAGTATCTATCATGTTTCCTGTGCACGGCTCCAGGATCAGGAATGTGGCGGGCGGCCGTTAGTGTAATTTTCTCAGGAAAGGGAGAGGCGGGCGGGCGTGTGATGTCACGGGTCACCTCTAGCTAGCATTAGCATTGCGTGACGGTCACCACTCGCCAGTCACCACCTGTACGTGTGCGTGCCACTGCCATTCGTGGCCCAGCTAGCCGCGCCGTGGAGCCGGCAGGCCGGCGGCGACCGGCGCGCCGCGCAGCGTGGACTGACCCGCAGACAGAGGCGGTCGCGAGTCGGCTAGCAGCAGCAATCCGCCGAGAGAGACCGGCTGCGGAGATTGCCGCGATCGAGCTATCGCCGTCGCGGCGGCCGGGTCCGCGCGCATCGGCATCGATCGGCATCGGCATCACTGCCTCTGTGCGGTTGTGCTGTGCCTCGCGCGGTTTGGGTTTGTCACGACGCAGCGCGGTCGCCAGACGGACGCAGCAACGCACGCTTCCGTGTCTCCCTCCGAGTCGGATCGGATCGAGCTACCCGGAGGAACACGCCACTGTTGCTGTTTCAGTATGCCCGGCTTTTTGGGAGGCAAGGCCCGTCTATGACCAGATCATCGAGCAAGAACGCGCTCGTGTGTGGCAGCTTTGTGTAAAATCCAGTCTCGTGGTAAATGAGCTACTTTTCATCAGGTACTTAAAACCCATGCGTTCCAAACATACACGTCTTACAAAAGTCCGTTTCAAACGGCCCACTTTTGTGCCTTTTTGTCAACACAATTTATTTATATATATTGTCCATGGTTTTCAACTGTTTTTTTATCACATGTTTGAAAAAAAAAAATGTGTACTTTTCAAACGTTTGTTTTTATTTTTATTTTTATTTTTTTTTCAACACGAGGACAATGCCCCATTTGCATTCAATGATAGAACGGAGATACAAGATAGCAGACAACTCAATAGCCCAACCCATCTATGCATTCTATGAAAAATATGAGGGATTGTTGCTCCTTTTTTATGTGCTTTGCCTCTTCTTAATTTGTGCCCTCTCTTTATTTCTTCCTCTTCACCGGGCATAGATGTACCGCTCTTTTACCTCTAATGCCCAATGTCTACCTTCAGTGCCATCTCGATCTACCGCTAGAACCGTTGTCGTCCACTAGACCACTATGGCATACCCCAAGTCCAGAGCCATTATGACTACGATGTTGTAGCCGTCATTCCTGCAAAACCACCATTGTGGATGGCACCCTAATGCTTTGTAGACCATCCTCACTCGACTTCACTCTATAGCCTTGAACTAATCTGTACGTTGTTCGTCCAAAAGGTTCCGCACCTTTATACACCGTTTAAACGCTACATGCCCGTGTGACGTATCCGTCTAATCGACCGTTTACCCGCTTAGGTGGCCATTTAGCTTGAATAATGGCAAAACAACAATTAAGTGACCGATTGTTTATCATTTAGTGTTTACGATAGATAACACTATATATGCCCCCACAGAAGTCTGGATTAAAATTCAAAACAAACCTGAAACCCTAACCTTGAACCTCAAGAGAGTTCATGGGTGGTTGTTGGAGACAGCAACAACCAGAGTGTCGTCTACAATTAGAGATGCAAGGTGGGGCGGGCTGCCGCACCAACCCGCTGGGCAGTCCGCGCCGCCAACCCACGTAAGCCCGCAACGTAACCCACTTAGATAGAGTGGGCGGGTGGGGAGAGCCCGCGATAACCCAGCAGCGACCCACATCCCCGCATTAGGCCGAGGCGAGGTTTGGCGACCCAGGCGCCGCTCGGGCCGCACCAACCAGCTGGGCTGTCCGCACACCAGCGACACCGCTGGGCGGTCGTCTCGCCGAGCATGCACGCGGACACCAGGAAGACGCGCCAGTCCTCCCGAGAAATTTCTAAATTTGACCCGTTATTGGCGATCCTCTGATACAATATGACCAGGAATTCGTCGGCCTTTTGAAATATGACTCAAATCACACGAATTGTTTTGAAATATGACCATTTCGGATTTTTTCTCTATTTCTAAAATTCCTGGGCTTTATTTGCACTGTTTGGACATGGGAAAAGACTCAGTTACCCTCTTCTTCTTTTCTTTTCTTTCCTTTGCTGAACGGATTAACTTCATGTTTTTCTCCGGTTCTTTTCTTTCCGGAGCTAGGGCCATGCATTTGCTTGCTACGAGCTAGCTACAGACAGGGTCCGCTTGCATGCAGCTGGATTGCATGTGACAGCCTGTGTGGGATAGCTACGAGCAATTTAACAGCGTTCGCATCTTCGCACCAACGTGTTTGGTTTGGTGCATCAGATTAATTGCAGCGATGGATAGATGCTTAACAACTCGTAGTCGTAGCAGCCACGCACTTTTGTACTTCCCATGGCCACCGCCGCCGGGCGTGGGCGAGCCGGGCAAGGGCGAGCCGCGCTCGGACGGGCGGCCGCCGCCGCCGGGCGTGGGCGCGGGCGAGCCTCGCGCGGACGCGGGGAGGGGCCGCATCCTCCGGCTCCGGCGAGCGCGTTCGAGGAGCGCGCGTCGGCGGCGGTCCGGCGGGCGCGTGCGTCCTCCGCGCGCGGACGAGAAAGAAAGTGTCGTGTTGGCCTAGGATCACGCCAATTGGTTCGATCCGTTCAGGCAGAGAGGAAATAGACAGAGGGTAAATGAGTCTTTTTTTCCGTGCCCAGAACAGTGCTAGATATTTCCTGGGATTTTAAAAATAGAAAAACCCAAAATGGTCATATTTCAAAGCAATTGGCGTGATCCGGGCCATATTTCAAAAGCGCCAACGAATTCGAAGTATATATTGTGCGGGCATGCCAACGACGGGTTAAATTTAGAAATTTCTCGTCCTCCTCGCCCACGAGCACGGCGACCCTGAGCGGCTTCCCGTAGCTCACCTCCGTGACGGGCCAGGAGTGGGCGCCGGACAAGTGGTCGGCCACGGCCAAGCCTCGCCGGCGAGCTGAAGAAGCCGCAGCCGGGTTCCGGGTACGAGCACGGCGCCCACTGGCACGCGCGCTGGTGGTCCTCCGCCGCGAAGTAGGCCACAGAACTCTTGCACCCGAACTCCTCGTACGCGCACGCTGCTTGGCGTCGCGCAGGAACGCGTCCACCTCTACGCACGGCGAGTAGAGGACGGCGCCGCGGTACACCTGCTCGTGGTTGTTGCAGCAGGTGGTACATATATACCAAATAGCCTCTTCCTCCTTGGGAACTGTAGTATGGAGGCCAGCGCGCGGCGACCTCGCGCAGGCTGGGGTCGGCCGGACCTTGCAAGCCGAGCGCGCGGGCGCGCCTCCGCCGTCGGCCCCGTGCCGCTGTGCGGCCTGTGACTGTGCACGCGTTAGCCTTGCGAGACTCATCGCACGGCACAAACTGGTAATTCCACACAGCAGGGACTTTCGATCAGCACTTCAGAACCTAGCTAGCCATCCATGGATGCAGCTAGAAGCATTGAGTTTCCTTCGCCGTATGAACCAGCAGGGTTGCCAATGCCATTGCTAGCTGCCACCACGTTTGCTTGCTCGCGTGTGCCAAGACTTGCGACAGCGTGTGGTGCGTCCCGTGCCTGTGCACCGCATGCGGACGCCGGCGAGACGGAGGTCGAGGTGGAACGAACGAGGAAGAATCCACATGTCGCCGCGTGGGCGGTAGGAGAGGAAGAACCGAACGAGGCCAGAGGCGGCCCTCGACAACTCCCGTCGGCGTGCTAATTGTGGGCTGATGGAACCCACATGTCGCCGCTTGCATTGTGCGGCACTTGCGGGCTCGCCGCATCAGCCCGCGTTGCGTTTGCGGGTTGTGCGGACGTGGGGTGGGTTCGCCGCCGCCGCCCCACCTGCATCCCGATCTACAATGGTGATATTCATAATTTGGGGACAAATAAATCACAAAATTCTAAAAATGTATTGAACTTTTTCTCTATCTTAATACAAACACACACAAACCTCTTACGTGATCGAGAAAAAGGTATCGATCACACAGTTTTTTTCACGTTTATTCGATAGCTAGTTAGGCGTGTGCGCGTGGAAAGATCAGATTGACCTCGTCGCGAGATGTAAATGGCGCTAGATAGATCCACGGAGACCTATCCGTGTCGTCGTCGGGTCTCCCGTCGATCCCGTTACGAGAGAAAGGTAAATCCGTGGAAAATTACGCTGCTGGCTGATCAAGTCTTGAGTGAGTCTCGACGAGACCGGCCGGGAAGCTACAGTGACACGGCGGGCTGCCGATGGATGTTCGCCCGGCCGCCGGGGCGTCCGCCGTCGTGGTCGTCGTGGCGTAGCAGCAATGTCGCCGTCGAGAGAAGGACATTCGTTGGAAATTCGCATAGCTCCGATCGATGCTGTTGCTGTCGCTTGAATATACAAATACATATATAGATACCTATAACTCTGATACTCCTGTTGGAAATTCGAACGCAAGATCGACCCAGCAGCGCGCAACGGAACAAATACTGCTCCATCTATCGGTGCGTGCTCTGAAGCAGCACCCGTCGTCGTCGCCGCCGTCGTCGACGACGACGACTCAGCAGTAGAAACTTCAATTCGCTCCTATCCGGCAGCATTGTCTGTCCACACGCACAAGCGTGATCATGGATGTGAATGAAGAAAACAAGCTGTATGTATGTATGTATCTTGGCATGTATTCGCAAAACAATGGCTTCATGAAGTGAAGCACCAGGAGCAGGACGATACAGAGGCATGCATGACCATCTCTGCCTCACCAAATCTCGACGCGCCTAAACTATACCGTAGCAGATCTTACTATATACACACACGACTGACATGAGGGCAAATTATACAATAATAAGATTCCTACACCCCGGTACACGACGACGACACTGGACACGTACGACGTGGCACGCAGGTGTCCTGCCAGAGATCAATCCATCAAGGCAGCTTGGAGGACGCGCTCCTCCGGCGCGACCCAGCGCCGGCGCCCCTGACCTCGGCGCGGATCTTGGCCGAGATGGCGTTCCGGCCAGCGACGGGCGCGTTGGCGGGCCAGAGCCCGACGGTGACGGCCATGTCCTTGAGCCCCTGCAGCTTCTCGAGCACCTCGACGACGGCCGCCATCCTCGGCCTGTCCCTCGGCTGCTGTGCCGTGCACTGCACGGCGAGCTGCGCCACGGCGCGCGCGCCCTTGACGGAGTAGTGGCCCGCCAGCCTCTGGTCCATGATGCAGCGCAGGCGGCGGCTGCCGCCGCTGAGGTAAGGCCGGGTCCAGTCGACGAGCTTCACCTGCTGCTCCGCGTGCGCGCTTCGCCCGCGGACGTGCTCCATGGCGCGGCGGCCCGTGAGGAGCTCCAGGAGCACGACGCCGAAGCTGTAGACGTCGCTCTTGACGTTGAGGTGGCCCGTCTGCACGTACTCGGGCGCCGCGTACCCGTGCGTGCCCATCACCCGGGTCGTCACGTGCGTGTCCTCGCCCTCGGGACCCATCTTGGCGAGCGAAGTCGGACAGCTTCGCCGTGAAGTCCGAGTCCAGCAGGATGTTGGACGCCTTGAAGTCGCGGTAGATCACCGGCGTGTTGGCGGCGTGGAGGAACGCTAGGCCCTTGGCGGCGCCGATCGCCACCTTCAGCCGGGTGCCCCACGGCAGCGTCGCCGAGATCCCTGCAATTTTAACGCCAACGATCATAAGAGCTAGGACGACGACGTACGCCCATGGAGAACGAAACGAAGGAACACCTACTCCTGAAGAGGTGGTTCTCGAGGCTGCCACGGGGCATGAACTCGTAGACGAGGAGGCGCTCCTCGTCCTCGCAGCAGTAGCCGAGGAGGCGGACGAGGTGCGGGTGCCGGAACTGGCCGAGGAAGATGACCTCGGCGAGCCACTCGCGGTGTCCCTGGAACCCCGCGGCGTTGAGCTGCTTGACGGCGACGGGCTGGGCGGCGAGGCCCGGGCGCATGCCGGCGTCGACGAAGCCCTTTGTAGACGGCGCCGAAGCCGCCCTCGCCCAGCATGAAGCTGGCGGAGAAGTCGTGCGTGACGCCGCGGAGCTCGCCGAGGCCGAACGAGTGCAGCTGCAGCGGGCCCGCCATCTCCCCGTCCTGCTCCTGCTGCTGCTTCACGCTGCCGTCCTTGTCCACCACCATGGTGGCGGACGCCGGGCTGTTGGCCAGCGACGAGAGGCGCCTGAAGGACGCCAGCCGACGCGAGAGCTCCGACTGCTGCGGCCGGCACCGCGCCAGACCGTCGGGCGCCACCGCCGCGTCCTCCGCCGCGCAGCACTTGGTGGCCGACGCCAGCACGGGCCTCCACGGCTTCGGCATCGTGTCGTGTTCGACTAGCTGCGGGAGTAGGCAAGTAGCTTAGCTCGGAGTGAGCAGAGCAGGTGCAGGGAATGAGCTCAGGTATGTACGGGGAGTGGATGGATGCCGATGGAGGTGCGGTGGTTAGAGTGGGAGGCACAGGAGGCGTGGGGATCATATAGGAGGGAAGCCGATGGAGAGGGGCCAGGCCACAACCGTTCCAACACCCAACTGCTCCGAACCACTCCCCGTACGTTTCAGGCAGGCAATTGTGCGCTTATGGCAGCATGGGGCCTCGCCTTTGCGTGCACTGCTCAGCGCTGCCTTGTCTCTTGCTCGTCTCTGGTACTAGAGCAAGAGACATACGTGTCATTCTGTAGAAATTGCAGAGGCCGGGGATTTTTCGATGAATCAAGCGTGTACATACTGCACTTTTTTTACATTATTATTGACAGGCTCCCTTTTTCCCGTAAAAGGAATTACAGCCTTTTACCAAGACCCATATATGTCACAATCAGTAGGGATATTGAAAATTGGAACTAAAATTACAAAGCCCCCAAAACAAAGGGGGTTGGTTGTTAAAGACTTGAGAAGAATGAATGAATATCAGCCTCCTCTGTAAGTGGTGGTGGAAAGTGGAGAATGGCGAGGATATTTGGCAAGATATTTCTTAAGAAAAAGTACTCTATATGAAGAAGAATAGTACTCGTTTGCTTGTGTGGAATGACGTCTTAAAAGTTAGTTGATCTTATGTCCGAATGTGTTTTGGAAAAACTCGTAGGCGTGGTTGCCCTACATATTTCTGTAATTTTGCTGCTCTGAGTAATGAAATTTGGTTCCTTACCGTTGTTGAAAAAAAAAAAAAAACTCGTGTATACATACTGCACTTTGTATTTGGTTAATTATGTTTTCGAGAAAGAAATTATAGAACCAAGAATTTAAACCTTTTCCAATCACCTTTCTACCATTTTCATGCTTACTGGTCAACCAACCCACTAATCCCTTGCGCACTCATATATCTTGTGTGGCACGTTGAATAGATTGGATACCACATAGTGTGAATGATATTTAATTATCTAGTGCACATAGTCTAAAGCATTTTTTTAAATATATCGAATCATTTGAAGCTATATATTATAGCACAAATGGTTCTAGGGTTGGTGTTTCCTATACAAAATGCCATTTCCGATCGTCTCAGATATTTTGATATTCCCGCCATTTAGGTAGGGAGAAGCAAAAGCTTGGTTCATGCAGGGATTGCATCTCTTAGACCGAGAGTAGTGTCTTTAATGGATTTTCTTTAATTATTTTTGGTTTCTAAATCCTCGATACTAGGGAATACCCGCGTTGCCGTGGCAGTTGCAAATAGCTTTAAAAAGAAATTAGAATATTTATATTTATTTAGTTATATGAATGAAACTATCTTAATAACCTAATTTTGATGACCATTAAATTCATGTTAGTGGATGAAGAGAAACTATCATAATTACATGTGCTAGTTGACTATAATTATAACTTCTAGTGGATTGTTGATGTGGATAGCTATAATTGTAACTTCTAATGGATTGTTGATGTGGATAGCTTGCACGCCGAGAGAAATCTCTTGTGGGGTTTAGGTTGGGAGAAGCAAAGCTTGGTTCATGCAGAGATTGCATCTCTCTTAGACCGAGAGTAGTGTCTTTAATGGATTTTCTTTAATTACTTTTTGGTTTCTAAATCCCGATACTAGGGGAATACCCGTCGCTTGCCGCGGGCGATTGCAAATAGCTTTAAAAGAAATTAGAATATTTATATTTATTTAGTTATATGAATGAAACTATCTTAATAACCTAATTTTGATGACCACTAAATTCATGTTAGTGGATGAAGAGAAACTATCATAATTACACGTGCTAGTTGACTATAATTATAACTTCTAGTGGATTGTTGATGGGGGGTGAATAGTCCTTTCAAAAACTAATCGCACCGGCTACTTAGAAAATAAATGCGGAATTAAACTTATCGGTCTAGCCAAGACTTCACCCTCTAACTAAGACTCTAGATCACCTCACAAAAGATCCTACACAAGAAGAGTGAGGTGACAAGCCTAGCTTGAGCTCCTAATCAATTCTAATACAAGGTCACACAAACCTAAGCACTAGTACTTTAAGCACGGGTGAGCTCCTACACAATTCTAGTAAGCACAAGCACAAAACCCCTAAACTCACTAGATGCACAATGGACAAGGCAACACACCCCTAACCCAAAGGCTCAAATTACCTAGCTACACAAGCTAAGCAAAGTAACTAAACAAGCTACACAAGCTAGATAGTTACAACTACACTACTCAAGCACAAGCACAATATATATATGAATGTAATAACGGCGCTTGAGATGAAGAGATTGCAAACCACCTGCGAAGTGTGGACACAAGATGACACCGGCGATTCTTTCGAGAGGTCTCGGGAAGCTTGCCAACTTCCCCCTACTCCTCGTTGTGTCGACCAACACTTTAGTGGTTCCACGGTTTTGACCGAATCACCCGGTGATGATTCTCAAGCTTAATGGCCGGTGCGGATCCCACGGTTGGGAGCTCGATCGAGTCCCTCACACGGTGTGAGTCCTCTAGCCAATCCCTCGGAGGGTACCGTGTGAACCCCACACACAAGTGTGGTAGCTCAATGACACGCTCCACTAGAGTTGCTCTTCACGATCCCCGCGAGGTGAGCACGAACCTCTCACAATCTCTTCTTGAGACACCGCGACAAGCTTCCTTGCGTGCTTCATGAAGTCTCTTGCCACCAAGCCGTCTAGGAGGTGGCAACCTCCAAGAGAAACAAGCACACCGCTTGCAACACGATCACCTAGTGCCGCACGATGCAATCTCTCAAAGCAATCGCACTAGAATCGCTCCTCACTTTGATTTGGATGAACTCTATCGATCACAAGTGAGTGGGAGGGCTCTCTAGCACCACAACACAAGCCACCAAGGCTAGAGTATGCTCAGCACCGAAACAAGTCGGGTATGTGGTGTATAAATAGCCCAAACCGAGAAACTAGCCGTTGGGGACGAAAACACACTTTTCGGCGGCCGGACGGGCCGGCCGGACTCACGGCGAGTCGGTCGCGAGTCCGGTCATAGCGTCCGATCGACGCGTCCGGCAAAATTCAGGCTGCGCAGCTCTCGCCGGACGATTGGCCGGGAGCCTCCGGTCGGTGCGTCCGGTCGCATCTATCGGCGTCCGGTCACCGCGTCCGGGTCAGACCATTGCTCGGTAAAACGGCGATATCTCCTTCATCCGAACTCCGTTTTCGATGATCTTGGACTCTATGGAAAGCTTGCTCAGAGGGCTACACAACCCACATGGTTACTTGATCCAACTCACAATGGATCAAAGCAGTATTCCACTCTAAGAGCAGTCCAAGTGTCCGAGAAACACCAAAACAACTTCTCCTTTGCAAATGTGCCAACACCTCCAAGTGTACATCACCATGTGCATGTGTGTTAGCATTTTCACAATCATTTTTCAAAGGATTTTCTCTTGCTCTTACCACGCCACTCGATCCTAACACATCGCAAAAGTTAGATCGCTCAAGTGGCACTAGATGACCGATATGCAAACAAGTTTGCCCCTCTTGATAGTACGGCTATCTATCCTAAATCCGTCATAAACTTCTCTAAACACTAATGACCGCGAAAATGAAATGCCCTATAGGTTATACTTTTGCCTTTGCGCATTTCCATTTCGCTCCATCTTCAAGTGCCGATGCAACATATGCACCAACACGATCAAGAATGATATGATCCATTTCATATCATCACATGATCTTCTTGGTCCATCGATCTTGACCTCACTTGCTCTTCACCGTTATGCCGGTCCGTCGGCGCCAAGTCCCTCGACTTGCCCTTCACACTTGCGAAAACCGGTCCATCAAGCCAAGCCTTGTCTTGATCTTCACCACCTCGGTCACATGACTCCATGTCATGTTTCATATGCAATAAGCTCCTCCATTACTTCATCACATATGAACTAATCTCCCGTGTATTATCTCAATCACACAATATTAGTTCACCTAATGTTGACACTCAATTACCAAAACCACAAGGGACCTTTCATGTGGATAGCTATAATTTTAACTTCTAATGGATTGTTGATGTGGATAGCTTGCACGCCCGAGAGAAATCTCTTGTGGGGTTTAGCTTTTTAATTATATGATTATGGGATAGGGTTAGTAAACTTGATAACCATATTTCTTTTATACTACTGTTGGGGAGGTGGGTAAAATGAATTTTGTGTGGTGGGTGGAACAGATAAGGTCCATAAGGAGAGAGACAAAATGGGAGATAATAAGGATGAACTTGATTTCAGTTGTTGATTTTTAAATTTGGGATCCTAAAACTTATGTTTGAAGGCGAAAAGAACACTCAATGGAATACTAAACGAGCTTTATTTTAGAATCTCTTGCTTGTTGTGCACAGACATAAGCGGGAGAGAATAAACATGTCTCTTATCCGTTTCAAATGGTAAATTATTTTAGCTTTAATGTTATCCTAAGTGCAAACTTGTCTAATTTGGACTAGTTTAACTGAAAAACCAACATTTTCATTATCAAATAAACACATAAACAAAATATACCTCACGGTGACGATTCTAGTCCGATACTATAGAGGTTTGTACCTTTTTATATGTATAGTTGATCGAAACTAAACAAAATTGACTTGGGACAAATCTATCTCACTACACGTTTTAGAAGAAGGGATTATTATATACTTCCTTCACCCGTCATTCTAAAAAATCTTGAAGAGTTAAAGCATCTTAAATTTGACTAAAATTATAAGGAGAATTATAAAAAAATGTACAAAATAAGTATGCTATAAAAATATAACCAATGAAAATATAAAAATACTTAGTTAACATTATAAATGTTATTATCTTATCATATAAATTTGGTAAAAATTGAGATGTTTTGACTTTTCAATATTCTTGAAATGGCTAATAATTTAAGATGAAGGGAGTATATTGCAAAGCATTGGTCGGCAGTCGGACAGCATGGAGTACACGCGTGAATCGTAATCACGATGTGGCAAGGCTGTCGCCCAGATCTTATATGCCAGCCTGGACTGCGCGCATGCATGTATAATCGGACAATAATAAAGCGGTGTAACGATATTTTATTGGGGTCAGCATGCCTATGACCATTGACTGTTTTGACCGGCGGCGACGACCCTGCATGCATATGATAGGCTACTCTGTACTCCGTATGCAATAGAGATTCAACCAGTCAAAAAGGAGCGAGGTGCCCATCGTACTGAACCTGAGCAAACCACAAAGACACAAACTAACTGGTATAAAACTGAGTATATATATCACAAACTAACTGATACATTTTCCAATTGACAGGTTCATTCTTTTAGAGCCTGTTTTGAATGGGGATTTCTAAAGGAAAAAAAAAACAAAGAAATATAGGAAAATTTCCTCTAGTTGTTGTTTGGAACAAAGGACTTAGATTCCTTTCCAAAGGAAAGGCTAACCTTGCTTCACAAAATATAGGAAAAAGGCATCCAAAGAAACCTAAGGGAAAATTTCCTACAATATTTTCTCAAGCATGAAACCTTTGCTTCTTGAAACACATGTGACTTCCTATGATCCAAACACCTGAAATTTTTTTATTCCTTTGTTTTTCAAATCCTATAGTTTTCTAATTTTCGCTCTACTCTATTCCTATATTTTTTTTTTCCATTCATTTGTTTTGCATTCATGCATTCCAAACAGCAGCCTGTTTGATTTGAATCTAGTTGGCTTGCTGGTGTGTATCGTGAATTAATGAATTATTAATGGGAGGACGAAGCAGTGGAGGATGTAGGATGGAAATCTTTAGTCTTCAACCTCTCAAGAAAGTTGGGTTGTTACCTTACAGTACTGATGCACAGGCTCCTAGGAACTATGTGAGAGAAGTAGGTGGGCCTAGTATTAATGATTCCAAATCACTATGTGTATGTGCTAGGCATGAGGTGAAGATTGTTGATGATGCTACGAAGGGAACAAGCTGGGGCATGCAAGTGGACCTGGGAGATGTTGAATTGCTACAGGCAGTGTTCACCTGAAGCTGTACAAAGTTCTCGATGATGGAGGTCCGGAGTAGCTTTACAATCAAGTCCGTAGCGTCTACCGATTTCGCCATATCCCCCATTTTACTTTTCTTTTCAACTAGAATTCCTTATATCATTTAATCCATCCATCTTTTAGTTTTTTTAAATCACTGAATTCATTATTCGACGTAGTCTAGGTAGCAAGTAGCTAGCAACTTTGACTGTTCTTGTCTCTAATCACTCTGTTGGTGCGCTTGTATTATTAGCCACCCTCTAAAAATTCCTAGAGGGACTTTAGGAGGCCTGTCGGGCGCCATGGGATTAGTGGCGGTAAGAGGGGCTTAAGCCCCCCCAATGCCTGGCCGCTAGATCTGTTCTTGCGTGTCTTGAATCTTTAAATTTATCATTAATTGCTTTATTTGTTTGATCTAACTGTTGTTTTATAGATACAAATGTTTTTTTTGACCTTATACTCAAAGAAATCGAACTTGCACTGCAGTAAAATTTAAATACTAAATTTGTATCCCGGGCCCCTGCTTACTAATATAATATCGAAAAGCATCCATGGAGTATGAGACACTTATCATCAGGGTACGTAGTCAGCTGCATACAACATGCGGCATGTTAGACGCGGTCATCGTGGCAAGCAGGCCGTACGGAGCAGTTGAAGTTACAACAATATCCATATTAAATCCGATCGATCCGGTCGCCATGACTAGTTTGACTGTCAACGCGTTTATTACAAAGGCAATAATCATAAATCATAAATATGGAGTATATATTTATACACTGAAGGAAGAAATATGCATGAGTGCTAGTAGATGGAGATATACCTCCCCGCCCCCTACATATATATGCACGGCTGAATTAGCAAGCACTCAATGCAAATTAATATGAGGTCACAAATTTTACAAGCCGTAGAAATGTTAAATATAACATAGTTTTAATTGACGATATTGATTCAAATAGTTCAAACAATACATACATAATATAAATAAACTCTGCTGGATCAAGAGTATAAAGGATAATACTGGTAGAAAGTAACTAGTAGTCGTATATTTGTCTGATGTCTTCTTGTTGGAACCATGCATATATATTTTCATTATCTAATTAAAAGAAGCAACCATTTGAGAGGAGGGAGGTCTCACCTAAATGTCCTTTAGGATTTCCAAAAGCATAAGCTGGATGCCATGGATATATAGCTAGCTAGCTAATCTTTCCAGCAGGGTGGTCTGGCCCGGACTATTAAAATGCACATCATCAGCCCAACCGTACCATTCGGTGATCAGCAGATCGAGTCATCAAACATCATCAGTTCATGTATGTCGCCTTGCTCTATTAATTTCTTTATGCATGCATTCTAGTATAATAATAATCTATTCTAGGCACGCACGGGAAAGTTTTGGAACAGGAGCCATCTCCTACAAGCTGGAACAAACAGATATAGCATCTGCTGACTGGGGTGGGGTGGAGATGGAGACAACGCATGCGCTGCATTCGTTGGTGGCTCTCCAACCACTACGTACTCCATATGCGGCTATGCCTAACTCGATCCCCAGCTTTATATATGGCATCAGCATGCCTCATCTTCATCTCCGGTGAAACCAACCTTGGAATTGAACTGATCTAGTAGTTGTGAAAATAATAATAATAAAAAGTGTTGTAGTAGTGGTAAGAAACAGCATGATTAGCAGCTGCCGGCCGGATCTTCCTTTGCTGCCGCCGCCCGTGTTGAGAACTTGAGATCCAGCCGAACGAATCCCTCGAGACGGCCCGTCAGCCCATGGCCCAACAACGTTTTATTCCTGCAAGCAAACGGCATCGTGCAGTCTGGAAACAGCCCAGTGGCAGATTTCGTCCCTCGGCATCGTGCAGTCTGGTCACAGCCCAGTGGCAGAGCCTGCGAGGTGGGCTGCCCGTGGTGGCCCATATTTTTATTTTGTTTGTTTATTACAATCTGCGTTCCGAGATTTTACAAATTAGATCCATTGGATATATATAATAGTGGATACTTATTTATGCATTCAATATATAACACTTTTGTTTTTTTTTTTTTTTGAAACTAACACTTTGTTGTTCCGGTTGCGCAACTACGTTTTCCCTTTTTATTTTTATTAAAAAATAATATTTAGAGTTGTCCAAAGTCAAGATATCTTAAGTTTGATCAGATTAATTTATAGAAAATACTACTAATATTTATAATACCAAAATAATGTCTTAGATATGATAGGAAATAATATTTTTATGGTGAACTTATTTATTATAGGTTGACTTGGGTCAAATCGGGGATTGATTTATTTTGGGCATTACATAGCTTATTAGTAATAGTATCTATAACTTGTTTTATACCAATAATAAAAGAGTAAAATTTTCAGTCCCACCTTTTTTTTTCATCTTTTTCTGCCACCGTTTTCTGTCGTTTTTCACCTTCCGTAATTCCGTATGGACAAATTTGCCCCTATGATAAGTTCCTTTCCTCACCTCTCTCTGTCCCGGTCTTTTCCCCATCCTCCCGGCAGAAACCGCCGCCGCCGTCGTCCCCAATCCCGACGGCGACCATCTCCGCGCCGCCGTGGAGGCCCGGCTCCGGGGCCTGGTGTCGCGCTACAGTGGGCGGTTCCCGCACTACGAGGTGAACAACGAGATGCTGCACGACGCCTTCTACCAGCAGCGTCTGGGCGACGACATCAACGCGCACATGTTCCGGGAGACGGCGGCGATCGACCCGGCGCCGGCGCTGTTCGTGAACGACTACAACGTGGAGAGCGCCAACGACCCCAACGCGATGCCGGAGAAGTACGTGGCGCTGGTCTCGGACCTGCAGCGGCGGGGCGCGCCCGTGGGAGTGGATCGGCGTGCAGGGCCACGTGACGCACCCGGTCGGGGGGACATCATCTGCGACGCGCTCGACAAGCTCGCCGTCACGGGCTTGCCCGTCTGGATCACGGAGCTGGCCAGCTCGTCAACGCCGACGGCAAGTACACCCAGGCTGGCAACATGTTCGCGGGCCTCCGCCGGGAGTGGACATCCCACGCGCGCGGGAAGGTGGACAGCAACGGCAGCTTCAAGTTCAGGGCTTCCACGGCACGTACCAGGTGCTGCTTACCACGGCAGCCGGGGAGGTGAAGAAGAGGACGTTCGACGTCAAGAAGGGGGATGCGCCGCTCTCGTGCTGGACATGGATTTCTAGCTCCACCGTACACAATGATTCGCCACCGGAGGAGAGTACGATTTACGAAAAGGATTAGTACGATCTACATAGTATTTTATACATTTGTATACAAGTGTGGTGTGTATACTGGGATTGGGGTGAAGCGTAGACATTACAATGGTGAAGAAAGTATGAGTCTTTAGCGCCGGAGTGTGTAGATGATTGTTACTATTGTACTCTGTATTTATTAAGACAGACTGCAGTAAATAAATGAAAAATTTATCATTTTTATATTGACGTCAATACACACATTACTAATTTCTTAGCGAATGTGTGCACGTAACGACCTTCCTTCCGCTCCTCCAGTACGAGCCCTTGACGAGCTCCGCGCGCCATCCCCGTAGTCCCGTCGTCCTCTGCTCATTCTCTAGGTGGAAGAGGGCTCAGATTATATTAAAAACTTTTTCAGGGTTCCTGATGCTTATATGTTAGAGAGGGAGAATTTTAGATCCAGCTCATTGTTTTCTAAGAAGTTTAAGGGTCCCGATGCATATGTGTTATTCTATTTCAGCTTTATTTCGAAATGATTTTAGATTTCTATGCAAACTTTGAAAATTCATAACTTGAGATTTAGAGCTCCTGTTTTGAGTGAACCAAATTTTGTTTTGGCAAATTTGGAAGAAATTTCCGTGTTTTATTATTAGGTATAAATATGACAATGTGGTGCTACAGTAAAAATATGCTAATGATAAATACATTATGCTTATAAATCGGTTTGACGATTATTGACGTATTCGAAAAACTCAATGTCTATGTGACACCTAAATTATTGTAGGTGAACATAATGATTATTTTTTCTCTTTCAATCTATTCGTAACTATATATGGTATATTTTTTATCCATGTCCCGTAGTAAACGCGGGCATATTTCCTAGTAATAACTAATATTTCTACACATTGTTGAGGTGAATTGAGTGCAAAATTTGGCTGATTTTTCATCCAATTTTGCCTTTGCGTATGTGGATTGATGTAAATATGAGCACACAAACTAAAAACAAGCCTAGATAAGAGTCTAGCAAGCGCTAGCAGCTCTAGCTGTCG
>JADLZK010007857.1:2500-276119 GCA_015847255.1 Hyparrhenia diplandra
TATTTGTATGCATGATGAAGGCTACTGCACCTCAAGTGCAGCACTCTGTTGAGACATAGCTCACACATGTGTTTCATAAACATGGCATATGCATACACTTACCTCTACACTAATGATCGTGCAGACCTTCCAGAAGACGACGAGGGCGGCTGGGAGTCTGATCGTAGCTGGCACCTGTGATGACCAGCGAGGTCATTGGAGTGACTTAATGCTGTGTGAACTCCAGTAATCGTAGCACTAAGAAATGTTAAGCACCGCTCTGCTGTAGAACCGATGCGACGAGCTAGCCGACTTGGGCTGGACTCTCACCCTTCTCGCTCATTCGATAGCATAGATAGCAACGCTCTAGGTTCCCGGGTACGGTGGTTGTCCACCCGTCTCTAGAGACCTCATCTCCGTGATATCCACAAGACGGTGCAGTTCGCCCATGTCGGAGAACTTTTAGGGGCTCAAGAATTTTTAATCTGTGGTCAAAAACTATAACGAATGGTCAAACAGGGGGATTGTAAATAAGACGAATGGTCAAACAGGGAGTGTACTATCGAACACATGTTGTAATCGTAAGTCCGGTAGACTGAACTCGCCTACTTTTATTATCGATGTTTTCTTCATTTCCCCCTAATTGTGCTCTAATGGTGCGTGCCCTAAACACTAGTAGGATTTCTGTCCGCGCCGCCCGCCAATTTCCCGCTAAAAACGCCACGGCCCGGCCTCCCAAACATCCGGCTCACGAGCACCTCAATCCTCCCCAATCCGGTAATCCTCCATTCTCCCTCTCATTCATACCCTAGCCCTACCGCATTGTCCGTCGCCGCCCGGCACCGACGCCGAGAACCACGTCGCCGCCGCTGACACCCGCGCCAAGATCGCTTGCATCAGTTTCATCAGGCTCCATCCGCCGGCCAGCGCCCTCGTGAACCACGACCGCCGGGCTGCAGCAGCCGACATGCCACACCGAGCCGACGCGCCACACCGGGGGGCCACGAGGGACGATGCACGCGGGTCGCCCCCTGGCGGGTCCCACGGGCGGCGAGGCCCTAACCTGCCTGAATTTTGGCGGCAAAGGCGGCGACACCCTCGCTAGCGGCCGCTCCCGCAACTCTTGCAACAACACGAGTCGCCGGGCCGGGGCGTTCAATAGCGGTGAGCAAGCCGGCACGGTGGTCCATTCCGTATTCTCTCTCTCTCTCCCTCTCTCCGACTCTCTCCTCCCTACATCCCTCACTCTCCCTCCCTCACGCATCGGAGGCATGAGCACCGAGCCTCACGATGTTGCCTGCGAGAGCGATGGCGCCCCCCCGTCCTTGTGAACTCTCAACTCTGCGGGTGGAAGAGAAGAAGACAAGGGGGAAGGCAAAAACAGTTAGTAGTACATGAATGCAAGATGCTCTGTTTTGTTTTGTCACAGCGTATCCATTGTCTTACCTGATTTGCTTCGTTGGTTAGTAAAAGAGAGCCCTTCACTCCTCTTGAACAAAGATTCGAAGTTATATATTGTCACTACAAATTTTTATCGTTTAATGTGTTTAATGTGAAATAACATGCTTAGGATTTTTTTCGGTGCTATCTTCCCCGAAAAAACCGAAAAAACCAGTACCATGGCTTTGTGTGGAACTGGTGACGACACTTATCAATTCAATCTTCTTGTGGTTACCTTTTGTAATAATAAGGATATTCATTGCATACATGATGGGGATTTTCTTTGATATGTCACCTCTTGTTCCTGATATAAACCTTTTTTTTTGCAAAGCAATGTCTCCAAATTCGATAATGGAAACTACAAATCTTTTGCATACCCGAAAGAAGCTTATTACATCTTCCAGCTCTTCAAAGGAACCCGCAGGCCGTGTAGTGTCTTGCTTGACTGCAAAGGTTTGTTCAACACCATCTCAAATTTGTTTTGTTTGTTGGTTCCCGTAATCCCGTCGTCAAGCTAGTATGGTTCAAGATTATTATTTTTCTTAAGAAATCCCCTTGTCCGGATAAAGAATCTAGATTACAAAAGCTTTTGAATATCTCTAGGTATTTTACAGGTATAAATTCGGGAAAAGATATCTGAATTTGTAATCTTGTGAACTACAAAACCTCGGTGCGAAAGGACTAGCGAGCGAAATTAGTAGCTATGGTTGCAAAAAGTTCAAAGGCATCAAGAAAGCGGTATATTATATAGGTAGATGTGAATGATTGTTAGCTGCTCATGTATATCAACATGCACCTTGTTCAATGTCAAATTTGTTTCTTGCAGGACTGAAAATGATGTAGTTGGTGATAGGACTGAAAATGAGACTCGAGACAAAGAAGAAGGACAGCCACCAAAGTCAAGGCTCAAGAAGAAAACTTCTAAGGTTTGGAAGCACTTCACTGAAATTTTTGTTGAAGAAAAGGTGGGG
This sequence comes from Hyparrhenia diplandra, assembly GCA_015847255.1. Taxonomy (NCBI): domain Eukaryota; kingdom Viridiplantae; phylum Streptophyta; class Magnoliopsida; order Poales; family Poaceae; genus Hyparrhenia; species Hyparrhenia diplandra. Next base: position 4,891 of record JADLZK010007857.1, read on the forward strand.
GACAAGGTTATTTCGAAGCCGATGGCAAAGATGCAACTATTGTGAGCTTGTTCTTTTGGCTGAAAGCAAGCAAGGTACCACTCGCCTATGGAATCATTACGGTGCATTTCATAGTAACTCAAGTCCAAACAAATGAAGAAACTAGTGTTAGAAAATACTACCTTGCAATAATTACGCTTAAGTATCCATTCAACTTTTGTGAGCATGAGTACACAAATGATTTTCATTAGATCTTTGTGCCCAAAATTTCCAATAATGGGCCTTAAGACTGCTAGGACCGGGATAATTGATGTTTTTCACAATGAGAAGAAGAAGCTTTTTGACTACTTTGCTTCTTCTTTTGGATTTCGCTTTTAGTCGCACAATGGATTTTGGACTTCTAATCAAAATAAGGGGTATTTGTGTGTAACTTGTCACTTTATTGATGATGAATGGGATATTTTATTTTGACTAAAATATTTGGACTTCTAATTGTTGACTAAAATATTTTATTTTGTTGTAACACTCAAATTTGATGGCGGGGCTGAAGTTTGGGATTTTAAGAACCAGTTTGGTTGAGTAAATATCCGAATGCAAATTCGAATCCGACTACCCGATCCGTATTCGTGATTCGAGAACATTCAGATCCGACAAAAAATATCCATATCCGACCCGTTTCCATCCCTAGTCGAGGCGGAGTGAACCGCTAATCGATATGCTCGATGATCCTCTGTCTCTCTCTCTCTCTCTCTCTCTCTCTCTCTCTCTCCTTGGTGGCAAATGCCGAGTCCGGCTGGGCGAACAATTTGAATGCTGAGAATCGATGAAGGGAGAAAACTGAGAGGAGCGATGAGAATCGTAAGAAGTGCTCGGTCATAGGGTAGTACACTTCTAGACGGCGCAAACTTTCGTGGGGGCGTTTAGATGTTAGAGCATCTCCAAGAGTACCCTATATGACCTCCCAATCCTAGTTTTTTTGTGAAAAGAGAAAAGCCTTTTGCTCCAATAGTACCCTATATGACCTCCCAATCTTTGGGACGTTGGAAAAGTCCTCCCCGGGCGTATATCTCCGCACCGCTTCATCCCGCGTATCCACGGTGTTCTCCTTCGCGCGAAGTGGACTTCTCCCGCGACGGCCGGGAAACTTCCCCGCGGCGATGGACTTCCCCGCCTCGTCGCTCATCTCGGCCTCATCCCGACGCCTGCCTAGTCCGAAACCGCGTTCCGTTGTCCGCTTCCCCGCCGTCCGTCTCGACTCGATCGTCGATACCTATGGTGGCGAGGGAGGATTTGGGTGATGCGGTGGCGCGCGCCGGCGGGCGCAAGTTCTGCGTGAGGCTAGTGGTGCGGCGGGCCGAGGGTTTACCGCCTCCCTCTGGCTACGCCGCGTGCCGGAAGATGAGGTGGAAGGGGCCAGGCCCTCGGCGCCGGGTCGCTGCGGCGTGCCGCGGTCGGTGCGAACCGCGCCGCGGGAGGACGCCGACGCGGCGTGGGAGGAGTTCGAGAGCGTCGTCACCCTTGCGGCGTCGCACCCCAAGGCAGCAGCAGCGGCAAAAGACGCTGATAGTTCTTGTTGACTCGTAATTTTGTTTGCTAGAGCCGCCCGCCCGCACGCATGAGCTAGCTATAGCTAGCGCATCCATCATCTCTCATACGTGAAACAAGAAGTCCTCGCTTGCACACACACGCACCTTTTGGTTGCTAAATGCTGGTTGTTCTTTGTATACGGAATAAATTATTTTGTCATTCATTTTTATTTAATTTGTGTAGACGAATAGGCCTCCTTTGGGGAGATCAAATTGGCTACACATCCTGATCTAGGGAGAGATGGTACCTGCGATGCACCGCGCTAGGGCCGGCGAGAACCGATGATGATGATCGGGATGAGTCTGGTGGGCGGGGCGAGAAGAGATGAGGAGTCGCGCGCTGGTCGATCGCGCCGAAGGAGGCCGCGACGGGATGGGAGAGGACTCGCACGAAGGGAGGCTGCGGCTCCACGCCCCAACTACCGGTCCAACTAAACTCATCTAGTGGGCCCAAATTTGATTATTGGGAGACAATTATAGGGTACTGTTGGAGATTAGTAATTTTTTCCAACCCAATTCTTTTTGGAAGGTCCTAAACACATGGATGTTGGGAGGAAAATATAGGGTACTCTTGGAGATGCTCTTAGATGTGAAAAACTTTTGGATGTTGGCACTGTAGCACCTTTGTGTCTGTAGCGAAATTTTTTGTCTAATCACGGCCTAATTAGGCTCAAAACGTTCGTCTTGCAATTTCACTCCCATCCATGTAATTAGTTATATTTTTACTCTACATTTAGTACTCTATGCAGACAAGATTCCTTTTCACTTTTTTAGGATTTTGGGTTTTGGGGTGGGGAAATAAACGCCCCTAATGAAATGGGATAGTTTAGCGGGTATATTTCTAAAATCAGCATCTTTCAGTGTTATGGGACCAATTATTTGCCCTGGACTGTTACATGGCGCGACACATCAGCTTACCGCCGGCGAGTTCGTCGTTGTCTCTGCAGTTCTCTTTATTGTCTTTCGGTCGGTGGACCTAATTGTAATACACAGTCTTCTCTGAAGATTGTAATTTGCTTGCTTAATCTATAAAGTTATTAGTTGTCAAAAAAAAAAAAAAAATTCCGCGTCAACGCACCGTCCTTCCTTGCACACTCCGGTCCAGGAGCTTGACCACGACCCCTGTTACTTTCTTTGAAAGCATTGAGGTATCATCATGTCACATGGTTTTCAGCAGCTGCAACTGGCACACGAGGTTTGAAAAACAGATGGCACTCGGAGACTGAGGAGCACTTCAATTTGGCAACCACACATACGCCCAGGTCACCATCCAGTATACTCCCTCCGTCCCAAAATAAACGATGCTATGGGAAGCATGCCGGTCAAACTTTCAATTTTGACTAAGTTTGTAGAAAATACATGCAACATTTAAATTTTCAAATAAATTTGTTAAAAAACTAGACTAAAAAGATCTTTCCGATGATACTAATTACTTAACATAAATATTTATATATTTTAATATGTAATTGCTTTAGGTATTTTAAAATGTTGACTTCGGGAAGTCGGAAGGTCTTTTATTTTGGGACAGATGGGAGTAAATATCACCAGCGAGCAATAATTACACTACCGAAAAATCGTACCAAAGCAGCTTCTCATCGTGCTTGTTTGATGTGGCTGCTGCTGCGGTAGCGTCCTCCATGGCTCTTTCACCCGACCAGGACCGGGACCGGGACCGGGACCAGGCTCCCCAGCCGTTCGGACGTGAACGTGACACCAAACGCTACAGTGCAGCAGCATGCTGCGACCCTCCCGTCTCCCTCTTTGCCTCCTTGGCGCGTCCATTATAACAACACACATTGCGCACCTCACTGCTATACCAAATGCATCAGCAAGCACCTGCATTTCTTCGGGTTCAGGATTAATCTCTTCCGGCTTCTGCTAGCGTCCTGCAGCGATGCCGACGTTGATCATCACGGTGGACCTGGAATGCTGCCGCTGCAGCAGCAAGATCCAGAAGATCCTCAGCTGCATCCAAGGTACAGGTGTTCTTATTCTACCGTAAGTTGATGTTTGTGTTCGATCAGCTCCATCTCCTCTCATGCTTGTCGCGTGTGTGCACGATGGTATGCAGATCGGGGAGAGTTCGTGATCGACAAGATCGTATACGAGAAGGACAAGGTGTTCGTATCGGGGCCCTTCGACGTCGACAAGCTGTCCTGCAAGCTCTGCTGCAAGGCTGGCCAGATCATCAAGAACATCGAGGTGGAGAAGCCGCCGCCGCCGCCGCCTCATCAAGAACCTTCATGCAAGATCATATACCCATATCCCTACCCATACCCCTACCCGCAGCCCGCGTGGCCATGCAGCTGCCCTCCACCATACTGTCAGTGCCACGCCAAGCTGACGGCACCAGCACCAGCACCGCCGCCGCCGCCTGAACCACCGAAGCCCCCGGCATGCCAGTGCCCCGCATGGTCGTCGTGCCACTGCTGCGGCTACCTGCCGCCATCCATGCCACCGTCACACATGCTGCCGTACCCATACCCAAAGGTCGTTTGCGACGACAACCCGCCCTACGTTGCCTGCGCCATCATGTAGATGAGCACCGCCGCCGCCGCTGCCCGCAACGAAGTGACCATGTATGCACATGTGTACGTACGTACGTGTGTAATATTGAGTAATCTCTTCACACACACACACACACACACATATATATATATATACCCAGGTGACCGCAAGCCATTTTGACTAGAAAAAAATACTGAGTAATAGTAACGATTCAGTACTACACCCAGATCTTGAATAATATTGAAACACAACTACTGAACGATCTTTGAAATCTATCATTATAACAGCCTTGGTGTAGAATAATTATGCTACACCCAGGTGTTGAATAGCATATATATATATATATGTATGTATATATATATGTATATATATATATGTATATATGTATATGTATATGTATATATATATATATGTATGTATCTGTGTGTGTATATATATGTATATGTATATGTGTGTGTCTATATATATATATATATATATATATGGTATTGTCTTGTTTCTGGGCGTGCAGCCGTTTGTCTTACAGAGTGCACGCTCGTCCGCCGTCGATCCCCCGATCCAAGGGCCAGTTTGCATCTTTCTTTTAGCCGCACACTCCTCATCCACCCACCACGCCCGCTCACCTCTTCGTTCCTCCTCCCCACTCCAGGCTCCTCTCTCTCCCTAAGATGATGGCAACCATTGACAACTCCCAGGCGATCCCCGGGCGACTGCGTCCCCTACGCGCCAACGAGTTCCTCCCTCTCCCTCCCCGGCGGCGGCGCCAGCGAGGTAGACTTCCTCCTCTCGGGCGAGCTCCGTCTAGCTCAGGCGAGAGGGTGGCAAAATTGGATGGATCCGGGACGCACGGGCCGCGGTTGCGGTGGGATTCCGGCGAGTGGGTGGCTGCGGTGCCTGGACTCGGGGCCACAAGAGCGCCGGATTGGGCGCGGGCCACGCGATAGCGGCCGGATTCGCACGAGCGGGTGGCTGCGCAGCGGCTGGATCCGGGGCGCAGTCCGCGACGACGGGCGGGATTTCGGGCAGCGATGACGACGATTGGTTCCTAGTGCGCGGCTCACGTCACGCTTCCGTCCAGCGGGTCGGGGGCGAGCTGGTGCCCGTGCATTGGGGATTTGGGGTGGAGTTCCCTAAACACGAAGAGGCCAAGGGAACATGCGGTGGTGAGCAGCATGCAAAAATGGCCTAGGAGATCCGCATTGGGGATTTGGGGTGGAGTTTGCTGGCTAGGAAGAAGCCAAGGAACATGCGGTGGTGAGCAGCATGCAGAAATGGCCAAGGAGATCTACTCCCGCCGACGCTCCCGCAACATACAGCTACAGGTTTGCCCCTAGCCCAGCAACCACTCTCTCGAGCTTCAGTTAATTTTTGTTAGCACAACAACAAAAATTTAGATCTCCACTGCCTTGTTTTTCTGTTGAGCACTAGGAAAAAAGATGCATGGCCCTGATTCTAGATGTGGTTATTTTTCTTTACTTTATTTGTTTTCAGGGGCTGAAACTAGGTGTTTTGAGATGCATAGTGTTACAGCATTAGTGTGTCGATCCTGGACCTGGTAATCCAATCTGAAACTTCACTATTTTTTGTGAGATGATAGCTGGTTCATGTGTAATTTTTCATGAAGTAAATCAAACTATAGCTTAATGCCAATGCCATTTGTCTATACATATTATTTTGCGGTACAGTAGCTAACTTGGCTGCAGAATTAGGATTTTTAGATGAACCTGATAACTTATTTTGACTATAATAATTGGGGCAGCTACATCATGACACGTAGGCAATTTAAGTGTCACCTGTTAGCAATTTTAGTGTGATTTGTAGGTAACTTATACTAAATCAACATGCAAATTATTTATATTAGCTAAGAATTTTTGTGATATGGTTGTGCTTTTTCATAGTTTTCGTGCTCAGTGTGTCGTGTTAATGAGTCAGCTCTGGTGTCTATGTACATACTAAATTAAAATTGTTCTTTATTTATTAGTAGGAGCTGAGCTAAAAACAACAGGAAGCAGTTACATGGCATGGGTGCATGGCTGCTGCTCCCTTTTCAGTTTTAAATAATAATGCTTTTGTGGTTACATTTTGTGTATGTGTTTTGATGGACGATGCCAAGTTCATTTTGGTACCTCATAGCTGGGCTCTCGTCTCAAGCACGGATTTGCTGCTCTATAACCATGGTTGTTATGTTTTGCAAAAAATCAGTGTCAATTAGACTAACGGAGTAGGAGTAACTCCTTCACTCCCTCAGGTTTAGTTAGTTAAGTTCCAATTAGTCTGAATAGGCGACACTCTGTATTTTTTTTTGAGTTTTTCCAAAGCTCCTTTGTATTTATTCAGTGTTGGCTGCTGGTAGTTGAGCAGGGTACCAACGAATTCAACTCTATATCTCGTGATTTTTGCTACACTAATCTAGGTTTTGTTTAGACTAATAGTATCTAGTGTGTCAAACATTCAGTCCAAACCTAGTTTCAGAAAGTAGCTTAACACAGGTGGAACTTTTAAAAGTCCTTTGTGTGCGAGGTACATCTAGTTTTTGGATGCGGACCTGATCTCTTTTGGTTCTGATCAATGGTCATTTTCAGTTTTTAATTTCAATTTGCTACTAACTACGTGCTTTTAGTTTTATATTTTACTTGCAATTCCAGCTTGTAATTTTAGTATGCAATTCTAGTTTTTCTTGCCCCAACCCCGATCAGTTTATATATATGGCCAGCTGCTGGCCTTGGCTAGTTTGTACTTCTTTCTATTATTCTCTGTAATGTATATCTGTAGAGAAGCATTTCTTCTTTCGGTACCAAGTAATTTTTCATGTTTCTGTTAGTAGTTTTCTTAATTTGAGAAGGCAATTTTGCTCCGCGCCCTTAGGACAATGCTTCACAGCGCCACAAACTCTTTTTGCTCGGCATTCTACATCCACGAATCCCTTTGTGTTGTGGTTGTTGTGCTTGTGTGCATTTTTTGTGAAAGTAGCTTCAGGTTTTGATCTATAATGATATTTTTGGGGAGTATCAGCTACTAGGCAATGTGTAGTGGGCAATTGTGGTACTTGGCAAATATTTAAAATGCATGCCCCCTACCAGGCATATTGTAGGGGCAAGTTGTCTTTTAAATGCATGCCCCCTACCACGCAATTTGTAGTGGTCTATTGTCTTTTAAATGCATGCCCCTACCAGTCAATGGGTAGGGGAGTAATTGTATTTTTAATGCATGCCCCCTACCAGGCAATGTGTATGGGGCCAATTGTCTTTAATTGCATGCCCCCTACCGGGCAATGGGTAGGGGAAATTGGCTTTAAAATGCATGCCCCTCCCTGGCAATGTGTATGGTGCAATCGTCTTTTAATTGCATGCCCCCTCCTACCAGGCAATGGTTAGGGGCAAATTGTTTTTAAATTGCATGCCCCCTCCCGGACAATGTGTATAGTGGAATTGCGTTTCAATTGCATGCCCCCTACCAGACAATGGTTAGGGGTAAATTGTCTTTTAAATTGCATGCCCCCTCTCAGGCAATGTGTATAGTGGAATTGTGTTTTAATTGCATGCCCCCTACCAGGCAGTGGGTAGGGGGAATTGTCTTTTAAATTGTATGCCCCTCTCAGGCAATTTGTATGGTGCAATTGTCTTTTAATTGCATGCCCCTACCAGGCAATGGGTAGGGGAAGTTGTCTTTAAATTGCACATTGTTTGCTGGCCGATCACTAATAATTTCTATGGCAAACTGTATTAAATTATGTTTAAATGTATGCCTGATATTTGAACTCGATCTCAATGCATGCCTACTGATTGGTACTGGCTTCCAGATCACAAAATTTTGTTTAAATTGAAGAGAAAACTGCTTCCAGATCTGAAATGTGTTTAAATTGTGCATTTGTCACTGTCAGACACAAGCTCTATGGCATGCTGCCGGTTATGTGCTATTTTCACTCATTTTTAGGTTTATTTTTTTTTTTGGACATCTGGGTCACTGGGGCAGGGAAGGGGAGGGTAGGCTGGCCTAGTTAGCTGCACAGTGAAAGGGACCTATGATTGTCAGGGCAGGGAGGTCAGATGTGTTAAGTAATAGATGTAGGAGGGGGCACAGGTCACTTTTGGCAGTCAAATTAAAACAGTTTGCCATGCAAGTTATTAGTTTTCCAAGCATCTATTTAATTTTTTTGCTAGGCAATTATGCGTTATATAAACACTCTACCTGATCTCCTCCCAATCATGGATTTTTTTTTTTTTTGTCCTAGATAAGAATTTTATTGTGTGTATACATATATTCTTAGCACCTATTCACATTGCAGCATGGTCTACTTATTTTTTTAGTTAAATGTATGCAACCTGTCAGTTTTGCTGATTTTTTTGTGAAACCAGTCTATCATGGTGATACATCCCATGACTCACTGCTAGCCAGCTTGTTGGTTAGTCTTTTTAATGTTGTTGGTATGATCAAGTTGGTCCTCCTGTAAAAGATAAATTTTTTTTCCAGCGAAGGCCACTAGGGAATGGATTGTTTTGTTTACTGTTTGTCATATCTGAATAGGGGATGGATGAGTGGTATTGACATGGATCTGTTGCTGCAATTCACATCATATATGTGTAGGTTCATATTTAGCTAAGATGACAGTAAACATGAAACTCCTTTTTGTTTGGTGTTGGTTCAGATCTACCATCATTTGACCAACTGAAAGGTTTGTACAACCTAGATAGGGTTGACTCTTGTAGATATATAACTTGCCTAGTCCATGAATTGACTCTTTTAGGAGCACTTTATTGCTGTCCGATCACTAATTTATTGCGTGGCTAATGGCACTAAATTGCCTCTTCTAGATATATAGCTTCCTGATAGGTATCATTTTTTGTTGCTGATCGTGCATTTCTATATCATTGCAGCTATGAGGCCATGAACTATCAAGTTGAACTTGCTTCTCAGGATACTTGTAAACCAGAAGAGAGGAATAATTGTTGATGTAGGCAGAATTATATGTATTAGGTTTATGTGATGCAGACCATGCTAAATGGGACTATGCAGATGATGTTAAGTACGATTTCTGATATGAATTTTGCTACTCTATCATGTGAATCAAAACAATGTAGTTTGCTTTTGTCTTAGGAACAGATCTAGATGGGGATGTTGATGAAAATTGAATGATGGTGCTTAATATAATATGTTTGCTAGCAGGGCATACCTGATTTGCTCGTGTTTGGGCCTGGACAGTGCTAGGCCTTTCTTTGTCCAGGAAGCCCAGTAAGGGATACGGCCAGGAATTTTGAATTGTGTTGGTGGCGGAATCGGCAGGGGGGGGGGAAACTTGATCGGGTTTTTTTTTTCTGTGTGGGCAGGCCATAAGACTAACGTCTGCATGTGCAGGCGTTAGACGCCTCCTATATATATATATATATATATGTATATATATATGTATATATATATATATATATATATATATATATATATATATATATATATATATATATATATATATATATATATATATATATATATATATATATATATATATATATATATTCGTTGCAAACTGATTGGTTTCTTGTAAGATCAGTTAGTTGTTACTTGTGAGCCCGACTGCCCGAGTGTGATCGGGCTGACACGAGTTACACCCAAACTTCTAGCAGCTTGTGCAGTCTGTTGCTGCCACTACAACAAAATGGAGCTTGTTCATGACGTTGAGATGAGCTTGTAAAATTGTGAATGTGAAGTGCTTGATGAATATACGCTGAGCTGGCCTGTACAATCGACTTTGGGATGTGTTTTGTGAGATGAATGAGAAATTAATATATCGGAATGTGATAAATTGATATTTTGTTCTATGAAATGTGTTGTGTATGGGTCAATCAAAGGTTTACGTATTGCTCAAAAGCCATTGAACCATAGGGCACATTCTGCTCTCGTTGGGCTCGGTGTTGCGAGAGCTCGACCCACCGAGGTGGATGCTGAACCTCTTCATTTTCTCCTGCAGAAAACTCTCCTTCACAAGGCCGGGGTGACAGCCGGAGCAATCGGGAAGGAGAGGGACTACCGGAAATCCTACGAAAATTGAAAATTTGAGGAGAAAATGTGAAAGGAGGCTCTACCTTGTGTTCTGGCCGAAGGGGTTGGACATGGTGGCTATTTATATGCCAGGGAACCGTCTCCAGGAAGGAGGAGCATAGGAAAGAGAGGAGGGAGTAGCGCCGGCTAGATTAGGGGGGACCTCCCGGCCGGCGTCAACCTTTGCCTTTGAATTTGAGTTCAAATTTTGGCTCGTGACGCTCCTCCAAATTCCTAGGTTCTCAAAAAGCAAAGATCCTCGACGAATTCTGCATGAGGTCGTGGTGCTGGCCGGCATGGGGACCTCCCCCGGCCGGCGCCACCCTCTCCTTTGTCCTCTAGATTCAAGTTTTGGAATTTCCCTGTTGTGCTTTGTCTGCATATGGTAAAAATCCGAGGTGAAAGCAAAAGTTACAGTTGTGACATGTCTCGGTTGCACACGTGCTGAATACCGCGACCTGAATGATAAACAACACTGAGCCATGTCAACACCGAGTGCACGTCGGGTCCGTGGCAATCTCACGGCGAGATTCTAGGGTTGTTAGGATTTCGCCAAAAAAACGGGGCTTGACCGTCGAGGATCTCCCCCCTACTTGTCTTCGCGACATGTATGGGTTAAGCATGTAGCATAGAAAAAGGAATAAAAGTGACAAAATAAAATAAAATTCAGAATAGGTCAGGTTCTACGCGCAAGGTTTGTGCGACTTTATGTGGCTATAGGAAGGTTGAAATAGGTGGCATGAGATATAAAAACAGAAAGTAGCATGGAATAATGAAAGTAAAAACAGGGCTAGCATCTTAGGGTTTCTACAGGAAGGACTCTCTGATATGAAAATAGTGGACCAAGGCCAAGCTACTGGAGAAAAATCAATAGTAGTAGGGGCAATTAATGGCTAGCGCTGGTCGGGCTAGGGCAGAGAGCCCGGCCGCCACCAGGGCCTCTAGCGGTCCACTGGGCTTGGGCAAAAGCAGAGAGAAACTAGGAGGTTCAGAAAGTTTCATATCTGGGAAAAATTTTGTGTGAAAATGTAACACCCTAAATTTTGCATTTTTTGGAAATAGTGCTAAATTGATTAATTTATGAATTTTAGTGCTCATGAAAACATAGGCAAATAAAGTTTTTCGTTAAATTAAAATTCAATATAGGAGCTAGAAACATCGTTTGAGCATACATGCCGGTGCATATATATATTTTTGTGATGAGTGGCTTTCAATTGAAAAGAAAAGAAAACCCCTTTTGATTTTAAGTTATTTTATTAAAAAAAAGTTTAGAAAGATTTTTTTTTTTGAAATGCTTAAAATAAAATGAAAAAGGTTTTTATTCATCTTTCTTCTGTTCGGGGCAATTTGGCCGTCGACCTGCCTGTCCTTGGATTGGCCCGAGTGGCTATTTTCTATTTGCTTGGCCCGTCGTCTTGGCCCGCTATTGGTCTGGCCCAAGTCAAAGCCAAGCACAGCAGCACCTTGCTTCGTTGCCCTCTCACCTTGTTTCGCTGCCAACCAGGTCCGCATGGCAGTGCTTCCTTTTTCCTTTGTTCCTTGGACCGCCAAGATCACGGCCAAGCTGCAGAGCAAGCCTGATCCTCCAAGTCTCTGCCAGACCGGTCAGCCTTCCGTCAGTTCCTAGTCGAGTTGGACTTGACCGCGGCATCACGGTATATCCCGCGTATTCCGGCCTCCTTCCAATCACAGGTCATCGCCTATAAAATCCGGAGGTCCCAAACCGTACCCTTGTTTTCATCTATGTCGACCTGCCGGTTTTGCCCTAGCTTAGCGCCGCCATCATCACGACGATCTCGCCGAGTTTCTGAGCCCGCAGCCGCCTCAGCTGTTGACGTCGTCGGCTGTGTCTCCATCGACCGCGACACGTTGCCAAGTCCCGCATCGAGGTGATGAAGCTGCCGACGCTCTTACCTTCTCTCTTGTTCTCTGTTTTGCTCACGCCGCAGCGGATATATCGCAGGAAGCTGTTGGCGCACCGCCAAGCTCTGCGTGTTCAACGTGCCTACCAGTCTACCACGAACAAGAACCGCTATGTGAGTTCACCTTTGCTCGTTCAATCTCCTAGTATTGGTCCTGTGGCAAACCTAGAGGCATGTACATACACTCCTTTCATCGGACTCCTGTGGAGTTCCATGTAGTCGGCAATGGAGCCACTGTTTCCGGCCAGCCGTTCAATCTGCTATGTGCTCCCGCTTTCCGCGTCATCGATCGTGTGCCCAACGTACCCATAGCTACGCAGCTTGCTAGCACTCGCTCTGCATGCATGCTCGTAACTGTGTTGTGTGCCTTGCTATCAATTCCAGCTAGCTGATCCGTTTCATCCTGTTGCTAGCTTTTGATGACATCATATCTAGCTGTTTGTCTTGTTCATTGTTCTATGTCTTGTGGCCATCTTCGGCACTGCTTAGTCTCGCTATGCATATTCCCACGCACGGTCCTTTGCTAGCTATTGCAAATCTTATTGCAAGCTTGATGACATCATGATTACATCATATGTTTTTCACTTTTCCTATCTGTCTTTTGTAAGAAATCGTGGCTATCTCTCTTGCAACGTCTGGTGGCGACACGTGGTATTTCTGTCCGTTTGTTTGTTGGGTCCGCTATTTTTTTTTGGGTTCGTTGTTGTTTCGGGTCTAGTTGATACCGAACCCGTTATCCGGCCGCGAGTCGACGTGAACCGAGCAGACACGCCTCTCACTCTTTCATTTCTCCTCCCTCCCATTCACTCGCTCTTTGTCATCGGGCGACCCGCCTCCCTCTCCCTTCTGGTGCGTTTCTAGCACATCCATCGGCGATAGCGGCGTCTCCTCCGATGGATCTGTGTCGTCTTCGACTTCGGAGCGACGCCAAAGGTGAGTTCATTTAGGATTCGTTGAGTTTTCGTTTGATTACGGTGATTTAGGGTTTGTCGTCTCCGGATTGGGTTAGGGTAGGGTTACGCTAGATGTTGATTTCATCATCTTCCCTCTCCCTCGTGTTCATCTCGTGGATTTATGGGAGGATTTCTGTGTTTTTTGAGCTATTTTTGGAGAATTTTTTATTTGTCGATTTGAGAGCATTCTGGCTCGTTATTGTTGGCTTGATCAATGAAAGGACCTGTGGTGATGCTACCCTATGCATGAATTGCATTAATTCCACATGAGCACAAAGAAATGATCGATTTTCGTTTTTGGGGAAAAACTGTGTGTTGTCGCATTCGATCTGAATTTTGTGAGGCTTGAATTGATTTCGGGCGATGATCTTCTAGGAGTAGCTTCTCAACTCAGTTGTGATCACCTGTGCAAGATTTGGTGTCGAATCAATTTGTTTTGCACTTTTTTGGGGTCGAATTTAAGCAGTTTTGTGCTTTCGCCCTTTTTTACGTTCGTGCGACTGCACACCGAGTAATTTAGATTTCGCCGGCCGGGGCCATGGGTGACCTTTTTCTGTTCCCTCCATAGAGCGCTGCTTTCATGCCCGGACTCTACGGTATTGGGCTCCGGTGAGCTTCACCGCGTCCAACACCTTGGTTTTGGTCCTTCGTTTCCTATCTTTGCGATTGTCGAGCTCGAGCTCCACGGCGCTCGCGCTGCGGTTCATTTGTGGCAATCAGACCAAGTATTGTGGGGGATCGATATTCGGGACGCTAAGAATGAGCTCCCCGCTCGGCGTCAACAAGCTGAGAGCCCACTCGGCCAAGCGAAGAGGTCACTATCCTCCAAAAGAGCGCGCCGTGGACGAGCTCTCGCCGTCGCGGCACCGACGCCGCATGAGCTCTCAGAACCAAGGCACATTCTTCGCCTCAAGCGAGCTCTCCCAGTGAGCTCTCATCCGCATGATGAACACCTTTTATGCGAGGACCTCTTCCCGCCCGCCCGAGCTCGAAGGCTCAACGAACCCCGCGACGGCGGGAGAGCTCGTCTATCTTCCACGCGAAGCCAGCAAGTACGGAGTTGGCCAAAGCTGCTCCACGACAAGTGCGTAGCCACGCAGCGCACAGCTACGAGAGGGAGGTCCTTTCCATCACACCGCCATACCCCATCGATTCCAAGCGTCGCCATAGTATCCTCGGCACGATCGGCGTGCGCAAGCCTCATCCATGGTATGGCCGCGCCCATGACGACGGGACCGATTCCTACACCACAATTAAGGACGGCACGACCCGGGCCACCGCCCAAACCTCGATTCAAGGCAGACGGCGGCGGTCAATTTCAGCATCCAGGCCTCCAAAGAGCTGAAGGCGACTCTGCCCGACCAAAGAGCTCGCCCAGAGCTCCCTTTGTCGTACCCGTCGCATCCAACAACTCACATACAATCTCCCTACGGGTACATGCGGAGCGCATCTGCGTCGGCGGCATGGCCGCCCCCATAATTTAAGAGACGGCTTCCAACTACGATCGAAGACAGGCGACACTTGATCATCGCCCGGACCGGTTCCCGCGCACGATGACGACCGATTCCGACATCCAAAGCTACCGAGAGCTCGAAGAGAGCTCCTGGCCAATCAACGAGCTCGTTCGGAGAGTTCTTTCACCTACCCGCCGCTCCATGGCTCCTTGTTCTATCCACTCTCGCCTCAACTCGGAGAGCTCATATGTCCTGCTCCCCTTGCCACTACAAAAGGAGGGGCAGGGCTCTCAGTTGAGGGGGGGAAGGGGAAAAAAGGACAACACACCCAAATTTCCACACACAAACACCCTCACTCACCCCCATATATTGGCACTAGCCCCAATCATAGAGACTTGGGACTCCGCTCCTCTCTCGATCCGCTTATGCGCACCGGTATGGCGTTTGAGCTCGGATAGTGATCTCTTGGACTAGGGAGCCTAATCTTGCCCCGAACCAGTATAAACATTGTGTCATTGTCTCTAGAGCTAGGCCATTCGGAGAACGCACTAGCCGGTCGATTCTTTGTGGCGGTGGTCGCCGCGATACCGGACCCACGGCGGTTGGCGCGCCCGGTAGGGGCAGCGCTAGTGCGGCGATCTTCCTTCGATGGCTTCTTCCCGTCATCGCCGACCGGAGCGCCCGTCTGCGCGGCGCCGCCGACTGTTTCCGCCGACGCCGGCCCGGAGAAGTCCCTCGTGGGGAGCTGTCTTCGCCCGCCCGATCTGCGGCGTGAGGGCCCCCGCGCGCCTCCGTGGCGCCACCGACTCCGTCCTCGCCAACATGGGGCAGGGCTCCACCGAGCCCGCCCGATCCGTCCGGCGGCGGACCGTTTCTTCGCCGTCGATCAGGACCTCCTCCCCGACATCTTGGGACACGAGCCCACGCAGCTCTCTTCCGTGATGTCACCTTCTCCATCGCCAACGCCGTCCTCCGGCTCGCCCGGCGAGGGCGCGACCGTCGGTGGACGAGTTCACGGCGGCGTACGCCAAGATGTACCCCGGCGGCGGCCCGGGTCTCCCCCTCTTTTGGGGCGATGAACCCGGCAGACCACGCGTCGCGAGCTCGAACTCGCCCGACGGAATGAGCCTCACGGGCTGCGACCCCACACGCCGGTGTTACATGTGCCACACCCCCGAGGGAGCGCTCAATAGCCATCCTTCCAGCGACTCCGAGCATACGCCCCAGAACTCCGCCGCGCGCCAGCGTGACCCGCCCGTCGATCGCGTCAAAGCCCGGCTGGAGGAGCTCGAAAGAAAAAGCTCGGCTGGCTGGCGCGGTTTCAGAGCGCTGAAGCCCTCCTTGCCCGAGCAAGGAGGACGGCGCCAATCACGGTACGAGCTCGAGCTCGGGATGTCCGTGACCGCATCAACTGCGATGACGATGCCGGCGGCTCCCGCCGTGTTCGGAAGAGCTTCCCGATCCCGGGCGGCCGCCCGCGTTTGCTCCTGTAGCGGTGTCCCGTCCCCGAGGACCCCAAGGCGTGTCGGACCCACGAGCAAGTCAAAAGCTCGTGGCGAGGCGGCAGCGGCGGCGGCGAGCTCTGCGTCTCATCGGCGACTTCGGGAAGAGCACGAGGCCTCCCTCTCATCCCGGGTTCACGCGCGCCGACCGGATCGGCGAGAACCGCGGCGCGCGCGACACCATCAACGCCGACGAAGGCGGAGGCCAGCGCGGACAAGAACGCCCCGAGAGATGGCGAAAAGTACCACCGCGGCGACGGCGAAAAACGCCCTCGCCGCGACGACAAGAAACGCTGCGGCGGGCGACACGACAGCGAGGAGGACAAGAGTCGCAGCCCGACGCCCGTGCGGCCCGCGGCCCATTGCCGGCGAGACCATCGCCGTTTGAGCTCGAGCTCGGCGCCCTAAGGCGTCGGTTCCACGCATCCCGAGGCCCCGTTCCCGCTTCCGAGCTTCGACCTCGGTGCGAAGTACAATGAGGAGACTGATCCGGCCACGTGGGCGGAGGGACTATCGTCTCGGGTGCCAGGCGGCGGCGCCGACGGCGACTACTTCATCATCGTAACCCGCCCTGTGTCTTTGCGGACTCGGCTCGTTCTGGCTCGAGCACCTGCCTCGGGGGCACCATCCGCGGACCGGGAGGACCTGCGTGACGTCTTCGTCGGCAACTTCCAAGGCACCTACGCCAGGCCAAGCACGACCTGGGACTTGCGCGGATGCAAGCAGAAGAAGGGGAGAGCTGGCGACTACATCGGCGCTTCTCAAGCTCGCAACAACCTCTCCGAGGCTTCCGACTCGAGATCATCACCGCGTTCACCTTCGGCACCGCCTGCGAGAACCTCATCCGCAAGCTCGGCGTCAAGAAGCCCAAGTCCGTGAAGGAGCTCCTCGACCTCACCACGGGCATGCCGGAGGAGACGCCGTCTCTCGCCGTCGCGGGCAAGGGCAAGCCCAAGGGCGGCGGCGAGGCTGCGGACGCATCCGGTTCCCGCTCCATAAAAGAAAGAACAAGAGGAGCAAGCGTCCCCACGACGACGACGATGACGAGGAGTTCATCGCCGTCACGGATAAGCGCCCGACCCCTCCCAAGGGAGCGAAGGGCCGTCAACAAGGAACACCGACAAGATGCTCCGAGGCCCGTGCCGCATCACGAAGGTCCCGTCGAGCACAAGATGAAGACTGCCCGGCTCTCGAAGAAGCACGTGATGGGCACGCGAAGGGGCGGCGGCAAGGGCGAACAGGCCGAGCCCACGACGGCCGAGCTCGAGGACGGTGACGGCGACAACGCTCTACATCGAGGAGGGCGCCGTCAGCGTCGTCTTCGGCGGGGCTCGGGGCTACGAGTCCAAGCGCCCGACGAGGAAGCTCACGCGCGCGCGAGGTCCTCTTCACCGAGCCTCGACGCCCACCTACCTCAAGTGGTCGAGCTCGGCTCGGCGATCACCTTCGACAAGGCGGATCACCCCGGCATGTCCCGTGCCGGGAGATACCCGCTCGTCGTCGATCCCATTATCGGCACCAAAGCGCCTCGGCAAGGTGCTGATGGATGGGGTAGCGACCTCAACCTCCTCACGTTCACGCTCTAAGCCCTTGGCATCACCAAAGCACGTCTCCGTCCCTCGCCCGGACCCGATCCCGGCGTAGTACCGGGAAGCCAGATGATCCCGCTCGGGCGAATCGACCTCCCCGTCACCTTCGGCACCCCGACAACTTCCGCAAGGGAGGTCCTCACGTTCAAGGTGCTCCCCCTCAGGAACGCCTACCATGCGCTCTTGGGGCGGCCGTGCTATCGCGCGGTTCATGGCCGTTCCCAACTACACTTACCTCAAGCTCAAGATTCCCGGGCCCAAGGGGGTCATCACCGTCGACTCCACCTTCGAGCACGCGTTCGTTGGGAGGCTGCCGCCGTCCAAGACGCCCGACGCCGCAGCCGAGATCGGCGACGCTGCCAAAGATGGCAGCTGGGCCAACGGGGAGGACGCCCCGAGCTCAAGAGGGCTGCGAGCACGAGGCTCGTACGAGGAGCTCAAGCAGCTCGGGGATCGAGCTCATCCGATGAGCTCAACAAGGCAGCGGGCGCGTTCGAGCCTGAAGGACGCCAAGGAAATAAAGGTCGATGGGACGGGCGCACCCTCTGCGTAGGGTCCGAGCTCACTCCCAAATGGGAAGCGAGCTCGTCGACTTCCTCCACGCGAACCTCGGCGTGTTCGCGTGGAGAGCTTCGGACATGCGGCATACCGAGGGGAAGTCGCCGAGCACTCCTTGAACATTAAACCCGGCTCTCGGCCGGTGAAGCGAGGCTCGATGCGTTTCGACGATGATCGACGCCAAGCGATCGCCGAGGAGATAGATAAGCTCTTAGCTGCCAGGTTTATCAAGGAGGTGTATCATCCCGAGTGGATAGCCAACCCAGTTCTAGTCAAGAAGAAGAATGGGAAATGGAGAATGTGTGTTGATTACACGGGTCTCAACAAGGCGTGCCCAAAGGATCCGTTTCCTTTGCCGCGCATCGACCAAATTGTTGACTCCACCTCCGGGTGCGAGACGCTCTGTTTTCTCGACGCCTACTCCGGTTACCACCAGATAGCGATGAACGAGCTCGACCAGCTCGCCACCTCCTTCATCACTCCGTTTGGTGCATTCTGTTACGTAACAATGCCCTTCGGTTTGAAGAATGCCGGCGCCACCTTCCGAGGTGCATGCGAAAAGTTTTCAAAGAGCTCCTCGGAAAGCTCGTGGAAGCATACGTCGGCGACATCGTTGTCAAGACAAAGTGCTCGAAAGATCTCATCCCGGATCTCGAAAGGTCTTTGCCAAGCTCCGAGTTCGGCGTCAAGCTCAACCCCGAAAAATGCGTCTTCGGGGTCCAGCGAGGGAAGTCGCTTCGGCTTCATCGTCTCGGCGTGGCATTGAGGCCAACCCTGAAAAAGATCGCCGCCATCACGAACATGGGGCCGATCAAGAACGTCAAATGCGTGCAGCGGCTCATGGGCTGTCTCGCAGCGCTAAGTCGTTTCATAGCTCGACTCGGGGAGCGAAGCCTCCCGCTCTACAAGTTCTTTGAAAAAGACCGAGTGCTTTCTCCGGACCGACGAGGCCCAAGAGCTCTCGACTTCACCCCGAAACGACTCCTTGCCGCCCGACTCGTGCTTTCGTCGCTCCCGCGGCCAATGAGCCCATCCTCCTTTACATCTCGGCCCCCTCGAAGGTGGTGAGCACCGCACTCGTCGTCGAGAGAGGAGGAGGGGCACGCGCTCAAGGTGCGGCGCGCGGTCTACTTCATCAGTGAGGTCCTCACCGACACCGGGGACTCGCTACGCACGACTCGAAAAAGCTCGTGTACGGCGTTCATCGATCACCCAGCGCAAGCTCGGACACTACGCCGACTCCCACCCGGTCACCGTCGTCTCCAAGTACCCTCTTGGGAGGTCATCCCGCGACCCGAGGTTATGGGCCGCATGGCTAAATGGGCAATCGAGCTCATGGGAGCTGAAATTATCTATGCGCCTAGGGACGCCATCAAGTCTCAAGCCCGACGGACTTCGTCGCAGAGTGGACCGAGATCGAGCGACCACCCGGGCCGGCGATATCGGTCACCGGGTCCCGACGCCCGACGGATCGGTGAAAAGCACGAACCCGGCGTCGGCCTCGTCTTCACTTCTCCTAAAAGGTGCGCATGAAGTATTCGATACGCCCGCACTTCCCGCCTCCAACAACGTGGCGAGTCTGGCGTTGGTGAATGGGCTCCGCATCGCGCGCTGAGCTCGCATCCGCACCTCGAGGTCAGGGGGACTCGAGCTCGTCAAGAAACCAGGTCATGAAAGAAGTCGATTTGCGTTAACCCAAAGATGATCGATACCATCGGAAGGTCCGCGAGCTCGAGGAGCACTTCCACGGGGGGAGGTCAACCACGTCCACCGCAACCTCAACCACGATGCCGACGTCCTCGCCAAACTCGCATCGACCGCCCCGCCGGTTCCCCCGAGTCTTCATGCACGAGCAACGCAAGCCTCGATACGGCTCAAAAGAGGAGCCCGCTCCGGGAGGGCGAGCTCGAGTTCCCCAAGGCTGGACCCCATGGACATCGATGTCCCGAGGGATCGAGCTCTCCCAATCCGAAGGCCTGCCTAGTTGCAAGCTCTTGGTGCGGGCTCTGGGCCGGCTCGGGGGGGCTCGGGCCGAGCCGAAGTCCCGGTCGTCCCGGGCGGACCCGGTGCATCCCGTTGTTGCGGTGGCTAAAGGAAGGCGAGCTCCCCGGGCGGGAGGAGTCACGACGACTAGCCCGAAGGGCCAAGGCCTTCGCCGTGGGAGAAGAGCTCAACCGACGCGGGGCGGCGGCATCCTTATTTGCATCGCCACCGAGCAAGGTGAAGAACTCGTCAAAGAAATCCATGCGGGCGAGTGTGGCCACCACGCAGCAGACCGCGAGCTCTTGTCGGGAAAGCTTTTCGCCAAGGCTTCTACTGGGCGACCGCCGTCGCCGCGCCACCAGTGTCGTCCCGGCGCCGCGAGGGCTGCCGTTCTTTGCCAGCGGACGCACTCCCGCCCAATCCTCCGACGATCCCCTTACGGCCGTTCGCAGCCCGGGGCCTTGACATGGTGGGACCACTCCAGAGGACTCTTTTGGAGGATACACGCACCTCCTCGTCGCCATCGACAAGTTCTCCAAGTGGATCGAGGTCATGCCCGTCGCGACGGTGCCGAGCCGAGGAGACCGTCAAGTTCTTCACCGGCATCGTCCACCGCGGGGTTCGAACTCGATCATCACCGACAATGGCACCAACTTCATGGGGGAGGTCTTCATCGACCGTGCGGCGACCACGGCATCCAGCGTCGACCGGCCGCCACCCACCCCGCACCAATGGGACGGTAGAGCGCGCTAATGGAATGATCTGCAGGCGTGAAGTCCCGCATCTTGAGGAGGCTTAAGAAGTACGCCGTCGATGGCTCGTCGAGCTCCCCGCGCGGTATGGAGTCTCCGCACCACACCCGATGGGGCCACCGGACGGACCCGTTCTTCCTCGTCTTCGGGTCGGCGGTCCTCCCCCACCGAGCTCGAGTACGGCTCACCACGAGCTCGAGCTTTCGACGAGCACAACAACCAAGCGCTGCTCGAAGACGCCGCCGACCAGCTCGACGAGGCTCGCGACATCGCACTCATCCACTCCGCCAAGTACCTGCAATCCATGCGACGCTATCACGAGCGACACGTCAAGGGACGAGCCTTCAGCGTCGGCGATCACGTCCTACGACGAGTCCAGAGCTCGAAGGACAAGCACAAGCTCTCCGCCCCATGGGAGGGTCCCTTCACCATCGACCAAGTGTTGAGGCCGGGCACATACAAGCTCAAGGACCACCAGGGGGCGAGTCCTCACCAACGCATGGAACATCGAACGGCTACGTCGCTTTTACCCTAAGATGTACTTCGAAACCTTATAGCTGCAAGAGCTCAATAAAACACCAATTCGATGCAAAAACCTGTGCAAGCATCTCGAATTTGCACCCTAAGCTCAACCGAAACTAAGCAACGACAGGCCCTTGCCCAGGCAAAGGCCTGCCCTTGCTCGGGGGCTACAAGGAATGGGGGGCACACCCCATCGTTTCAACACACCGTTTTTTCGCAAAAGTTCACGAGCTTAGAGCTCAGCAACGAGCTCATACTCAAGAACCCTCTCTCCCTTTCGCCCAAATGATGTTTCGAAAAGACTAAGTCCTGAGCTCAACGAACTTAGAGCGTGGCGCGACGCCGATAACCTCCGCGCCCCGCGGCCGCCGAGAAACGGCCCGCCACTCGGCTCTCCAAGTCGCGAGCTCACAAAAGTCAAACTAGAAACCGAAAGCAAAAAAAGGGGGAAAGACGCTTTCCATTAACAACAGACATGCTTCCATGAGTTTTTACAAAAACGCCTCGGACACGAGGACTCGAAACTTCTACCCCTATGCGGGTGGAGAGACCCGGCCTAGCGGCTATTGGGCAGGAACGTCCTCCCGCGGTACCCTCCCTCCTCGGCAAGCTCCTCGTCGCTCCATCCCCACCGGCGGGGGCTCGAAGACTTCAAGCTCCTCGGCGAGCTTGAAGAGCTCGGGCAAAGCTCCGCGGTGGCGGCCTCGGTAGCGGCAGACCTTCCGCTCGGTGTCGAGGCGCCGTCGACACCGGCGCCCACCCCGTTTTCACGAGGCCGACCTCGAAACGAGGGTAGTGGGAGAAGACGACGCTGATCGCCTTGTGGACCACCGGCCGGCGTCCTTCATCACCTTGCGCGGGAGGGCCGACACCGCGTGAGCGGGTCCGCCGCCTCCTCCACGCCAAGGACATCACGAGCGTCATCCACCATGGACGCAAGGCTCCCACGCGCGCGCCTCCGAGCTCGGCCTCCGCCGTGGCCTTGGTCGCGCTCCGGAGGGCTCGACCTCCTTCCGCGCATCGACGAGGTATTTGGTGCGCGCTGCTTCAAGTCCGCCTCCTTCTCCCGCGCGCGAGCCGTGTTTTGCGAGGAGGCCTCGGCGGAGCCCGGCCCCTGGCCTTCTCCTCGGCCCGGGCCGCTTTTCGGGGACTTCTCCTTCTCCCCGCAAGACAAAAGATGGCTCAAGACAAGAGTCACCACGACTTCGAAACCAAGTCGAAGCGATCGCCCGCTTACTCCACGGCTCGGAGTAGAGCCCCCCTGCTCGTTGCGCCCGTGGTTCTCGTTCGGCGTTGAGCCGGTCCCTCTCCGCGATTGTCGCATGGCAACAGACACCACATTTCGGGCGGCCTCGCGGTCATACGCCGAGGTCCCGCCGGCGAGGACGATCAGCCCCAAACACCGAGAAGACAAAGAAGCAAGATAGGGGTGAGAACACTCACCCGCGAGCTGGCGTCGCGCCGACGGAGGCACTCGGCGGCCTCCGTCTTTTCCTTGTAAGGGACTCCGCCCTTCCTTTCGGCCGCCGGCGCTCAAGCTCTTTGTCCTCAGCGGCGGCGGAGGGCGTCGAGCTCCTTGCATCTTTCTCTTGCGGCTTGTGGGCGCGCTCGAGCTCCCTCCTCGTCGAGCCGCCTCCCGCGGGGCGGCCGGCCCCCTCTTGTGCCGCGGGAAGCCCGGCCCTCGCGTCATGAACGAACCCGATGACGTCCTCCGTCGACGCTCGAGGAACTGGTGTTGAAGCCGTGTCACGCCGAGCTCTTCACTCGGCTCCGCGCGACAGCCCCAGCTGACCTCCCGACGGCCGCCGGCCCTCGGTAGCCGGGTCACCGGTTGTGCCCTCGGATGAGTCCCGCACACCCTAAAAGCGCAAACACATGAACAACTCGGGGAGACACAAGGGAAGGTATCCGCGTCGTGGCGGCTTCAAACTTTGTGCAAGGCGGAGCACGCACACGGATCCTCGGGGCGCGAGGCCGCTGCGGCATCATCGGGGCATAGGTCGGCGGAAGAACAACATCCACGCCCGCAGAGGGACGCTTGCCACACGACAACGCACGGACACCGGACGCCGTCCATCGTGACCCTCCGGGTGGAGGAAGGGTACCGGGAGGGACCGGCAAATCCTCCTAAGACCAGACCGGGCGGGCCTCGCCTTCGCCCGCGATCCCGCCGCCTCCGCCATCCCTTCATCATCAGAGACGTTGACGACGAGATGCTCCACGGCGGCTTCCTCGGCCCGAGGACGGATCTCGAGCTCTCGCTGGCCTCCCTCGGCGAGCCCTCCGACAGCTGGGGCCTCCCCAGGGACCGCCGTCCCCATCTCCGTCGCCATCGGGAGCTCACAGAGGTTTGGGCGCCAGCGCCCCGAGGACGCCGGCGGGGCTCCTCAATCGAGCTCAAAATCGCTTCGCCGGCTCACGGGGACGGCCGACGCCGATGAGGGGCCCAAGACAGCGCAGCTCCTCGTGGAGGGAGGCGGTGGTCGACGGCGTCCCCTTGAACGGGAACAACGCCATCATCGTTGAACCCGCCGCCGAGCTCGCCACCGTCGTCTCCGCCACCGTCGCCAGGCTTGTTCCCGCAACGCTTGAGCTCGCCGCCGCGTCACCAGAGCTCACCAACGTAGAGCTGAAGCCCGCCGACACCGAAGCTCATCATCGGCCGGCGCCATGGTGCTCACCGCCGCTCCCGAGCTCGCACCCGGCCCGAATCTCGACGCGCCGGTCTACGGCGTTTCTCCGGATACCGAGGCCGCCGCCACAACATAACAAACAGGTCAGAACACTCATACTGGGTCGTCGGGTCTGAGGTTGCCACGGCCACGCAGACCCACGGGCGGCCGTCTTCCTCTTCTTCGACTTCTCCGGCCGCCCGGGCTTTGACCCGCCCTCGCCCGGCGAGCCGGCTCCGCGCCGGGGGCTTGGGGCGGGCGCGCCAGTTGAGGTCGAGGGGACGCCCCCGCACGGCGAGGCGGCACCACCGGGGCGTCAGGCCCATGGGACCGGACGAGGTCCCAACCTTCGGCTGCGGGTTCGGCGATGATGAGCCCCCCTCCAGGAGCACGACGACGGGCTCAACCTCCTCCTCAAGCCTGCTCACCACCACCGCCGACGACCTCGCCCCGGGGCAGGGGAACCCGCTGAATGTCGGGCGGGAAGGGGCCGAGAGCCGACGGCCGCACCTCGCCAACCCGAAGAGCTCGAACTCATCGAGAAGCTCGTGGGGAATCAATCATAGAAAACACGGTCGGGGCCGAACGAGGAACTCTTACCAGCGCGGATGTCTCCGGGTTTGGCAGGATCGCGGGGGCACCCGGCGACCTCTCGCCCGTCTTGGTCACCGCCCTCATCCAGAACTCGACCTGATCGACGGTGAGACCGGGGGCGTTCGCTGTCCCCAGAAACGGGGCCTTGTCCTCCACCATCTCCCACACGCGGAGGGTCCGACGCTGGAGGGGCACCACCGCCTTCTGAAGCCAGGCCGCGATGATATGATTCACCGTCAACCCGGCATCCCGGAGCAGCCTGATCTTGTTCACGGTCGTCTCCACCTCCGCCATAGAGCTCTTGTGCGGCATTTCACGCCACACCGAGTTCCCGCCGCGGCGAGAGGTGCGGCCGTGGCTGCGCGCAGGATGGGATGGGTCGTCTTTAGGTAGAACCACTCGTCCCTCCACCCCGGATTGGCGGACGGGAAGTCGCCCCTCCGGGAAGGTCTCGCGGACCTCCCCGCGCCAGAATCGCATCGGCACGCAGGCTATTGGAGCCGGCCCGCCCCCCTTGGGCAGCGGCTGGATCTTGGAGAAGACATAGTGCTTGAAAGCTCCGGTTGGGGGATCCCCAACCAGCCCCCTGACAACATCGTGAGCGTCGAGAGGAGCAAAGACCCCGTTGGGCGTCAGTGCTGGAGCTCGACGCCCCGCACGATGATGATGCGCCGGAAGAAACCGTCCGCCGGCAGATGCCCAGCCACGCGCTCATGGAAAGCGATGAACGACACCACATACCCATCCGGCGGATCGGGGACCGCGTGGGACGCCGGGCGGGACGATCCACTCCATCGCCTCCGTCCGCTGGTATGGGAGCCCGCCGACGTTGCGGCACCTCTCGATCAACGACTCCTTCACCGTCGACGGCCGCCACGAACCCATTTCTCGGCCCTCGGCGCCGACTACCGGGAAAGGGAGATGGGAGGTCGGATCGCAAGGAGCAGGAACGACGGACTCTCTTGGCAAAGAGAAAAGCGGAGAGGGCGGCGGGAAGGTGAATCCGCTCCCCGACCCGCCCGTTTATAGGAGCTCTGGCTCGGCGGAGGCGTCAAGAAGAAGCCGCAAGGGGACCCACCTCCGCCACATCCGCTCGCGAACCGCCATCGGCGAGGGTGCGGTGCTGCGACACTGGCGGAATCCGAACCGCAGCGACATTAAGGCGATCGGCGGCCAACGGCCAGCTCCAAACAAGATCCCAACGGCCTTTTTACATAACGATAAACAAAGGAGAGCTCGGACGCAACGGCCTAAAACGCCCAGCGGAGCTCGTGGCGTGAGCTCACCGCCGCATGGTCCAAAGGTCTTCGACTTGAGAGCTCATTGCCGCCCTAAAGCAATAAGAGCCGGGAGCACCTCAGCGAAGCGGCATCAACGGCCCGCGCCCTGAGCACCGAAAGGGCTCGGGGCTTCGTTTGGGTGCGTCCGGGTATCCGAGGGCTCACGAATGACTCCAAGCTGGCCTCTTCGAGGAGGGAAGCACCTCGCCTGAGCAACCCCCGGGGGCTCGAGGACCACGGAAGTCGGGCCCTCGGGACCGAGGTCGATCCACTAGCCGATCGATCGCATTTAACGAGTTAACGAACTCGGGCCTCACTGACCATCCGACAACAACCAGGAGCCGATCTTGGCCAACAAGACTAGATCGGGCTGGGCTCACCATCTTCACACCGCTAAAGGCAACGGGTCGATGAGAGCCCACGATTACCTCAAAGCCCCTCGTGAAGAGCTCACAACCACGGAGCTCCAGCACTCGCCAGCGCGCCGCACCCACGCCCAAACATTCCCGGGCCTTGAGAACCTCCACAACAAGAGCTAGACAAACAAAGATCCGAGAGACTCTTCTCTCCCAAATGCCTGGGTACTGTGGGGGATCGAGACCGGACACCAAGGTGAGCTCCCCGACGACCGACAAGCTAATGCAGCCCGAAGAGCCCACTCCGGCCAACGCAAAGAGGTCACTTCCTCCAAAGAGCCCGCGCCCGTGGATCTAGTTCTACCGCCGACCGAGTACGCATGAGCCTCTCCGCGCCGAGGCACATTCTCGCCTCGACCGAGCTCAAGAGAGCCTCATCCGCATGACGAACACTTATGCGAGGACCCTTCCGCCGCCCCGAGCCCGAGCTCAACGAACCCCGCGACGGCGGGAGAGGAGTCACATCTTCCACGCCGGCCGCCAGCACCTGAGCTGGCCAACTTCCCCGACAAGCACCGTAGCCACGCCACCAGCCGCTGGCCTTCACAGAGGGAGGTCCTTCCATCACACCGCCATACCCCATCGACCCAACAAGCCGCCACAAAGACTTGGCACGGCCATCGACGTAGCGAGCCTCATCCATGGTATGGCCGCCCATGACGACGGACCGATTCCATCACACTGACATCCGCAGACGCCGGCCACCCGCCAAACCTCGATTCGCGCGCACGGCGGCGCAATTTCAGCATCCAGCCTCCAAAGACATCCGCACTCTCCAAAGAGTTTCGGCCCCGAGAGCTCCCCGCCGTACTCGCCGCATCCAACAATTTACCAATCTCCTCGCTGGTACATGGGTACATCCCGGCTGCCCGCATGGCCGCCTCCCATACCGGAGATGGCTTCCAACTACGATCAAAGATTTACGACGCCTGATCATCGCCTCGTACATCCGATTCCCGCCACGACGACAACCGACTCCAAACATCCAAAGCTACCGAGAGCCTCCAAGAGAGCTCCTGGCCAATCAACGAGCCTCCTGCCTCGAGAGTCCTTCACCTACCCGCCCCCATGGCCCCTTTCATCCTATCCACCTCGCCTCAACTTGAAGAGTCAGGGTCCCGCCTCCCTTGCCATTATAAAAGGAGGGGAGGCTCTCGCTTGAGGGGGAAGAAAGAAGAAGAGGAGACAACACACCTGTTTCCCACACACAAACCAACATCCTCACCCCTCATATTGGCACTAGCCTCAATCACAGAGACTCGGGAGTCCGCTCCCTCTCTCGATCCGCCAGACAAGACCCCAGAGATGAGCATTTGAGCTCTGATAGTGATCACACCGACTAGGAGCCCGATTTTGCCCTAACCAAAGATAAACATTGTGTCATTGTTCTAGAGCTAGGCCATTCGAGAACGCACTAGCTGGGCCGACATCGCGGACGTTGGTCACCGCGATATCGCACTACCTAATGCATACATACCATGAGAATGAACCTTTGAGGCATGGCGCGACTGCAAGACTGAATGCCCTTTCCAAGTGCGTACCTTCCATTTATTCCGTGTGAGAATGTTTCGAGCTCTTTACAGTCCGGTACTCTCCGCTTCTTTTCCAACACCGACTCAAAGTGTAATGTACACAATTTGTAACGGTTTCATTGACGAACACTGATCTGCATAGAGTACATATAGGTTCGCAAATAGAATATAAAGTAGGACCTTTGAAAATATATTAGCCTAAAAAATTTAAGAATTTGGGAGTCAATATTGACAGACACGTAAACAAAGAATTTGGGAGTCAATTTGAGACCCCATAAGAGGTGTTGGCTTGCCCTTTTAGACTATGCAACTAATAATACCATTAAATCATTGATTCCTAAGGAAATGCAATGTAGCTGCATGATCGCCAATCTAGTTCTGTTGAAATGAACTATGAATGTCGAGCACTTATCATTGTACCTCAAAAAATTACTCTGCACTCACTGATCTTATGCATGTTTTGTTTAAATTGTATTAAAAAAGCAGATATAATTGTATTCGGCTTATATATGACAAGGAAAATAAAAACCGAAAAGTGTATGCCAGGAAGAGACAGGTTGGTGATTTGTAGTAAATTGCTTGTTGAGTAAGGAAACTGGAACAGAAATTAAATAGATAAAGTGTTGAAGGAACCGAGGTGAACTGAGACTACTACAATATGTGTTGTAGAGCTCTACACTTGTAAAAGGTATCACAGAAGAAATAAGACCATATAAAGTCATGAACTGGAATAATGACCTGAACTTCTAGTCGACACTTTTGATCCTATTGTACTAAATCCAACTAAATTCACACAAGCGTAAGTTTGAAAAAACATTTAGAATAAGATTTTGAAAGAGAACATATCAAATTAAATTTCGCCACTTTTAATTATACCCCAATAATGAAAAGGTAAGGAATGACTATGCGTGATAATCAAGATTAGAGAGGTGCTTAGAATCTTCGTGAATAATAACATCTATTCTAATTTTAAAATAGATTAAGATGTACCATGTAAAACTATTTCATATGTGCAGTTTCAAATGATGTAATGCTGACAAAAAACTCTAAAAACAATTGAAGTATAGCATAACCTTAAGACATGTCCAATGACTAATGTCTAATGTCACTTTGAAGTATGCATAAGAACCCCTGAAATGTTCCGTTAAAATCATGGACATTCAGAAATTCCCTTCCTGCGCATATTATCCGCATGAATGTTGAAAAAAGAGGATACAATGTGAGTGAACTCTCAAGTCAAACATTTGCATTTTGGAGTGTGGACCTTCCTAATCTTAATATTAGTCTGGGGCCTCCCGCACGCTCTTTTGAAAAGGGGAAAATGCCAGGCCATATCGATCGTGGAGCAAAATGTCGGAAATGTGCGCATTAATTTCAAATGGGGCAGAGGTGATTTTAAAACAGGTGGACAAGATTACATATGTTTTGTAGTCCGCAGAGAT
Source organism: Hyparrhenia diplandra (assembly GCA_015847255.1). Lineage (NCBI taxonomy): Eukaryota > Viridiplantae > Streptophyta > Magnoliopsida > Poales > Poaceae > Hyparrhenia > Hyparrhenia diplandra. Next base: position 34,165 of record JADLZK010007857.1, read on the forward strand.
GCGAGTTACCGAATCCATAACGGGCTTGATACACGCCTCCAAGTTTAAAGATGCAGCAAGATTTTGACATGTGGTGACCTGTTAAATCGTAATAATGTAGAGGCAAAGTGGTGTATCTACTTAAATCATAATCATTCCCGTGATAACATGTAAGATAGGCAAGAGGAAAACACCTAAAAAGTAGCACATAACCATTAAGGCTTTGGAAACAAAATTGAAGTGCTACAAGGCTACAAGCGGGGTGCATAATTTAGGCAATTTAAAAAGCACCACATATTGCGAAGCATGAAAACAAAAACAGCCGGTGTGCCACTACTACATTAGCCGTGGTCCCGGTGAAAAGGGCAAAAAAAAAAAGTAAAAAACTTTTTAACAATAGCCACAAGATACCTCACGAAGAAGATCCGAAACACTACTGGGTTCTAAAAAGCTGGACCATTGAAGCCTAAAGGCATAAATAGAGGCTGAACATAAGGCCGCTAATCTACCTAAAGAGCACCATGACTATAAAATTATCGGAAGCACACCGGTATTGGTATTCCTCAATAAGCAACCAAAAGCAACTAAGCAAAGCAAGGTGAAGGGGTCCTATAAAAGGTAAAGTCAGAATCAAGCAGTGTTAAAGACTCAAAAGAACAGGCCTGTTAAAAAAGAGGTCATAGGGCAAATGAAGCACCTAAAAAGTAATATGTGCCGGGTGAACTACAAAGACAAGAATCGCCGCACTTACAACTGTTGCAACCTGGTACAATTTCCCAGCTCAGAGAGAGTGAACCATACAAGTCGCTCTCCTGCAGCGACCTATGGCAAAAACACATTTTAGTTGTACCAACAAATGATAGAGGGGAATACCAATAAGAAAAGGTTAAGAAATGCCATTTTTAGAACATACCTTACAAAGTTTGCAAAACTGATTTTGACCTTCCAATTTCTGGTGGTATGGGGCCCAACTAATTTATGATATGCAAGAATCCTGAATAAAAGGAGTAAGTCGATATTTATACTACAATTGATAGAAGATACTAAAATTTCATTTCTTCCTTCATTCCAAAAATGTGAAAGTTTTGGTTTTTTTCTGGATTTTTGCTAATGACCTAGATATATTGTCTAGATGCATAGTAAAAGCCATGTACCAAAAAAGCTTAGAGAGTGACCTAAATAATGGAGAGAGTATTAGAGAAATTGATTCAACTAAAAAGAACTGCAGCAAGGGGTATTATGACCAATAGCCCGGCCTTTTCCTTTTAGCGACAAATGTACACCATTCCAAATCCACTCTTTATTAGGCCGCATTGGGAAAAAAAAAAACTAAGACGAGATGAACTTGAAAGCGAGAAAACAATTACCTTTTGTTATATCTTTGGATCATTGTTGCATGTAAGAACAGCAAAGGTACATAATAGTACTCAAAAGTCAAATAAAATGGAGAACCAATATTGGTCGCAAGCAAAGTGTTTAACAGGTGTAATCTTTGGGAATAGGGCATGTGCTCTAACCAACAATACATAATTTGACTTCAGAAGCAATGATCACAAGCCTAGAATCATAATAATGCGCTATTAACATCACAGGCAATGATCATAAGCAAGTATAAGTGCAAAACCAAAGGGAATGATGAGATAAGGCAAAGGGGAGAAACCATCGAGGAAATAACATCGGTTGTACATTAACAAAGGTAACCATTTCCTCCGAGAGTAATGGAGCAGGATCACCGACCGTTTGTACTATGACTATTGCCTCAGATGGCACAAAAGAAGCAGAAAGGCTTCAAGCACATAAAATAGAATAGGTACAAAAAAGACACAAAAATCAAAGTAACAAATTGACCACTTTGCCTCATTTATCATGGAGGAGGCGGTGAAGAGCTGCAGAAAATAGAATCAATGGCTTAGTTAGGAAGACAGGAAAAAAAATAAAATCAACCTTGCTCACGATCACCGCCTCATTTATGAACACAATAGATAGCTCATGACCACTGCCTCAGTTATGCATGTAGAGAAAGAACGAGGTGTCAATTGTGGAATGGTGGCCCACGATCACTGCATGAATTATTAGACATTTATATTGTGTATTCATCACAGCACCACCCTATGCCCTCAAATTAATCTAGCAGCAAGAGAAGAGTGTACTCATCATTGACATGACCAAATTCATGACCACACCGCAGTGCATAAAGAAAAGGAAACCAAAACACTGACATGGTGATGTGCTCCGATATACGCTACAAAAATCATGAGTGTACTAAGAAATCATGCAAATATCATTGACACGGTCATGTCCTCGTTATATACCACAACACCACCGATAGTCCCATGATCCCACGTAACCGAAAGCGGCTTGACGATACACAATGGAAACTAAATTGCAAAGAACCATGCAGACACAAAACAATTTTGGTACCGTGGACACCGCCGGGGGTGGCCAAACCTCCGGATTGCGAGAGTTAAAGAAGAGAAAAGGTGGAGATCAATAGATCTAGGGCCGACCGCTAATTAATCGTAAAGCCATGGCACCACACATGGCAGAATCGCTGCATAGAGTAAGAAGGGAGAGAGAAAGATAGCAAACCGTAGAGGGACGGAGCGAGCAAGAGGCGAAGGCCAACGGGCGCAGGCCGCTGAGCCACTGTACCTAGGGTTTGACCAACTTAAGATTACCGTATGCGCTCGGCTCGTGGGATGAGACACCGAGGAGGCCGCACCTGAGGATGGAGGAGAGGGAGGTCGGCTGGCTCACCCGCGCAAGGCCAAGGCCGCAGCCGCCGGTGCCGCCGCCGGACGCCGGCCGCCGCCTCGCGAGGGAAGGGTGAGAGGGAGAGGAGATCAGAGGAGGAGGAGGAGGAGGAGGAGGGGGCCGCCGCCAGGGAGGAGGGGAGAGGCGGAGGCGGGGGGAGAGCAAATGGGCGACGGAGCAGCCGGGCGCGCACCGGAGAGACGGGAGAGGAAGAGGAACTTCCCTTTTTTTCTTTTTTTTTTTTTTTGCGGAGAGGAGGGGGAGGGCTATATATATTTGACGCTACAGTAGCGATAAAGCAGATCCGGCGCCGAAACGAAGATCGACGGACAAAAAAAATTTTGCTAACGTGGACAGCCCCAGGGCCGAACCCTAGCCCCATTGTAGAGAGTAAAATATGAAACTTTTACATATGGTAGCGTTGGTTAGCATGATGTAGACAGTTGTGCCCCTAAACAACTTTTGTTTAATTGTTCATTTAGAGTCGTTTAAGCAAGATTATATTGCAATATTGTGTTAGTCACTTTTCCTAAACGTCAGGTGCCCGAAAATCTTAGTTGCTTCAAGCGACGTGCTGGCCGTGTGGGACAGCCACATTGTATTCTGATCTTCACTTGTGACTTATTTATAGTTCGCTAATTGTCTTTGTGTCAACATATATATTGTTAGGACACAGGTTTATAAGCCGCGAAGGCTGAGCTTTACCTTTAACTAAAAAATACTGATGCCATGAATTGTGAACTGGTGATTTGATTTACAGGGGAAACTAAAAAACTATTTGTTGAGTGCTACACAAGAATGATTAGATTTTGTTTTTTTTTTTTCAGGCATCGCATAATATTTATGGTGCCAACCGTCTTGCGCACCACTTTCACTACACGATTAAGAGCATCTCCAACAATACCCCTAAATCACACCCCCTTACTTCTCCTTTTTAGGGTGCTACCTATTTCCATGCCCTCATATTTTGTGTTTTACTCAACAATGCCCCCTAAAACACACCCCTAAATTCGCTTTTATCGGTCAATGATGTGTGGGTCCCGCTTGTCATCCTCTCTCATCTTCTTCCCCCAAAAATCGATGCCCAGCCAGAGTAGAAGCCTGCGCCGCCGGGCGGATCCAGGGCGGGCCGCCGGGCCGGGAGCAGGGCGCGTCGCGCCGGGCACGGGGGAACAGCGCCGGGGAGCGTGGGCGGCGCGCCGGGGAGCGCCGCCCCCCGGGCGGGCGGCGCCGCCTGGCTAGGGGCTACCGCCCGGAGCATGGCGCCACGCCGGGCCAGGGCCGCGCGGCTCAGAGCGCCGCCGCTGGTAGGGGGCGGCCCATTGTCCGGCTAGGGCTCAAGGGCCGGGAGCGAACCGCCGCACCGGGAGCAGGGTGCCGTGACAAGGCGCCGTGCGGTCGAGACGTGGGAGCCGGGGTCGCGGTCGGGAAGTGGAGAGAGAAAGAGCAGGGGGGGTGGAGTAGAGGGCCAACGGAATAGGGGAGTTGGGGAAAACTAGAGGCCCAACAAACTTGGGGGGTAGTATGGTGTCCGTTTGACCAGCGTTTTTGCTCCCCCACCTCCAACCGGGCGTAGAGGGTCAAGTGGGGTATTGTTAGAGATGCTCTAATAAGCGCTAACTGTGTCACACCTCACACTCATCATGTCCTTGTCAGCAACCAAAAGTTTCTGCAGGCTACAAGAGGTGGACTTGGGGCAAAAGAGAGAACCAGTTGTTTGAAGTCACGCAGAGAGTGAACTCAAGCTCTTGGTCTGAGCAAAGCGGCCCTGTTCGTTTCTGTTGAAATTTAGCTTATGCTGATGCTAAAATATTACTCCCCTGGAAAAATATCGTTCCTTCACTGAAAAGTACTGCTCTAGTAGTGCTGCAGAACAGGGCGATGATCCCCTGTTTCAATTTGAATTTCAGTTCGGACAAGAGGAATCGACGTAGGCCAGTGGCGGAGCCAGGATAAAAATTTAGCTACGGCTTAACTAATTACTATTGATTTGTAACAAACGCATACATGCTAATAAACATATATATATATATATATATATGTATATATAAGTTCACTAGAGACAAGTTCGAAGTCATAATTATTTAAAAATGCCAAACAGTGGTATGTGGACAATTTAATGAACATACCGCAAGCTAAACTAAGTGCGCCCGAGGTGGAGGTGGCCTAGGAAGATTCATGCTTCGATGTTTCGAGGCTTGAAAGCGCTTCATGATTTTATCATTATCAAGTCTTTTAATTATCTCCTTCTCGATGTAGCATATCATTAAATGGTTGAGCCAATTATTGTCCATCTTATTGCGATGCTCGGTCTTGATAATTTTCATAACCGAAAAGCCTCTTTCCACAGATGTTGTTGCCACTTTGACTTTCTTGCCCGCAGACAGGGCTAAAATAATTTTGATGCTTACAACCGACAAAGTATTAGACAAAGCACGTAGATCAATTAATAATTGTGCAAACATAGATTAATTAATGGATCACTCATTATTTGAACAATTTTTCTCAATTTCTCACCTTTAATTTTTTTTCCTAACTCCACTTGCATCTGTAATAGACCGTCGTCGACGGTTTACAGCATGGTCTTGGGGAGGAGGATTCGACGAAGATCGATCGGGCGGCTGCGGTTCAGTTTCCACCTCATCGGAGCCTCGGCGACGATCTTGTTGATTACCCTGATCTCCATCTGTCGCCATACTCAATTCTGGCCGGCGGCGACAAACTGACGAAGTCACGAAGGGTGGGAGGGAGGCGGCGCCCAATTGCTGGAAGGAACGAACGCACACGCACTGGTCCAGGTCGATTGGTCTTCTGCAGTTCTGCTTTTGTGTCGTTCCATCTCCTATCGTACTAGTCCACTGGGCCGGCCCACTAGGACATCCATCGTAGTATCCTTACTAGTCCTGGCCTCGTACGTCCTCTGTTGCCTGCTAGTTGACTCGTACGTGTATACTTCTTGCTCTGCCATCGTTTGCTCAAAAAAAAAAAAAATTGCTGTGCCGTCCGCACCTCTGGCGGCCGCCATGGCTTGCCAGAGTGGTGGCTCCGCCACTGACGTAGGCTGTGTTTAGTTGCCTCGAAATTTCCAAGATCAGAAGACTTTTTGTTTGTTTATGGTAATTGTTGTCCTACCATAACTTAACCAGACTTAAAAGATTCGGCTCCCAAAGTAAATCCAAACTATGTAATTAGTTATTTCGTTTATCCGTATTTGACGCTCCATACATGAGGTAAAAAGATTTGACGTGACATAAGTTTGGAATTTCAAAGTTTGGAACTAAACACAGCCGTAAATGAAAACGCGAAATGCTGTAAAGCCTTTTTCCGTTGTCAAACTGATTGTGATCGGTGCTGGCGTGCGGGCGCGCGAGCAACTCGAGCAACCGCGTCCGTGCCCGGCCATCCCAGTCGTCGCCGGCAGCAGTATAATTAGTACGAGCAGCGAATTCGGACCGTGACCACGAAATTGACGGAATGGCAATGAAGGTATTTTTCAGTGTCAACCAAGGAATTTTCTGAAACCAAATGTCGCTTATGGTGAACAGAGACCAATGTTGCTTATGGCGAATCAAAGGAGTACTTTCTTCTTCTTTTTTAGCAATAGTGAGTCCGGAGTAGTATGCGTACATTATTTATTTATTTGCTTGGTTGCTTTGCTTGCTGTGGACCAGGAGTATGCGATCCAGGGATTGAATTGAATTTAATAAAGCCAGTAGCGCCGTCACTGGGTGTGTTTAGATCACCAAAATTTGGTGCAAAATTCACAGAAGCATGTCACATCTCGACAGTAGAAGACGCTTCGCTTATTAGTAGAATATTATCCTACCATGACGTAATTAGGCTCAAAAGAATCGCCTCAAGAACGCATATCTAAACTGTGCAATTAGTTTATTTTTTTACCTACATTTAAGACTGATACACGTGTGCCGACATTATGATGTGATGGGGAATCTTCTTTTGCATAGTGAAATTTGGTGCAAAATTTGGGGGCTCTAAACAGGGCCACTATCCGAGTGGTTGTTAAATTTGTTGTCATTACCAAGAAATCTACTACTGCTTTGTTTAGTTACATTGGAAAGTTAGAAATTTTGCAACTTCGACACCAGAAAGACATTTCGCTTGTTTTGGTGTAAATGTTGTCCAATCATGGATTAACTAGGGCTCAAAAGATTCGCCTCGTGATTTACAACAAAACTGTGTAATTAGTTATTTTTTTTACCTACATTTATCTGCTCCATTTTGTGTGTCCAAAAAATTAATGTGATGGGAGAGTGTAAAAATCTGGAGAACTAAACAAGGCATCCCGCTGGCTTTGAATGGTATGCCCGGTTGACGTTCGTCCTTGTCGCCCACCCACCGTCACTTCACTCTTCCCAACCCTTCACTGTTTTCACGTCGATGCCGACGCCATTGGTGCTCGTGGTGGGTGGGTGGATATTCCTCCTACTTACTGCCCTGCTCCCTCCGTTCAACATATAAATTAAAGGTAGTAAGAGCGAAAGTTACGAGTTTACATTCGTGTGATCGGACGGATCTCTCCCTGTTGTTCTGACTTCTGAGTTCTTATAAATATAGGTCGTCGCTCCCTACCAAGACCACTACCACACCGGTCACCAGCAGCGCCGTCGCCAAAAGCCCAAATGCCTCTCGCAGAGTCGCAGTCTCGTCTGTGAGCACAATGGCATCGGTGGCGGCACGCCGATCCTTTGCTCTAGTCTTGCTCGGCATCGCTGTTTCAGTTACCGGTAACCACAGCTGATCTTAATATTATCGATGCATTTCATGTCCTCTGTTTATTAGTTGACGTGCAGACTGCAGAGCGTGCTTGTTTTTTTATCAGGTGTTGATTCCAAGTCTTTCAACATCACCAACAGCTGCGTGTACACGGTCTGGCCGGGGATCTCTTCTGGGGCCGGCTCGGCGGCGGACACCACGGGCTTGGAGCTCGCGCCGGGCCAGTGGGAGATCGTGCCGGTGCCGTCGGGGTGGTCGGGCCGCGTCTGGGGCCGTACCCTCTGCAGAACCACTACTGACAGCATTGGCAACTTCACCTGCGTCACCGGTGACTGCGGCTCCGGCAAGCAGGACTGCGCGGGTGGCAACGCCGCGCCGCCGGTGACGCTCGCGCAGTTCACCATGGGCGGTAGCGGGGACATGGACTTGTACGACGTGAGCCTCGTCGACGGGTTCAACCTGCCTATGATGGTGGCGCCGCAGGGGGCTGCGCCGTCGCTGGGGGCAACTGCGTGCCGACCGGGTGTGTGGTGGACCTGAACGGCGCGTGCCCGGCCGAGCTGCGCGTCATGTCGTCGGCGGCCGCCGGCCCCGTGGCGTGCAAAGAGCGCGTGCCAGGCGTTCCGGTCGGCGGAGTACTGCTGCACGGGCGCGTACGGGAACCCGGGCACCTGCAAGCCGTCGGCGTACTCGAAGTTGTTCAAGCAAGCGTGCCCGCGCGCGTACAGCTACGCGTACGACGGCGCTACCTCCACCTTCACCTGCGCCGGCGGTGACACCTGCATCTACGCCATCACCTTCTGCCCGAGCACGACCAGGTATAAAACTATATACGCTGACTGATTTCAAACAAAAAGTCTACCTGATACGTAAGAGCAACTCCAAAGCCCACCTCCTATTTGAGCCCCTACCATAAATTCTAGAGGGTTTGGAGAGAAAATATTTCCAATGGAGCCCCTTAATGGGACCTCAAATTTTATAAACCTCAAATTTTAGCTTTACCCCTCGATCCCGATGGCCCCTACCCCCTGGGTCCCACTTTTTTCCTTCTTCGTCACGACCGCAAGCACCGCCGCTCGCCAAGGCTTGGTCGGATCTCCTCGGGGCGAAAGTGTACCTCTCCTAGCGAACGTGAACGCTGGAACCGGCTGCCGCCCGCATGCTTGTTCTCCGCTGAGCGCGGAACGCGCTACGGGCGCCCTGCATCTCCTAGAAGTCGCGCCGGAACCGCCGCTGCTCGCTTCGCTTGGTTTCCGCCGCGAGCGCGCGCCGCGGGCGCCCTCCATCTCCTCCTTGTCCGCCACCGACGCTGCGTTTCCCGCTACAGCGCACCCCGCCGAGGCTCCGCTTCCTTCGCATCTCGGGCGCACTCGCCCGGGCTCGCCGCTTCCCCGCCGCCCGCCGCGACGTCACTCGTGGCGCTGGTCCGCTGCTCCTCACCGCTGGGCGATTCGCAGACATCGCACGGAGCCGCGGAAGAGCGGGTGCCGCCGCCGCAGACACCGCCGCCGAGCCGGTGCGGGTCCGCTGGCCGCGCTCGCCCATGGCCGCGAACCGCCCGCTTTTTTCGGGCTGCTTGCCGACGCAGACGCCGGGCGCAGAACCGCCCGCCTTTGCGCTCTGTGTCCGAGACAAGAGTGCGACGCCGGGCGCCGATGTCCTCCGTAACGCAGCCGCACGCCGCCCGACCCACTTGGGCGGCTTGCCGGTCTCCTTGGGTATTTGCTGGCACGGTGTATCCGGCCGCGCTGACGAACCGCAGCCGCGGAGGCGCCAGCGGACGCGACCGCGGACCGCCGCCGTCCCGTGTTCACCGCCTTTGGGAACGCCACCGTTCGGAACGGGCAGCCATCGCTGGTAGCGACGGCCCAGCGGTGGGGCGGCGGCGACGGCGCCCCGGCGAGCCCAATCCTCTCGCCGGAAGCCCAGGCTCCAAGATCTGCGGTCGCGGCGCCCGCACGAGCTTCACGGAGGACGCGAAGGCGGCGCTGGGCGGAGGAGGTGGGAGGGCACGACCGCCAAGGACAGCACGGTGGTCGGGCGGTGGCACGCGGTGGCGGCGGCCGAACAGAGGCCGGGCGATGGCGCGACGGAGCGTGCTGGGGACGATCAGGAGTAAATTGATTTAGGGGTACGCCTCGAGTTGGCCATCAATTTTAGCCCTCAAAATTTATAGGTGACCTCCCAAATAAGAAAATAGGGGTCTAGTTTTGAGTCCATGGCTGGAGTTGCTCTAAGTAAGATCATCACCTCGTTTTCGGCTGCCCGGTTGGTACATACGACAGATCCCTGTCGTGGTGGCCATGCACGCTGTGGCTTTTCCTCCTCTGGGCTCTTGCTCAAGAGCTCCAGGGGAGGACCGGCCGGGCTGTGCGTGTTCCAGTAGTTCTTGATCTCGTTGTCCGTCCGCCCAGCAGGTGAAAAAAAAAAAAAAAAAGGGTAGTAGCTTGCATTTTCAACAGCATGCACGATAGCGAATGTTAGCTTGTTTTGCCGCGCGTAGGCGCTGCCACATCACATATTCACGTCCACGTCAACAGCATGCACGATAGCGAATGGTTCGGAAGCTTTTGAATTTTGACTGTGCGTCCATATTTTTTTTTCGAGACCGGGATATAGCCCCGCTTTTTTCATTAAGAAGAAGAGAGTGGTCGATAGACCTACACATAGATGATACAACTGGGAACGCAGTAATCCATGGATTACCAACGAAGGCCCAAACACAAACGAAAAAGCAAGAAATGCGAGGGGCGGGAGACCCTCCACCTAACAACCCCGCAAGCCAAGCCTAAAAAGAGGAACGCCGACACCAAGGGAGCCAGTGAGGCGATCGGCCGCAGTGAACCGTGGATTCCATGTGCCCCTCCGAGTCACTAAGGCCCCGGACCGCGGGCAAGAAGCGCCGACATGAAGATACCCCTCGAAGTCACTTTGGCAGGACCACGGGCGAGGAGCGCCGACATGAAGACACCCTCCGAGTCACAAGAACCGGGACCCCTGACGAGGAGCACCGAATGAAACTGCAGCAACAACCAACAGCTAGCCAAACCGAGTGTAGAGCAACAATAAGTGCAAATAGGCCTAGCACGACGACCGCGACGGCTAAGGGCACCGACATCCACATGTTAGGAAAGGGCCTATCAATGGACGCCCAGGAAGTAAACGGCGCCCAAGGCTCGCCGCCATCGACCCAAACATGGGTTAAGGCTTTTCGCCATGGCACCATTTCCCCAAACGCAGCCGGCGTGAGAGCACCTTCCCAAAGGAGGGGTTGATGCGCCCACCAAAGACTTCGCCTCACCACCACCATGCGCCGCCGATGCACGAGAAGAGCAAGACGACGCCATCCACGCCACCATGGCGCCGACGGGCGGACGATCGAGTAACCGCTTACACCACCATGGTGTAGGACGGTGCAAACCGCCGCCGCATCACCAACGTGAGTCGAAGAGGATGAACTGCCGTAGGGGCCGGGTTCGTCCGCCGGAGCGCACGCCGGCCGCCGAGGAGGCCGTGGCGGGCCGAAATGGGGCGCACACACGCAGATCGGGCCACGGGGCGCGATCCGGGCCGGCGGGCCGCCGCCCGCCACCGAGTTTCAAGGAGTGGGGCACGCCGGAGCACCACCACCCCACCGCGCTGCGGTCAAGGCAGACCGCCTCCGCCACACGGAGCAATCGCCGACGCCGCGAGGCCCGCTCTGCGACCGGACGCTGTCGGCACCGCTGACTAGAAGCCCGGGGCGAGGGAGGGCGATCCGGCGCAGAGAAGGCCGGATCCACCGCCAAGGAGGCCGGATCCGCCGCCCAGGCCGCCACGGAGGCGCCGGTCGCCGTCGAGGAAGGGGCCGGGTGGAGGGGGAAGGAAGCGCCGTGGGGAGGAGGGGGCGGACGGGGCGCACGCGCGGCTACCCTTTGGGCTACCTGGCCGCCGCCGAGCCAAGGGCGGCGACGGCGCCGGAGGGAGCCGGTGAGCGGGGTGCTGGGCGGCCGAGGAAAGCCGCCCGAGTCGCCCTCGTGAGGACGACGCTGGGGCACATAAGGTTTCTTATCCCAGTACTATTCTATCACTGTGCGCCCACATCAATTTGCTTTTCAGTTTTGACACTGCAAATCAATTCTAATTCGTTCCTCTCTTTTTCTTTTGGTTGTACTTTGCTCCTGCTTTTAGAATCCAAACGAATCTAGCAGCTTTCTCCTATAATGTTAGCACTGTTATTATATTAGATCGAGTTAGAATAAAAAATTGAGCTGAAAAGGAGAAAACAATGTCCAGAACTTTTTTTTTTTGGGACAATAATAATATTCAGAGGGTTGGTAAAAGAATTGCCCAATCTTTCAATTTTGAATCCTCCACTTTTAGACTTTTATTTAAAACGAAATAAATATTTGCCAAAGATTGCTACACATGTACTACTATGCAGATTTATTTTGTCAAGTTTTGTTGTCGAAATCGTTTTTTGGTATCTGTACAGATTGCTTTAAATGCATACGGCCTTTTGTAATGCTGGCCAACTGTCTCTGGCCAATACTTTTTCGAATACTAAAAAAAGTTTACGGATCTTTTGTTTTAAGACGAAAAATAGTGAAGGTTGCAACGACGCGCCACGAATGACGAACTAGGGGAATAAGTTTATACAATCATTTCTATCCTCATAACAGAAGCACTCTAGCCGATACCGTGAGTGCCGGAATTGATCTTTTAGTGCGTGTTAAACTGGTTGATGGTGTGGTTGTCGTTTGCGCTAGTCATCAGATGTTAAGCTGGTTGATACTTAGCTACCCGGTATGCAGGAAAGTCATTAGGGGTAGCCTTTTTTATCTCTTTGCTTCTGGGTTATCTAGTTCTGCTTGCTTGTAAACAATCCCCAAAACTTTCAAGTAATGGGAAATGTGTTGCCTCTTAGGGTCAATTGCGACTGATAAAATAGCTAGTCTTTTATATTTGCGATTTATTTTTGTTTCTGTGGCTGCATGCAGCGCCAAGACCTCCACCAGCCCAAACTCGCAGCCACCGGTGACGGGGAACAACGACGGCGGCACCACGCCATACACCGGCGGAGGCGGCAGCCAGATCGGCGCTGCTGCAGCTACGGCACCCTGGCGCATCGTCCTTATCGTCGCCGTCCTGGGTGCGGTCACAGCCGCGTTGGGTTTGCTGGCAAAATGCTTGGGTCTCTGCAAGCTTTGCTGCAACAACCAAGCTGCTGGCTAATACTCCATCGAGATTACCTCGTCGTACAGAGAAGATGCAAATAACATATACAGTCAGCTGCTCAATTAATGTCAGATTTGAACAGACCAAATATATATTGCTTAGGTGAGTCGTCAGTTGTACTTTGCGTACGCTATTTGCTTTGGTAGCGTCGTCGCTGTCCGAGCGGTTGTTTAATTTGATACCAAGAAATCTACTGCTTATATATCATCAATCACGTTTGCTGCTATTCGATCTACCTATATCTATGTATACGTTTGCATGCGCTCTATAATTTTCTCACCCCCGGCCGCGGCCGGTAGTGTAGTTTATATAAACAATAATATAATAACGCACAGTTTATTCGTAGACGATTGTGCTACAGCACTATCTTCACACACGACTTATAGCCCCATCGTGACATCCGCTCGGTCTTGACGACGCATGCTGCGAGCTCTTGGGGCTTCTCGCGAGGACGGGGGACGTTGCCACGAAGGGGGAGGGACAAGGAAACGGAGAGCGACGCCGTGCATATAGGTTGGATGCGTCCGCTCGTTTTGGGCAGATGCATCCAACTCCCATCTGAGAGAAATATTGCTCTGCTGGAATGAACCCATCCCACTGTCCTTTCAACCAAACACCTTCGTTCCCAAATGGGTCCAACCTATTCCAACCCTCCTCAACCCCCTTCAATCCTCAAAACCAAGTACTACCTTAGTGCTTAGTGCAAAAGAAGAGGTTCTCACACTCTCGTCTCAGCAATAAAATAAGCAGAATTATGTTTCTTCCCCACTAAATCTACAATAGAAACAATGAGCAAAATGTAACTGCAAAGGTTCAGCTTAAAGGAAACAGAAATATGAATTCAAGATGGTAATACTACCATACAAAAGCCTTCCAGTTCATCTCATAGTCACAGAAAGCTGAGTCAAAGGCATCGATACTAAATCAGAAATAAGAAGCCAGGTATGCCGGGTTTTTTTTTTTTTTTTTTTTTAGAAGTGTCACCGGGGGGAGGCGCTCCCCACCTGAATTATATTTCATTTCATTGGCGCCCTTAACAGCCATGTAAAAAGGTAGCGTTAATATTTACAACCAACGTAATGTACAGGAGCCGTAGCTCAAAAAAGACTAGCTTATCCTAGCCATGTCAAAGATTTGACACCATTTCTCAGCAATTGGTTTTATCTTCTTCTTGAACCTTGATCACCAAAGTTGTGCTGTTGCTTTGCATGCCTCGAGAGCTTGATCCACCGTTTGATGCTCGTTTCTGAACACCGTTGCATTTCTTGCTTTTCATAGAATCCAGCAACATAGCGCGATGAAGGTCGCTGCTTCTTCAGCTGGTACCCCCGCCTGGGGAGATGCTAGGTGCAAACTTCTCACGTCCACCCCGATCATGTGTTGCATGTTGAGTTTCTCCCAGAAGAGTTTCCCGAGAACACAACCGCTCATAATATGCTCAGGCGTCTCCTCCTCCGCATTGCAAATCTCACAGGTGGTGTTTGGAACCACATAATTTTTTGTGCAGCAGTACCCTGCATTGGATCCTCCTTTGTACCAGTAACCACATGAACATTTGCACTGTTGGCGGTGTGGAGTTCCTCCAGACAAACACTGCTCTGTCATCCTTCTGGTGCCCTCGAGCTTTGATCAGGCAATAAACAGCCCCACTGTCGAGTCCATTCCTGCAATTGAAGAAGGACGGCACTCGTCTATCGGGCTCGTGATGTAGATTTGTGTCTTGGATCATGGTTTCAGCCTGCTGTAGCTCTTGCTGTGCCCGTCTTGACAGTCTCACCACCATGGAAGCACTTAGCCCAGTCTGAAGCATCTCGTAGACCGTTGCCTCTTTCAAGTTGCAATGACTGAAAAGTGCAGGGAAGGTTTCTGCTAGGGCGTCCTCCCCTAACCAGACGTCCGTCCAAAAGGAGCAGGATGTCCCGTCGCCAAGCTCAACTGAGGTGATCGCTTGGTAGAGTGGCAGCAGCGATCGGAGAACCTCCCAATGGTGACCATGGACGTCTCCCCGGAGTGCAGCAACCGAGGCACGTCCCCGCACCCAGATGGCCCACGCTGATGGCTGATTGAGTGTAACCTGTGGATCAGCTTCAGTAGCATGCAAATATTGTGAGCGCCCAGGTCCTTGATGCCTACACCTTTGGCGCACAGACGGAGACCCAAGCGACCAGACAGCTGGCCGGTGATGACTTGCCCGTGCTGTCCCCAGACCAAAGGAAAGGGCCTCCTCTTCTTCTATGCCGGGTCATTTTCAACCATGCCTCGTAAACATCTTAGGCTATCAAACTGCCTGAGATTCAGTATGCACACAGATCATCGGTTAAAGTTTACCTCAATCTTGTTGCGATAAAAAAGCACACAATCTTGTACGTATTCATTAAACCAGCAATCAGCATTGGTACAACATGAAAAATAAAATCTGTTACAACGACCAAATTAAATCCTTTACCAGTGCCTGACAGCTCAAGAACAAGGCAGCAGACATAGAATTAGAGCTTCCCTTATTGAACAGAACCTCTTGATGCACATAACAACATTAGCTGAGGAAAGCAATGTCATACTCTGCGGCCAGTTTCAGAATATCCAGGGATTATCAAGAACCTCAAGTAGGGTGTAGGAAAATTGCATCATGATGACACCCAGGCCAGCTACAGAACTCTTGTTTACCAGGTTGGACTCTTTTAACGTCAGATATCACTTGATTCACTTCAGTGATAGTACAGACCATATACATAGGAAGACTAGCTGCAGCTAGTACTCTAAGCATGTCCCGCCAGGGATGTTTGCTCGTCCGTAGTCTCATCAAAACCCGGAAACATGCTGGGATTGTTAACACTGACACCGGCAAAATAATACAAATGAAGGCCAATAGTTCCACCACCAAGGTGGAGTAAAAGATAAGATGTTGTCTCCGGCCATTTTGAGGGTCCAATGCTAGCCGTACAACACTCGTAAACATAAACAAAATTGCTGTTAAGACCAGTACAGAAGAGAGTGTGAGGTAATTGTGGCGATCTCTTCTGGGTGTAGTTGCTAGACTGGCATGCATAAGCAGGCATGTCGCCACTGTGGACAGATAAAATGACATGCTATTTGCCACAACGTAATTCAGGAAATTAGACCTCCCCCCAAAGAGTGGCAGGCCCACATCCTCACCATCTGTAATGTAGTCGCCTGGTGGAGTGAAAGCAGCAGCGAATGAACCGGCTGCAATAAGAACAGAGAGACATAAAATGCTCTGGGACATATCGGAGTATCTGCTGGATTCCTTATCTTCTTCCAAGCAATGATTATATCTCAGATTTCTATTTTCTAGCCAAGTTGAATGGACTGGAATAAGCTTCACAGAGTAATAAGGAAAAGCGGACATAAGCATCAAAGAACTGCATAAAAGGAAATAATATTATGAGGCTAAAAAGAAAAGAAAATAAAAGAAAAGAAAATATGAAAGTGCATGATGTAGGGTTGTACCGTTAAGAATGAATATTTAGGTGAATACATACTGGGCAACGTAAGTGGGGACACACCTTGCCCATCAACCACCACAGCAAGGCTTGCCTCCCTCGACATGAGCTTCCCCAAGACAGATGCATGGCCATTCCTAACAGCCTCATGAACCGCTGTCGCCCCACCGGAGTTCCATGCCCTCAGTACATACTCAGCATCTCGCTGTGTGGAAGCAAGTTGGATAAGGTAATCCACCACATCCACATGCCCAGCACTTGCTGCGCAGATCAGAGGTGTGTCGAGCAGATTGTTCCTTGCCTTGATGAGCGATACGTCCTGATCATAGATCATCTCGACAAGCTTCAGGTACCCATTGCGGGCTGCGATATGGAGCGCAGCGCTGCCCTCCTGCCAGACGCCTTCTAGGCATGCACAGCGGCTCTCCTCAGCTATTTTTGTCGTGGAAAGGATTTGTGCTAAGAGGTCTGTGTCGCCATTGGAGACAGCTTTGAGCAATTGGGGGTTCATTGTGTGTGGCTTGTGCATCGATGCTATGTTGTTTGCGGCCGTCCTAAACTGGGCAGTAGGCACAGCCAAGTACATGTACACAGCGAAGGATAGGTCCAGTGGTTTATATTTGTATTTATACAAAGAGGAGGGCCCGTCTTCCTAGCAACTTCCGTAGTATATACTAGAACGAAGCATTTAATAACCACCTGCACCAGATTTACATCGGTCAGGACGGATAATAAAGTTATGCTAAAAATTGCCTTGTGTGCACAGTTGTAGGCTGGGGTTGATTCAGTCAAACTAGCTGTACTCTTTTGATAATCTTTCCTTGTCACAATGTGTAAGCACTTCTACTATATTTCAGGCACTTAATTTGTTTTGATGTTGTTCGGGCAATAGGTAATTTTGTCACTGTTGGACTAAAAAAGAAATTATAAATTGTCCCTTGTGAGTTGTCCTTTTAATTGTACTAGTTGGTTGTATCAGATTGTTGCCGCAGCACCCGAAATATAGGAACTCCCTTTTTTAAGTGGTTGTACATTGGTTTTGTTTTTTCTCTAGGAATTGGGCTGTACCAGCAGCCCAAGGCCGAAATCCGCTACTGAGTTGAGTGTGCTTGCTTTGCTTGCTAACTCTGAATGACGTACAGAATTTACTTAATTTCCTACAGGATATACAGAAAATTGAAGAAACACATGCAAAGAAACAATTATCCCAATGCACAATGTCTATAGCTTGTGTCTAGAGTTTTCGGTGACCAGTGCCTTTTGTGAGGCCATATTGCTATTTTTTTGTTATGATAAACCGAAGGGGGTCTAGTCTATCAAATGATGGTTGCCTAATCCTAGAAGACTATACACCGCTAAACAATCAATGGATTTGTGGCCATTTATATCCAATGACCAATAGATGCAAATGCAAATAGCATGTCGCTCTTTTATGTTGTCCCTTTCATTGAATAGTCCACAAGGACATAGGTGATGCAACGAGAGAAAATCTAAAAGGGTCAATGCGAGGTGTGTTGAGCAAAAAAGAGGAAAAAAAAAAAGGACAAAAACGCAATAAAGTTTTTTTTTATAAGGTTATTTCATTTAGTTAACAACATAACAGAGACTGGGAAAAAAGTTTCCCCAAGAACAGTTCTGAAGTTTCGTATCACCTGAGTCACCTGACAGCTACCAACATGAGACTGGTACAACTTAACAAAATTACAATGGTGGGGAACAGATTTCTGTTTAGCTAATCTATACGCCTTCTTGTTTGATTGTCTCGCAACCTTTGCAAAATTCAGTTAATCTATACGCCTTCTTGTTTGATTGTCTCGCAACCTTTGCAAAATTCAGTTAATCTATACGCCTTCTTGTTTAATTGTCTCGCAACCTTTGCAAAATTCAGTTAATACAGTTAAACAAAGCCGCAAGGGAGTGCGTCATAAGCAGATCTAGTACATTCTATCACCAAACGAAGGGGCGAAGGAGGGATGGGCAAGAGAACATGTACCTTGCGTTGGGGTCCTACGCGGTTAGGTCGACGGAAGCAGAGCGCCGGTGGTCCTGTCCTTGTCGCTTCTCGCCGGTGTGAAGGGTCGCGGTAAGGGGAGCTAACCGCGCCACCGCCGCTACCCATCTCGGGAACAAGGGAGCCGGGGTCAGCTTCGACGGAGCAATAAGCATGGGGTACATACCCCATGGCCCAGGGTCGTCGTCAGCGCCGCCGGCGCCGACGCCATTGCCGTCTGATTTAGAAATTCAGAATGCTAGCGATCCTTTTCCTAGCAGCACGATGGCACGAATTGGATAGAATGGGCCAATAAGTTTCATGGGCTGGGCTGAACTTCCCTTGGTGGCCAGGTGTTCAAAGGAAGGAAACTGTGAGTTAAATACAGCCCGAGCCCACAGCAATATTCTCCCTAATATATCTGTACTTCAAAAAAAAAAACTGTGCTTTCAATTAAAGAACGCACAACTGAAATGATTCCTCAGCAGTTGTCAATGTCAAACGGAAACGCCAAGAACATACTGCAGTAATAGTTGTATGTACTGAAATGGAGTTATCAAGTAAATAAAAAATGCATGAAAAAGAAGCCAAATTCAGTTAAAATTAAGTCCAACTGTTTTTTTAGAATTACACAGTACAACGCAGACACTCACAACACGCACGCACACTCACCCCTATGAACACACGTACGCAAACCCTACCCCGATGAGCACCTCCGAAGAACTGGGCGGCCGGTAGATCTGGAGATTCTCGAAGTCACCGTAGGCGCCGTCGTCGATGGGAACGCCGCTACCACTTAATGCACAACTCCGGTAAATCCCGAGAAAATACCAAGAAAAAGATCTGGCACTGGGATTTAAACCGCGATGAAGTAGCGTCCCACTGACGGTCAACCCAATTCGGAAGAAGCAGCTAGCTCTTTGCGTCCAACGACAAACTCCTGTTTGCAACCTAACTGCATGAGTGGTACGGTTATAGTATCACACACATAATCATACCAACGTACACCCAAAAAAAACACATAATCATACCAACCCATGGACGGATTTTTCGATCATTATGCTTTGCGTTAATCCAAAGAATAATATACCAATTAAAGCCGGCCGGTGAACGACCAGACCAGACCAGGTGCATGCAGGGGCTTGTGCGTGCATTCGTACGTGACAAACGTGTCAGCATCGCAGGATACTATAGACCATTTTTTATACTAATAGTAAAATGAACAACATGGAGTTTGTTAGACCAAGCAACAAATCAAGAGTTTGTTGTGCTGTCAACAAACGCTGATTAAACAGACATACATACACACACGCGGCCATCCATGCTAGCTGTGTATTTTAGTGTTTCAGCGTGGCATTTGCATTCCACGCGCTCGTCGGCTCCATGGTGTACTGAAGATCTTTTTTCCAGGTGTGGCGAAGAAATTCCGCACCAAACTCTATCCAACACTTTGGTCGTATCTGAAAAAAAAAACGTATGATGTGTACTCGAGCCATGTCATTGTCACGGAGGATAACGACGGAAATCGGGTGTTAAAAGGTCGTTGTTGGGAAGTTACTATTTCACAAGCACACACGTACTGATGAAGACGGCGACCAGGCTATGGTGTGCTTGTACACGCACATTGGTGGATGCAGGACGGGGGTTCAAACATGGTCGCCGTTGTCATCCTGGTTTGTAGAAAAAAAAAAATGTCACAACACATCCTAGGCCCATGGAGGCCGCTCACGTAAGCAAGCCCGGCCCTGTCGAACTAAAGACCTGGAGCGAAGATACAACCAATGTGCCCTTTGATACAACTCTAATAATATAACTCTAATAATATAGTGATGATTCTATTGTATAAAAAATCTTACAAAACAAGTTATACATCTTGTATAGTTGTGCACGTACGCAGGATACTGGATACGATGGTTGTTGGCCTTCTGCCTGTTGGGCTGCCGATGTATACATTATACATATACGGCTATACCTGCATGGATATTTGGGGTTGGGCCCCCTGGCCTCAAGGGCCCAGTTCGCCGCTCCTACCGCACTGCCCCAGGGCCGGGCCTGCACGTAAGCCCAAAAGGGGGTTTGCTCGTTGTTATCAGTTTCGTTATTAAGTAATAGATATTTGCGAATTGGCTTGTAGTCCAATGGTAGGGACGGTCGGTGGGGACGCTACCCACCAGGGGTTCAAATTCCGGTGCCGTGACCTTTTCCACAGGATTTTCCCAAGGATTTACCGGCGTTATGCATTAAGTGGTGGTAGCGACGTTCCCGTCGACGACGAGGCGCCTATGGTGACTTCGAGAATCTCCAGATCTGCCGGTTGCCCAGTCGTCCCGGAGGTGCTCATAGGTGTAGGGTTTTGCGTGCGTGTGTTCATAGGGATGAGTGTGCGTGCGTATTGTGAGAGTCTGCGTTATGCTTTGTGTAATTCTCAAAAAAAAAAAAAAAGTAATAGATATTTAGGGAATAAAAATAGAAATAAAATATGAAATAAAGTCAAGGAATTTTTAAGATGCAAGTCTTTCTTGACTATAAATACAAGAGACTTTTATGTCGGTTGGAATCAATCGGAAAAATAAAAGATAATACCCAACAACTTCTGTCATCATGCGCTCTCTCTCCCTAACCCTAGTGCATGTGCGCTGCCCCCCACCACGGCGCCCCCCTACTGCCCGCACCGCCGGCTTCGTCGCCCGCCGCCCCTCCTCAAGGAGTCTGTGACACTCACATGATGAGTTTTCCATTGATTTTCATACCTCACAGGATGGGGACAACAAGGGCTCAAAATCATCATTAAACCAAACGTTTATTTTCATAAAATTTAATGATGATTTAAGGCTTTTGCTACAGTGATTAGTGAAGAAACCAAGGTCATTAGGGGGCTATAGCCCCCCCCCCCGACTAATTGATCGATCAAACAACAATTCTACTATAAATGAAATGTTGCATATGCACGGTCCATGCTCATCATCATAACTCATGAGTAAATAAGGCGCCATTTGTTTGGTTCTAGTGACTTTTTTTCTGTTGTGACTATAAAAAAATCCTAGTAAATCAAACAAGATGAACTTTTAAATTTTTGTGACTTTTTTTTTTTGTAGAAGTACCTCTTGGAGGAACTTTTTCAAAAGTACTAAAAATATTCTAGGAATAAAAAATTCCTATGACTTTTGAAAACAAACAAGGTCCTAGATAAACAAGTTCATAAGAGAGAGTGCCACGTGATCAGCACAGAGGACTCGACACTTCACAACGTATTCCTCTCTCACTGCACGATATTTAAAGCAGACTCTCCCTCCACGACGACCATGCTGCTTCTACACATACTGAATCAAATTTATCCATGGATTTTTTTTCGAAACCAGGCACTTGCCCGTCTTGCATTAAGAGAAGTGGGAATTTATCGATCGATCAAACAACAGTCTAACAGTATAATTGATGTTGCATATGCATGGTCCATGCTCATCATCATGACTCATGAGTAAATAAATAAATAAATAAATAAATAAACAACTTCATAAGTGGTGGGGAAGGAGTGACAACTGACAACAGATGAGAGGGTGTGACCGAGGCCCATCTTGAGGGCGCAAGTCTGCCAAGAGATGATAGGTCAAAATACGCTTATCATTTCTGGACGAAGGGAGTAATAAGTAACGCAATGTGGGCCTGGGAATGTAACTAACAATGCTTTTGTAAACTATTTGGCTATTTCAAAGCCCCCCGAAAAATCAATGAAATCAGGTGGGGACACTCTCCTTCACCGTCGACTTATAAAAAAAAACAGATGAGAGGGTCGTGCTATTGAGGGCGTCTCTTTTGGATCTAAGCTGGTCCAACTGGCTAATAGTAATAGTTAGTTGCTAATAATTACCTCGTTTGAATCTAAATGGATCAGCTAATAGTGTAGCAATTTGTTATTAGCTAATAAAATACTGACCAAACTAGTTAATAATAGCAACATGTAATTGGCTGGCTAATAGCGATGAGCTATTAGCAGCTACCTAACTATTAGCAGCAATGGATCCAAATAGTGAGGTGCCAACAATCTAATTAGAGCTAGATAGGGTTAGAGGTCGAAGACATAGTAGAAGTTGGACATCCATGGATTTTAGAAAATGAACTAGGAATTCAAATTTTGGTGGGAAAAAATGAATTCCTAGTTTATTTTTTTTTTAACTAGAGGGTATCCCTTGAATATTCATGGACATCCAACTTCCACACGTGTAGATAGGGTCCCGTTTGGATCCCAATAGTGTCCAAGTATTACTACTAACTATTATTATCTGATCTGATGATCCAACGGAAGCTCAGCTAGTACCCACCAAACAAGTTACACATACGGCCACATTTGAATGGGATAAGAACTAAAGATTAGAAGTTTGCATGGTTTGCACCTGATAGGTTGCCACACAACTAACCCTAGCTAGTTAGTAGTATGAATGCATGCAAGTGCACATGATGAGATTGAGGACGACCAACGAAGATGGTCGATGGATAGAAATTCATTGGAATCAATTAACTCGAAATTATTAGTGGTGACTAATGGCAATGCATGCACTCCATCAAACGTAGACCAGTCGTCCTTGTTGAAAAACGTACTATCAACCAAGACCGCACAGTCCACAATCGCTTGTTCTTCTTTGCCCCTGTATCTATCTATGGTGTCTAGTCTAGCTAGGGCCCTAAATTGTGACTAGTGAGAGTGTTTGCAACCATGCATGCGCTGCTGTGTGTGTGCAAGATTGAAGTTCGATCTTAGTTAATTTATGAGATTAATGAAAAAATTACAATAGTAGATGCACTAAGAATCCCGACCTATAGTATATATATATGGCCTATATACAAATTTAAAAGGTGTCATTTCCCCTTGGTTTTCATTCTTTTTATATTCAAAACTTATGAATTCGATCAACTTAGTTCAAAGCAAGAAATTCATCTGTGGTTTTACTCATCACGACCTTAGAGACCCTGACCCTGGTTTGATTGGATACTTAGCATTTGATGATGAGCGGCGTCGTCGTCATTAGCCTTTATGCATATGTTAGAACTATTTTTCACAAAAAAAAAAAAATGCCGTTTCACTTCTTAGAGACCCTGACCCTGGTTTGCCACCTCGGCATATATATACACACGGTCTACAAACACCGGCTTTGTTTTTTTTTTCACAATAACAGTTGCAACTTGGATAGATGGAAGCATGCATGCATAATGCTTGTGGACGAGCCATGGATGAGAATGAGACGATGTGCATGTGACAAGTACTTATGATGCATTTTTAATCATCACTTGGTATGTATTTGTCGTGTGTCTAGATCTGTTGGCACGTTACACGCACTTCACTTGGATCCAGCGACGTCGCGCATTCCGATTCCAACATGAAACTGGGGCTTTGCACTGAATCGCATCGGACACGGTGGCCTTGATGCAAGGAGAAAAACAAGGCACACCAGAACCAAGAGATAATCACATCCACGGTATGGCCTTGATGCCTAGCCAGCGAGAGTGAGACGAGACCACCTTTACAGCTAAGCTAAATGAAAGCTAGGTTCATGCAAACTTTGCAAATCTCGTGATTCATACTATACCGCGGGCTCCAAGATTCACGGAAATATGAAACTAGCTTTTTTCAGATAGGTTAAGTGAGGCTTTTTATTTTTTAATTGAATTTAATGAAAAGTGTACATAATTATTGTATTACCATATATATGCACAGTATAAAAATGTATTTATAGTGTATGTGTATCTATCTGATGACACTAATTTTGTTGCCATAAATATTGATGTTCTTACTACAAATCCGGTTTAGCTTAAATTGTTTTTGACTTATAGTACCTTAAAAACTGCTTTATTTGGTAACGGAAATAGAGTTGTGACATTGGTAGGTCGACCTCACCGCAATTCACTACTACGAGAATTGATTTTTGCGTGGTGTTTGAAAATCATTTTCCGTGGCGGGCATTTGAAAAACCGCCACGGTTAATGTCGCGATTAACCGTGACGGTTATTTTTTATTAACCGTGACGGTTAAAATAATCGCCATGGTAAATTGATTAAAAAACCGCCACGGAAAATAAGGCCCGAAAACTGAAACACTCGGGCCAAGAAAGTCCATTTTAGGCCCAATATCAAGGTCGGTATATATATCCCGATGAAACCCTAAGTGACCCACTCAACACTTCTCTCATTTCTCCACTCTCTCCCTCACCCCTCGCACCCGGCCCGCATCCCTCTCCCTCCCGGGCGCGAAATCGCCCCGAGATCCCTCCCTCCCTCCTCCCGACGGCGGCAAGGCGGCGACAAGATGGCGCGGACGGCCGGGCGACGCTGGGCGCTGAGGTAAGCGCCCGTTAAGCGGCATGACGACTGCGACGCGGGCGGCGCGCGGCGAGGCGGGCGCTGCAGCCGGACGGCCGGCGACGCTGGGCGCAAGGGCGAGGCGGCGCTGTCGCGGACGGCCGGCGACGCGGAGACCCCGGTACAGACGGGCGCAGCGGCTCACCGGGCGCTAAGGTGGAGATCCCGGGCGCGGCGATCCTCGGGCGGCCGTGGTGGCGCTCGGCTTTCCACCGATCCGCACGGGAGGCCGATCAGGGCGCTTGGCGGCGGCGTGGTGTGGAGGCAGCCGGCGGCGCACCCCACCGAGCATCACCGGCGGCGTGGGAAACCCAAGGCGGGGTTCGGGCGGCCCATTCCGGGCCCATTTGGGCCCGGATCTGGCTTTTTCGCTTTTTTTTTTTTTTTGATTATCCATGGCGGGCAAAATAACCGCCACCGAAAATAAATGATTTTCTATGACCCTTTGTTGGTGGCGGACATCAAAACCGCCACCGAAAATCAAATATGCCCGCCACCGAAGTTCAGTTTTTGTAGTAGTGTAGATCCGGTGACACCAGTCCCTCTAACAATAATGATTCATTATTCTTTTATCCCTCAATGGATTATTTTTTAATCCTTATTGCCACAGTCACAAAAAAATATTTTTAAAAAGAACAGACGCATTGGCCGCAAGATGATACGTAGCAAAACCACCATCATTAGGTTCAACAGTGCTGCACTCGCTGTTGTAGCCACCCACCTTATTATACATCACATTAGGATCCAAAAAAAAAAAGGTTGAGAAAAAAAGTGTAAAGGCCATACCAAAAAAAAAAAAAAAGAAAAGGACTTGTCCAATAGCGCCGACACGAATTCAAGCATGGGTCACTCCTTGGTTATATTCGGACACGGCAAGTACGCTCAAAAGCCTTGGAATCTCACTTCTCCTTTTTAAAAATCATTCGAAGAAAGGAGGCCGTTCAAAGTTACAATTTTGTTCGAATCTCACCTTAAAATTCATTCATTTCACGTGTGCCTTTTGGAATCACACAAAAAGTAGTTAAATATGTCACTAATAAATCTGTTGCTCTTGTGGACCATGATCACGAGCGTGGTGGTGAGATAAAGCAGGCTTGAAAAGAACAGTGTTAGCATCTACTAATGAATCTAATAATCTCACACCGAAAGAAAATAGAATAAAGAATAATGAACAATCCCTTGAGGGAGAGAAAAAAAGACAAGAATAACAACAGCAGAAAAATCCAACGGACAAAAACGGTTTCTCCCTATGTCAAAAAGAAAAACACAATTCTAAATTTAAACAAAATCAATCTTTCTTAAGTTTAAGTAAATTCATTTAAATTGATATTAGTCACCTTCAACCTTGCCCCCTCTTCATCCACGGCCCAACCGCCTCCTCATTCCTGTGCCTCTTCGTTCTCGTGCACCAATGTCCCCCTGTCTCGTCGACAACCATGCCCTCCACCTCGTCCTCCGCCCCCGGCCGCTACCCATCGCCTCACGCGGGCGAAGCGAAGGCCGCCGGAGCTATGTGGCCATGGAGTTTTAGCGAAACGGTAGTGCACCGCAATGACCGCTTTCATTCCCTCCCCCCTCCTCCTTTCCCGACGACCTCCCCTGTCCCTACCCTTCCCAGGTTGCTTCCATCACCACCGCCACCAAGGCCCTTAATCCCATCGTGTTGTTGTTCCCACCCGCTTGGCGCCTTCCTTCCTCCCTCAAAGCTCCTATGCTCAACGGAGATTCGAAATGCCGAACCCTAACATCACCGAGGTCTCCGCCCTCGCCCCGTTCTTCCCCTTCGATCGGGCGTCTTCACGCTGCGTTTGAGTAAATCTGCATGGGGAAAATAGAATTGTTATGTTGGTTGTGTTTAGTTCACCTGAAATTTGACACTGTAGCGATTTTCGTTTGTTTGTGGTAATTATTTTCCTATCATGAGGTAACTAAGCTAAAAAATTCGTCTTGCAAAATACATCCAAACTATAGTTAATTTTTTTTACTTACATTTGATCTCCATGCATATGGTAAAAAAATTTGATGTAACAGGAAACCGCAAAGTTTAAACACAGCCGTTGTTTTTGACATAGAGACCAGCTCAGCGGTTAGATTTTGTAGGCACGGCTGTCGGTGCACGAGGAGTCTTCCAATTAGCGCTTACACTTACCGCGGACGATTCATCATCAGCATAATATTAATTAATACTAGTATTAACAAGACCATAATTCATCAAAGAAAATATTAACAAGACCTGAGATATTTTGAATTCAATTTCTTTTTTTTTTTAGAGAGAGAAGAAAGGGAGCGACAGAGAGCGTCGATAAAAGGCGTAAAGCCGTCGCCACTCTTTCCCCATTCCACGCTGCCTGCGCCCCGGCACCTACCTCCCCACTTCGCCGCCGGCGGGTGGAGTCGTGCCGGAGCCGCCGCTCTGTTACCCCTATAAAAAGGAAAAAAAAAAGAGAGTACCAACCAAGCGAGCGAGCCGGCGGCAGCAGGTCTGACGAGCAGCCAGCCATGGGGCACGGCGTGAGCTGCGCCCGCACCGGCGACGAGCACGACTACTTCCGCGCGGCGCAGGTCGGGGACCTCGACGCCCTGTCCGTGCTCCTCGTCGCCGACCCTTCCCTCGCCCGCCGCGCCACGCTCTACGACCGCCTCTCCGCGCTCCACATCGCCGCCGCTAATGGCCGCCTCGAGGTGCTCCCCCTCCTCCGCTCTGCTCCCTATCCATCCACGGCGTGTCGGCGTGGCCTCTGAGCCAGCTGCCATCCAGCCAACCACCTCGCTCACCTCTCTCCATCTCCTTCGTGCAGGTGCTGTCCATGATCTTGGATCACGGGGTGCCGCCGGACGCCGTGAATCGGCACAAGCAGGTGCGGGATCCCAATCCCATCCAAGCCCTTTTTTTTTGGACTCCTTCCCTTTGCAGCTCGCAAGGATCTCTCCCGGGCTACCTGCTTCAAAATCTCCCCTTTTTTTTTTTTTCTCCCGCTTCCAATCAAATCAAACGACAAAAAATCTCATCCTTTTCCCTCCTGCTTGCTGTTCTTGTTGTTCTCTGTCCAGACTCCGCTGATGCTCGCGGCGATGCACGGCAAGATCGACTGCGTGCTCAAGCTCCTGCAGGCCGGCGCCAATGTGAGCACAACCTCCCAACTCCTCCTCCTCGCTGCCTTGCTCCTGCAAGCTAACTAACCTTGGCGCTGTCCGATCTGTGTCTGCCAGATCCTGATGTTCGACTCCCTGAACGGGCGGACCTGCCTGCACCACGCGTCCTACTTCGGCCACGTCGACTGCCTGCAGGCCATCCTCACGGCGGCGCGGACCACGCCGGTGGCCGACTCATGGTGAGATAGACCTTCGTCTCCCCCCTCCCATCAAATCATCGTCTCCTCTTGCTGCCGGCCGGCGACTCACTTGCTGCTGTGGAAGCTTGGCAGGGGTTTCGCCCGGTTCGTCAACGTCAGGGACGACCACGGCGCCACGCCGCTGCACCTCGCCGCCAGGCAGGGCCGACCTGGCTGCGTGCAGGTGCTGCTGGAGAACGGCGCCATTGTCTCCGCCCTCACCGGCTCCTACGGGTAAGCAAATCTTGTCTGCGCGGTGTGGTCGGCGGTCTCCTCTTGCTCAGTCAGTCTGCTGCTGCTCCTCACCCATGTATGATTGATTGATTGATTGATTGCTCGCCGTCGCCGCTGCTGCAGGTTCCCCGGCAGCACGTCGCTGCATCTGGCCGCTCGCAGTGGGAACCTGGACTGCATCCGGAAGCTGCTCGCTTGGGGAGCAGATCGTCTCCAGAGGGACTCAGCAGGGTGAGCACCACATTTCTGTCTCTCTGTAGATCGTCTATTAGCTCAGTGTACAAGAGTATAAAGATTAGATGTGGGTCTGACGAACAAAACAAGAACAATATGGGTCCCACATTGAACGCAACCGGTCTGGTCTACTACTAACTATATCAAGTGGAGTCAGTCATCAACCACTTGCTGAATTCTTATTTGCAAGTGGAGTCATCATCAACCACTTGCCCAATTCACATTAGGAAAAAAATTCCAACTGGGGAGGAGGGCACAATTGCAGTTGTTGACCCGGGCGTTGTTATCAGAATTGCTGCTTTTGCTGAACGAATGGAAATGGCTTGCTCATATCTGCTTTCGGTCCCTGCAGGAGGATTCCTTATGCTGTTGCGCTGAAGCGCAACCACGAGGCGTGTGCGGCGCTGCTGAACCCTTCATCAGCTGAGCCCATGGTGTGGCCTTCCCCACTCAAGTTCATCAGCGAGCTTGACCCGGAGGCGAAGGCGCTCCTCGAAGCGGCACTGATGGAAGCCAACAGAGAGAGGGAGAAGAAGATTCTGAAGGGCACAAAGTACTCTCCACCATCGCCTTCCCCTTGCGGGCTTGAGAATGATGCCGATGCCATTGACGACGTGTCCTCGGAGGTATGCGCTTGCATGTTCAGTGCTTTCTGTGACAATTGTGAGAGTAGAATAGAATCCCAATGGGATTATCCCATGAACCATGATCATCATTTGCTAGTTCATTGTTGTGTGTTCTGACAAATGAGGAACTGATGCATCCATCACCGACCGTTCATCTATGCTCACTTGATCATTCACCCTGCAGGCGAGCGACACGGAGCTGTGCTGCATCTGTTTCGACCAGGCGTGCACGATCGAGGTGCAAGACTGCGGACACCAGATGTGCGCGCCGTGCACGCTGGCGCTATGCTGCCACAGCAAGCCGAACCCGACGACGCTGACACTACCATCGCCAGCCTGCCCATTCTGCCGCGGCAACATCTCACGGCTACTGGTGGCCCGAGCAAGCACCATGTCCAGCGACGACGTCGACACCGACAAGGCTGCTGCTGCTGTGGCGGCGGCCTCCTCCCCACAGCTGGTCCGGCGGCGGTCCCGACGCTCTCACAACCTCAGTGACGGCGGGAGCAGCAGCTTCAAGGGGCTGTCGTCGGCCGTGTAGCGGGATCGTTGTCCAAGATCGGGCGTGGGTCGAGCCGGATGGCCGATAGTGACAACAACGGTGGCGACATGGACAAGCCCGAGCACGACCTGTGATGATCGGTGTTGGATTGGATCCTGTGCAAGTGGAGCAGAGCGCCGGCTGTTGTGATCGGCCGGTTGGCTGGTTTGTGGTAATGAAAGCTGAAGCAGCCATTGCCACTGGCTTTCCAAGATGAGGACATCCAACTCCAAGCAAGCGTGATCGTGGGTTTATATAGATATATATACTAGGAGCTACTTATTATTATTACTACTACTAAAATAAGTAGTGTAATGCATTCTCTTCTGCCTCGCCCCGTGTATCTGTCTGTCTTTCTGTCTGTCCTATTTTTGGGCGTGCAAGGATTCACCTGGCCATTGCCAACCGTATTCCATTGTCACCGCATTGTCACCGGCTATAGATTCTATTCCATTCCTTCCTGTTCTTGCAGCTTGAGCTTGAGCCACAGACATGTAACCATCGGATTGTGTTGTAAACAGTCGGGAACTGTGGCTGCCGTTGGTTCGACTGGACTGGTTGATCTGAATTCTGAAGTTGGATGTTGATGTGAGCTCTAAAGATAGCCTGCCATGGCATGTGAGTTGTGTCGGTCTGTCTCCGATCCGGGTCTCCCATGGCCCGTGTGATGTTGTAACGATGCGCTCGCCCCCGGATTTGGCCTGGCCGTCTTGTTGCCTGGCACTGCAATGGTGATTATGGCGTCTCCTGAGTCCTGTGCTCGGTACACGGTGGTCCTCCCCGTCCCCGTCGATGTCCTTTGCGGTGAATCTGCCAAGGGATACGCCACTGCTCTGCTCTGGGACTCGGCTCTGCTGCCGGGAGGAAGGGCCGGCCGGCCGGGACGCTCTGCTGCAGGCTCACCGTCACGTCACCGGTCCACCGTCCACAGGCCGGGCCGTCCGGCGGTGGCAGCTGGTGGTGCCAATGGTCCGTGACTGATGCGCGCAGAAGCTGTGGTGGTCGTCGCTCTGTCACAGTCTCATAGCAGCCGCAGTTATTATGCGCCGTGCATACGCTGTTCTACTGTAGTACTGTGGATGGATGGATGCCGATGCGTTGCAGTTGCAGCACCACACAGCCAGGCCAGCCGATGTCACTGTTCAAAAACAAGTGAAACAACCTTGGATAAAATTAGGTATTATTGAATATTTTTGTTAATATTAAACATGTTTTAATACATAAATGCTGATGTTCTTTTTTCTGTAAATCTAATTAAATAGTAGGTTGTGTAACTCCTTGTGACACTCTTCGTTGAAAAAAAAAACCCCTCCTTGTAAAACAATTTAGTTCATTTTGAGATGGGAGGAAGTGAGTTACAAGACTGGCTGGGCTACTCCCCTGCTAAGCCGACCATGGCGTGTGGAATTCTTGTGCAGTTCATACGCAGCCAGCTTTGCTAGACTAAAAGATGACTGCAAGAGACAAACAAAAAACAATAGGCCGTACGTGTAGACTACTCGTCTGGTTTGACTACAGCCATGCCTAACACAGTGTTTTCTCAAACTGAAATACTAGTTGTATCCGGCTGTCACATGGACGCGTTTCCAGTCCCAGATGAGATGGCGTCATTGACCAAAGTGCTGCTGCCCAGTGTGAAGTGTGACGGAGGCTGCTGGGGCCTGGGGGCAGATATTTTGCCAGCCAGCCTTTTTCTTTGCAGGTAGATAGGGGACGCGTCATGCTATGGTGGTTTATCCATGCTCTAACCTAATCTATCTACTCCTCCGTCCCTAAATAAGTCGTTTTTGAATAGCGCGTGCGGCCAAACTTTTCAACTTTGACTAGGTTTGTAAAAATACGTGCAACATTTATATCTCCGGATAAATTTATTAAAAACTAGGCGTAAAGATCTTTTTTCAATGATACTAATTACTTAAGATAAATATTTATATATTTTAATATATAATTGCCGACAGTTTGAAAACGTTTGAAACTACCGGCGAGAATGACATCTATTTATGGGACGGAGGGAGTATCTATCAAGCGAAAATATCTAGGGCATGGCACACTTGATCATCGGATGACGAAACCTGCTAATCCCAAAAGAAAAATGAGGTACCGTATCAGGCAGTCTTAGTGGGAAAGCCAAGACACCGTTTTCAGTTCAACCATT
Organism: Hyparrhenia diplandra; assembly: GCA_015847255.1. Taxonomy (NCBI): domain Eukaryota; kingdom Viridiplantae; phylum Streptophyta; class Magnoliopsida; order Poales; family Poaceae; genus Hyparrhenia; species Hyparrhenia diplandra. The sequence goes on from JADLZK010007857.1 coordinate 65,770, forward strand.
ATAAACATTGTTAAAGTGTTATTATCACCTCAGCGCGACTGGATGATCGATGGCAATGGACTTATCTATTGGCTATCAAGAAAATTCGTCCATGCTGATAGAGGCAACCCAACACCATATAATGAGAAGTGCTTTATCTAACTATCAACGAGCTCTCAAGAAGAATGCCAAACGTGTTGATGGATGGAAGATGCGGCTAGAGGGAACTTTGCTTCTGAATATTTTTTTTTTTTTTTTTTGAAAGATCCGGTTTCCGGTTTTGGTTATATTAAGAAGAAGAGAGTTTACAACAACACCACCCACATGTAGCGACCGCTACCGGGGCAAAACACCGACGCCAACAAGCAGAGTGAAACGACAACCCAAATAAGAAGCTAAGTCCGAGAAACCAAGCCTAGTCTAACTCCACACAACGCCTTCAAAGAAGGTTACGACGCCGAAAAACGCCGCCGCCGCTAGTCCAACGGACCGGTTTTCACCCGCGGAAGAAAACTAGGAACACGACGCGCCAACAGGGAACGGCGCCCGCAGGCGCCGCCGCCGCCAACTTTTCGCCCATGGGACCCGTTCAACATTGGCTCAGATCCCGAACTCGAAGTCGCCACCGCCGCCGCCGCCAGTCGCCCCGCTGAAGCCTCGCCGAGAGGCATCGACGCCGGCTGGCGCACCGCAGCCGCAAAAGCCGCGCCCGCCCACCCCATCGCTAAGCCAACATGCCGAAACTGGGGCTATCGCCTCGCCGCCGCTCGTCCGGGCCGCGACGACAAGTGCCATTTTCGCCATCGCCGCCGCGGGCCTCGCAGCGGCTCAACCACGGGAGCACGAACAGGTCGCCTCACCGGGAGTCCCCACAGATCGCCTCGCTCCCCATCGGCATCACGGTTTCCACCGACAGCCAACCACGGAGCATAGACCGAGGCGGTCGCCCTCACTTGGGGGGGGATCTCCTGTAGACAATCCGAGGCCGGGCGGGATACCCACCACCCCTCCGGATGCCGATGCAAGGGAAAGCCCGCCCGGCTAGGGCAATGAGGGGAGGGACGGCAAGCGGAAGGGAACCGCCCCTCGACGCCACGCCTGCACCTAGCCTCCAACGCGCGCGCCACCGCAGACGCCGCCGCCGGCGACCACGCCCGCCGCGAGCCCGCCGGCACGACGGCCAGTCAAGGGTCCCGGATCCAGACCGAGAACCGGGCCCCAAGCCCGCACGGCCGCACCATGGTCGGCCTCACCGGAGACGCCACCAAAGATGTGGGTGCGAGTCCGGCCGCCAGGCGCCAGATCCGGCCGACGGCCGCGACATCCGGCCGCCGGGAGTTCGATCCGGCCGTCCGTGCTCGGGGTGAGCCCAGCCGCCTATCCGGCGCCAACCGAACGGGAGGGAAAGGGGAAGCAGCAGGAGAGGCCGCCGCCGCCGCCATCCCTCGCCCGCCCGCCATCGCCGCGCCGCCGCCCCTGCTTTTGCCGCCCCGCCGAAGTCCCACGCGACCGGCGAGGTCAAGCCGAGCCGCCGCGACCGAACCGCGCCGCCACACCACCAACGAGGAAGGGGCCCCGCCGCCACCATCCCGGCGGCGCGCGCGGCCTTGCCGGTGGCCCGCCCGGCGGGGCGCGGCCGGAGAGGAGAAGGGAGGGAGGGGCGCGACGGCGGCTAGGGTTCCCCGAGCCGCCCGCGTGGGAGCGGCGCGAGGGTCACGGAAGAATCTAGTTCGATTTGCTTCGAATATAGATGTTGGCTATAGACCGTAGAGGGGAGATGGAAGCACCGGAGGGATTACTAGACTCGATGGTATGTTTATAGTCAGTAGCATATTGTTATCTTGATCACGTTGTGGATGCCCACAAATGGCTGATCTAGGTTGAGGACGAAGGGAGGAAAATGAGTAATGAAGGTTTAGGGCTGATCATAGCTAGATCAATGAATAGTTTTAAGTCTAAGTCATAGAAATTAGTGGAGAAATCAGGCCCAGGGGGGTGGTGGTGGTGGTGGGGCTGGAGCCCCCCAACCCCCTTTGGATCGCCACTAGATGCCCCAACAACGGAGGAGGTTTACGCTCTAAGAGAAGGGCTCATGTTAGCCCAACCTATTGGTTGCCAAGGAATCATCATTCAGTTTAATTGTTTCGATGGGGTGAATACTAAGCGTAAATCATTCTGTGGTACTCTCGTAGGATTTTAATTCCATCCGTGCGGATCATTGTAATATAGATATCAATAGAGTAGCGTACAATGTAGGGAATTTAGCTATTCAGTCAAAGGATTCTTGTATTTGGGTACCCCTTAGCTTCATTGTTGAAGCCCTAATGAACGATGTAATTCTGTTTTAAATCAATAGAGTACGCCAGATGGCTACCCTGTTATAAACATTTACCATGGCAAAGCAAAAGTTGCCAAAACCTGAATAAAAACATTTTACCATATTATAGACATAGCATGCATGCCAAATGTAAGACGTTGATAAATTTTGGTAGTAGTATATAACCAAATGGTAGCCAAATTCTTAGCTTTCCAAATTTTGACTACCAGCCAGTCTCTCTACCCCTAGTAGGTCTACCGGGTCTTTGCTAAGAAAAAATGTCTCGCTCGTACGCCCGCCAAGACAAAGTCCTCAACTTGACGTTCTCGATCAGCTCTCTATCAGCTATGACAATTACGCAGTGGTTTCTCAGCTCATCCATGGCAGCAGTGTGGTTCGGACTAGGACTGTCATCACACACGTTGCCTTTTCTATAGTGGCCGTTGATGACACAGGTAGCACACACTCCACAATGCCGCTGTCATGCATGCACCTTTGCTTTTCGGCTCGATCGGCTCAATGCAAAAATCATCCCCTTTCCGCCGGTTTGTCTCGAACTTTTTAATTAAATTTAATTGGTGCTTAAAGCTTGCGACGTCACACTACTATTGCGTTGAAAGTTGTTATTAGATAGAACTTGGGTTAGAAAGAAAGAGAGACCGGATAAGTAGGTTTTGGTATGACCAAACCTGATCCCAACTTGCACTTTTGAATAATATACACAATTTACTCAGTCTACATAGAGTAGTTTAGTCTATAAAGCCTAGATTTTCCCAAATCCCAGGAGTTGGAGCCTTCTAGGTAGCCTGTTTTTTCCAAGACAGCCATTGACCCAGATGGTGAAAACGAAATCAAGAAGAAAACAAGAAGAACGTTATGGGTGCGGGTTGATACGGAGAGAAACAGTCCGGGCATGCGCATGCGTACCTAGTACAGTTTTTTTGCAGAGCTGAGAAGGAACGCCACGCCCAAGTTGAGCAGGCCAGCATCAGTAATATTGGAAACGCCACTGTTCTTGGTGCGCCATCAGCGTCCACTTCAATCGAATTCATTCATATCCTTCAACCTCATCAGGGGTGGCGTCGTCCTCTTCATGATCACTGTCAAGCGACATTAACATCATCACTGCACAAATGATGCATAATATGCTTGTTTGTGATGAATAAATAACCATTACACATCCCTGATAACTCTACAACTACGTATTGCATTTTAACACAGAAACAGAACATGTCTGAAAGTATGGCCAATGGGCACCTGCCAAGCATCATATGCTGGATAATTGGGTTGACCACTGGGTTCACAACTTCACGTGGAAAGAAACACTGAACACAGCATAAGCGCCAGCATTAGAACATGGTTATTGGCAAGTGCACTTAGCCAATATATGGAAACTGAGGGCATATTTGTAGCAGCGAACCTATTATAAGAGTCCAATCACAGTCCTGAGTTGATCCATTTCACAAGGTGACAAAGCACACATTTTGCATCACCATTTTACAGCCAAGGAACAGAATACCGAATAGCCCAGCACTAAGCACTTTTCTATTTGTACCATGGCCCACGATACAAAAGGTCCTGCAGTATTCAACTCTTAGCCCAATTCAATTCATCTAAAGTCAAGCACAGAATGGCAATCATCATTCACGCAGAGCAGAATGTACACTGAAATACTGAATTATGATTACCGTTCTATCCATGACTTCAGGTGAACATCAAAGGTCCTGCAGTACTCAACTCTTAGCCAATTCAATTCAGCTAAAGTCACGCACAGAATGACAATCATGATTCAGGCACAGGAAATACTGAACTATGATTAACATTGTATCCATGATTTCAGGTGAACATCAACCAGTATTTAAATGAACTGTTACCTGAATATTCATCTGTTGTTTGTGACGCGCAACACATTTCATCACCAACACAAACACATTATGTTTGCCTTCAACCCCGTCAGCAATAGCATCATTCTGACTGAACTTGGTCTCAACCAGTCTGAATCTGATTCTTTTACACAATTAGACCCTAACCATTCCAGAAAGTTTTCCAATCTAATTCTCACGTTCATCATTCTAGCAATCTACAGATGGGCAAAGTGCTCATTCAGCGTGCAAAACTTGAGGTACAGAAATAAAATTCTAATAACAATTCCTGTGGCCTGCTGATGGCAGAAGATGGTAGGGAAGAGGCAAACTTAAAACCCAAATAGACGTCTGATTGGTCACAAATTGAATATCTGAACAGGCTACCTGCATTTCCGACCATCGACCTGGTTGCCGTGGTTTTCAACTGATATGTCTATGCTAAAGTGCTCAGATGCCAGGGCTCACAATGCTTATCCTGGACCAACCGTGCCCAGGAGGAAGAAGATGGCGATGGCGCAATGGTTGCCCTTCCGCGCCGGCGTGCTACCCGCGCTAGGGACGCCACCGCCCGCGCTGAGGCAGCCGCGTCAGCACCCAAGGGCGGGGGCACCGAGCGAGCGGCGGACGAATCCCATGCAAGCGATGGAGACGGATCGCATGCACTCGCACGAGGAAGGGAATGGAGGATGATCCGCGATCAACGCCGCGGTGGCGATCAACGTGGCGGCCCGATGAATCGCACATCGATTGGCCTAAAAATTCAAATTCAAATCAAATTCAAATCCCCCGCGCTTGCTCGACGATGCGCCAACCGCGACTTGAACGGAGGCACCGCATCGGCCACCCACGCCGGCCGCTATAAAACCCGCGCCCAACTTCTCCAAATTCCAAAACACAATCTCCCTCGCCGGCTTCCTCCCCAAACCCAGATCATCACCACCACTCCGTGCAAGTGCAAATCCGATTTCCATCAACTCGAGAGATGGAGGGCGGCGGTGCCAAGAAGGCGGCGAAGAAGGGAGCGGCCGGGCGGCCGGTGGGCGGCGGTGCCAAGAAGGCGCCGAAGAAGGGGCGGCCGGGCGGCCGGTGGGCGGCGGCGACAGGAAGAAGGGGTCGGGATCCGCCAGGGCCGGGCTGCAGTTCCCCGTGGGCCGCGTCAAGCGGTACCTGAGGATCGGGCGGTACGCCGAGCGCGTGGCCTACGGCGCGGCCGTCTACCTCGCCGCCGTCCTCGAGTACCTCACCGCCGAGGTCCTGGAGCTGGCCGGCAACGCCGCCCAGGACAACAAGAAGAGCCGCATCATCCCACGCCACCTCCTCCTCGCCATCCGCAACGACGAGGAGCTTAACAAGCTGCTGGCGGGCGTCACCATCGCGCATGGCGGCGTGCTCCCACACATCCACGAGGGCCTCTTGCCTAACAAGACCTCCAAGAGGGTTGAGAACGACCCTCCCCTCCCGTGACGCGGCCCGAGAAGGCCGCTGCCGAGTCGCTCGAGCGAGAAGTAGGGCCTGCCTCGTCGTCTCTTTTCAATAGTTTATCCTCATCTCAGTGGACTGAGTAGTCGTGGATGGAGTAGTGATGCGTCGCCTCATTTAGTTTTTTCCTTGGTCGATCTAATTAAGTCTAGCCCTAGTGGTGGTTGGTGATAGCATCTTTTATTTTACCTAAGATTGAATGGGAAGTGCCTTACTTTCTTTAATGTGATCTATTTTTTTCCCCTAATGTTGTCTCTGATTCCAAATTGGCTCCATCCTATTATGGTTTGCATTCATATATGATGATTCTTTGTAGCATGACCAAACGATTGCGATGGTTGAGTACATTTCTGACAAAATTGGTAGATCGGCAGGTACATTCAGACCTAAGATTCGTGCTGTTTTTATTTTTAAAATTTGATGTCTGCCGTGATGCCGTATCGACGTCGCTGAAATGAGAAGTCTGAACTTTGAATCTGAGTTTGAAGTGGATGTCGATTCAGGACAAATTTTCGTAGTTCTACATGTGGGTTTGCTCAGATTGGTGAGCCTGTGTCCAGTTGATTCAGTTGAGGGTTCAGATATGCAACCAATTTGCTGTTGGAGTTGTGAAGTTGTTTGGTTTTCAGCCACTACCAGCCATCCCTGTGGTGCCTAAAAATAGCATATGAATGAACTGGAAAGTCTGTGTGGTGGCTACAACTTGCATGCAATCCAAACACCAGCACCTTGGCGGGGAACCAAACACCCCTAAAAATTTCAACCCAGTCTGTGGAACAGGCTGTAGAATGACCCAGACTAATTCTGTGGCAATAATTTGTTCATAATTTCATCACTTTGAAGTGTTCAGGGCGCGTTCGTTTCCCAAAATTACATAGTACCAAACAAAAACATTCACGCCTAGGCTGTACACCGAATTTCAAATGATAGAAGGGGACAAATTCAATCACCACCGATGGATTATACATATCACAAAAGGGAATGAATATTACGATACCAATGAAGTACAACATGTCAAACATATATTGGCACTCAGGCCAGAAAAGAATATTTAGCCAATCTTGTGTTACTAGCTTCAGCTACTACCGACTCCCCAGGGGATTTCGGTTTTTGATTGAGGGTTTTACTACTAGCAGTATACACGACATCATACAAAATAACAATACTCGTTCCATGTGGTAAACGGTCTCCCAGTTTTTCGTAGTTTTTCGTCAACATCCTCCACCTTCCGGCCGGCCACCAGCACCTCCTCAGGCCCTCGACGATGTAGGTAGCATACAGATCCCTGTGTAACAACATCACAATGCTGGTTGGTTAGCTTCAAGGTCGAAAGCAGGACATGTCTTAAACAAATCACTGCTACAGGTTTGATCTGCGCAGGAAAGAAGAGTTGTAATCAACTCAACTTACATAGAGTGCTGTATGACTTCATAAGCGTCACTTGCAGGCAGAAAGTCGTTCACAGCAACCTCCTTGTTCTCATTCTTCTTGTCTGAATGTCCCGGTTAAAGAAACCATTTAATCTAACAGGACAGGAGGCATCGTCTTAAGATAGTTAACACATGACAAGTATTTTTCTTCCAAAATTGGCAGAGGCCGTGATGTCATGTCAAGTTTGCGGAATTTTGCAAAGTAGTTTATTGCAGATAAGTTAGATGAATCTACTAAGCATGATGAAAATATTGATCACTTTGTGTAGTACTGGACTCTAGAAAAGCAGGACTAAATGCTGATGTTCATCACACACGTTGCCTTTTCTATAGTGGCCTTTGATGACACAGGTAGCACACACTCCACAGTGCAGTGAGCAGCTAATGCCGCTGTCATGCACCTTTGCTTTTCCGCTCGATCGGCTCAATGCAATGCAAGCAAAATCATCCTTTCCGCCAGTTTGTCTCGAACTTTTTAAATTTAATTGATGGTTAAAGCTTGCGACGACACACTACTATTGCGTTGAAAGTTGTTATTAGATAGAACCGGTGCTTTGGGTTAGAAAGAAAGAGAGACCGGATAAGTAGGTTTTGGTATGACCAAACCTGATCCCAATTTGCACTTCTGAATATCTACATAGAGTAGTTTAGTCTATAAAGCTTAGATTTTCCCAAATCCCAGGAGTTGGAGGCTTGTAGCTAGCCTGTTTTTTCCAAGACAGCCATTGACTCAGATGGTGGTTTCACTTTGGGAGAAAGCAAGAAGAACGTTATGGGTACGGTTGATACGGAGAGAAACAGTCTCGGCATGATTAATAAAAGCCCAGTAGGGGGTATTCCCCTCCTGTTTCATCAAAAAAAAAAAAAAAAAACAGTCTCGGCATGCGCATGCGTACCTAGTACAGGTTTTGCAGAGCTGAGAAAGAACGTCACGTCCAAGTTGAGCAGGCCAGCATCAGCATCAGTAATATTGGAAACGCCACTGTTCTTAGTGCGCCATCAGCGTCCACTTCAATCGAATTCATTCTTCAACCTCATCAGGGTGCGCATCTTCTTCAGGATCGCTGTCAGGCGACAGCTGAACCTGTGCCAGTAACATCACTGCACAATGATGCAACATGCTTGTTTGTGATGAATAAATAACCATTACACAGCCCTGATAACTCCACAACTACTTATTGGCATTTTAACACAGAAACAGAACATGTCTGAAAGTATGGATGATAATGATCTGGCTAATTATAATGCCATTGAAAATAAATTACTAACCTTGCCCATCTCCATGTTTGAGTGAGTCACAGTGCAAAAAACCTTTCCCTTAGACCCTGAAACAGAGCATTCATATTTATAAAAAAACATGGATTCTGGGGATGGAGAAACATGGTGGCATCATGTCCAGATTCGACCTTCAGATAGCATGATACCATAATAGCGTACACTTGGTTAATGGCAAGTGCACTTAGCCAATATGGAAACTGATTGCATTTCTAGCAGCGAATCTATTACAATAGTCCAATCATTGTCATGCCAAAAGGCACACAATTTGTATCACCATTTCAAAGCCAAGGAACAGAAATACAGAATAGCCCATCACTAAGCACTTTTCTATTTGTACCATGGCCCACGATACAGAAGGTCCTGCAGTATTCAACTCTTAGCCCCAATTCAATTCATCTAAAGTCACGGACAGAACAGTCATGATTCACACAGGAGGACGTCCACTGAAATAATGAAATTATGATTACCATTCTATTCATAACTTCAGGTGAACATCAACCAGTATTTAAATGAAACTGGTATTTGAATCTATCTGTTGTTTGTTTGATCGCTAACACAACTACATTTATGTTTGCCTTCAACCCAGTCAACATCATTCTGACTGAACTTGAGCCAAAAGAGTCTGAATCTGACTCTAATTATTACACCCTAACCATTCTAGAAAGTGTTGCAATCTAATCCTCACGTTCATCATTCTAGCAAAAGTCCAGATGGGCAAAGTGCTCATTCAGCGTGCAGAGCTTGAACGGCAGAAACAAATTCTAATAACAATTACTGCTGAGTGCTGATGGCAGAAGATGGTAGGGAAGAAGAAAACTTAAACCAAATAGGCATCTGCTTGGTCAGTGGTCACAAACTGAATATCTGAACAGGCCAGCTGCATTTCCGGCCATCTGACCTGATGCCGTGGTTTCAACTGATATGCCTATGCTACACTGCTCAGATACCTTGACAATGCTTATCCAGGACCTGAGCATCGTAGCTCGGCTCTTGTCTGTGCCAGCAGATGCAGATGAACCAAGGATTGTTTCCTTGAAGATTGTCTGTGATAGTGAGTTGGTGTAGAAACTAATAACAGGGAGAGATTGAAAGGACAATGCTTCTCCTTGCACAATTTGTTGCCTGTCAGTAAACCCCGTGTCAAAACACAAGACAATGCCATGTTGCAGGGGCGGCGGCAGAGCATGGGACGAGCATGAGGAGCAGCAGGACAGTGAAGATGGCAGTGGGCACGATGAAGACGAGCAGTGGCGGCCGTCTCCACGCTTGGGTTGTTCCCGCCAACGCCCGGATCAAATGACATTAGAATCTCCAAATTTCTCAAATATAAACGGCTCATATGTAAAGTATCAGCAGCTTCCTCCGTTACATTCTTGTGAGCATGCAATCAAATTCAAAAAATTCCTCTTCCTTTGGTTTCTGCGTCATCTGGTCGGCTAGCAGCCGGAGCACCTCCCATATCTCAAAGCGCCGCGGGTGCGCTTGATCGTCAGCGACGAACGAGCTGACCTCGCCGTCCACCTCCACGGCGCTATACGCGGGGACCTTCTTGATCCCCTGCTGCCAATCAGCTTCCTTACCCTCCGCGCGTCATCCTTCCGGTTGGCGTCGAGGTAGATGTTGGATAGCTGCACATACACGCCCTCATCAGCAGTGCCACCAAGCTTCTCAAGCTCACGCACCGCCACCTCGGCCAGCTCGACGTTGCCGTAGCTCCGGCAGCCAGCGAGCACGGAGCCCCAAACAGACGCGAGCGGAGCCATCGGCATGGTCTTGACGAGCCCCACGGCGTCCTCGAGCCGTCCAACCCGGCAAAGCATGTCGACCGCGCAGCTATAGTGCTCGTGGCCAGGCACGACGCCGTAGCGAGGCCGCATCTCCCCTGAGCAGGCGCAGCCCTTCCTCGACGTTCCCGGCGCGGCGCGCAGGCAGACAGCGCGCCGAGCACGGCGACGCCATCGGGCGCACCCCGTCCTCCCGCACCATCCTGTCCAGACACGCGACGGCCTCCGCCGCCATCCCGTGCACCGCGAGCGCGCCCACCATTGTGCCCCACACGTAGGCGTTCCGTTCAGGCATGCCGTCGAACACACGCACGGCCTCGTCAAGGCACCCGCACTTGGCGTACATGCCAACGAGTGCAGACCCGAGGAAGGCGTCGGCGGCGAGCCACGGCGCGGTCCGCTCCACGCACCGGTGCACCCACGCGCCGTGGTCCAGCGCTCCCGCCTGCGCACACGCCGCCACCGCCGTCGTCAGCACCACCGTGTCGGGGTTACCGCCACTCCGTCGTTGGCGGTATCGTCGTCGAACATGGCACGGAACACCGCGAGGCCCTCTGCGGGCGCCCCCGCGCGCGCGTACGAGCCGATGAGCAAGTCGTAATGGATCGCCTCACGACGGGGCAGCTCGTCGAACACCTTCCGCGCGAGGTCCGGGCAGGGTGAGTAGAGCTGCAGCAGCGCGGTGGTGACGTAGTGGTCGGCCGGGAACAGCGCGTTCCTGACGAGCAGCGCGTGGAGCTGCGATCCGGTGGACGACGACGAGGAGGAGGAGGAGGAGGGGTCCGAGGCGGTGGCGTCGAGCGCGGCGGCGGCGGATAGCGCGAAGGGGAAGGAGAGGTGGTCCGGGGCGGGGAGCGCCGGTGGAGTGGTGTGCGAGAGCATGAGGCGGAGGAGGCGGAGCGCGAGGCGCGGGTGTGCCGGGCACGTGGCGCGGCGGGAGATCGCGTGGAGGAGCGAGTTGAGCGACAGCAGGGCGAGGTCCGGGTGGCGCGGGAGGAGGCCGGCGGTGACGAGCAGGGCGTGGACGGGGAGGAGCGAGGCGGTTGGGGGAGGCGGCGGAGGGGAGGAGGCGCGAGCTGAGGAGGCCGTGGCAGAAGGCGAAAGTGAATTTGGGGATGTACGGACGCATTCTCGCCGGGTTGGTTTGGTCGCGGTCGCGCGCCGCCGACGATGGGTCGCAGGGCAGAGATTCTCATGTTACCCCGAGGTGCCTCACACGGCGGCGGTACCAGGCGCACGGGCACCTGACTCCATGGACGGCGCCTCGCGCTAGGAGGGGAGAGGGGTGGCGCCGGGGGCGGCGGCCAGGGCGCTCACGGTGACGGGGCTGCGGCTGCGCGGCATCGGCGACGGAGATCGGCGGTCGGAAGCCCGTAGCCGCACGGCCCACTGCTCGCTTGGGCTGGGCCGATCGTCGCTGTTGGCAGCAAGGTTTTTCCTGTCCCAACTTCCAACGTGTTTCCTTGGATGAATGCCCTTCCGTTTTTTTTTCATTTCTAATATAACACTATAAAATAGATAGATAGTAATAATTCTAGCATAAGAGTTAACAGGAAAAATACTACTCCCTCTATCCATTCTAAATTATAAGTCGTTTTGACTTTTTTTTGATTCTTCCATTTTGCTATGTATGTAGACATATTATTATATTTAGATACTAGCAAACTGGATATACCAAAATAAATATGTATATATCTATCTAGAAAAGTAATTTTATGAAGTAGCCATGTTCTCTTAGTTTTATAAGTCTGACTTATCGATCATGGTATATTGTTTTATTCTCACAACAAACAACATTAACCGGATTAAACCATTGTATGGCTTAACATAAAATTTGCTATATTTTAATAAAAAAATAATATTTTTTGAAATACTGCAGTTATGTTTGAGAGATCTTTGATCAGACAGTCTGACATGGAAGCATATAAAATTTTGCTATATTTAAAAATAATATTGTTGAAATAATACTGTACAGTGTCTGAAAGATCTTTGATCGGATAGTCTGAAATGGAAGTCTCCGGTATGCTGGAGTAGCGTTCCTGCACCGGCAAATTAAACGGTGGAAGACGACACTGCAGACAATTTCCTCCCAAGTCGTGTTCTAATAAAACAACTCTTTGGATGACTATTCAGTCAGTCACGTATTCAATATAACAGAAGCTCCCAAGTATTTGCCAGTGTTCCATCAAGCTCCAATCGCAAACAGAACCAGAACAACCAAATGTCTCCAGTGCCAGGATCCTCCTTTCATGGCGCTGCGGCCATCTGCCTCCTGCTCTTTTTCCTCCTAGTACACATCACCACCATCACCGCTTCGTCTCTCTCGGCCTCGGGTGTAGCGAAGAAGTTCAATGGCAGCTGCATCACCGCCGAGAGGGCCGCGCTGCTCTCCTTCAAAGCCGGCATCACCAGCGACCCCAGCAGGCGGCTGAGATCGTGGCGAGGCCATGACTGCTGCCGGTGGCACGGCGTGAGGTGCAGCGCCAGGACAGGCCACGTCGTGAAGCTCGACCTCCACAACGATTTCTTCGAAGAGGACGTATACAGTTCGGACGATCCAGAATATTTGCTGTCTTCTGAGAACCATGCTGTTCATTGGATGCACGGGAAGATAAGTTCATCTCTTCTTGAACTACGCCGTCTTAAGCATCTCGATCTTAGTGGAAACTTGCTCGGAGGCGATATGGAGCCTATGCCGGAATTTATGGGCTCTCTTAAGAGCTTGAGGTATCTCAACCTCTCAAACATGGATTTCATCGGTCGCGTACCTCCTCACCTAGGCAACCTCACAAGACTGGTATACCTCGACATTCACAGTGATTACTTTTATTTCTTTACACATTCACCGGATGTCTCATGGTTAGCAAGTCTTCATTCACTAGAGCATCTTGACATGGGATTTGTGAACCTAAGTGCGGCGGTTAATTGGATTCATTTGGTCAACACCCTCCCAAATCTTAGAGTACTGTACCTGCCCTTTTGCGGACTTAGTACCTCCGTCCCATCACTTCAACACCATAACCTTACGGTTCTTGAGAGACTTGACCTCACTCTTAATCATTTTAACATTCCCGCTGCACCCAATTGGTTCTGGGATGTAACTAGCCTCAAGAGTCTAAGAATACTTGCTTGTGAATTGTCAGGCCCCTTTCCAGATGAGATAGGAAACTTGACCATGTTAGAGACCCTTGAAATGGGTGCCAATAACATCGACGGGATGATACCATCAACACTAAAAAGCATGTGTAACTTGCGGATGATAGACTTCACTGGTGTCAACATCGGTGGGGATATAACAGATCTAATAGAGAGGCTACCAAATTGTTCATGGAATAGTTTGCAAGAGCTATGGTTGGAGGAGACCAATATCACCAGCACAACTCTAAAATCGTTACTCAACCTCACTGCTTTAAGCAAACTTGCTATTGGCTACAACGACTTAAGCGGTTCTGTGCCTGTGGAAATTGGAACTTTAAAAAATCTGACCAAGTTGTACATCGGCCCCAATAGCTTGAGCGGTGTGATATCAGAAGATCATTTCTCTGGTTTGAAGAATTTGATTGAAATTGTCTTGTCTGAGACTAACCTTCAATTCACAGTGGATTCGCATTGGAAACCTCCGTTCAACTTGCACAAGGCATATTTTTCATCTGTTCTTTTGGGTCCCCAAGTTCCTAATTGGCTTCGATGGCAATCGAGCATTTCAGAACTTGACATTTCAGTCACAGGTGTCACTGGTAAGATTCCAAATTGGTTTTGGACTACGTTTTCTGGTGCCAAGAAATTAGACCTCTCTTATAACCAAATCAGCGGTGGATTACCATATAGTTTGGAATTCATGTCAGTGAAAGACCTTCGACTACAATCGAATAGTTTAACCGGGTCAGTGCCACGGTTACCAAGAAGTATTGTTACATTTGACATCTCCGACAATTCCTTAAATGGACAACTGGCATAAAACTTTAGAAGTCCAGATTCCAGGTTGTAGTTCTATTTTCCAATCATATATATAACCAGGACCATTCCAGACTCAGTTTGTCAATGACTTCAACCGTGGAAGAACAACATGATTGTAGAAGAGAAGAGTTGGAACAACTGAACACATATAGCAACAACTGTTGAAGCAAGGGTCAATTCTACAATCCCTTATGGTTTCACGATCCATACCCTACTTCTGAAGAACAACAACCTTTTTGCATGGGTTAGTAGATAGTACATACATTTGTTCCTTTGTTTAGTCACAGAGCTTTTGATGGATTGTATAAAAAAATATGGAAATAATGTACAATGCTATAAGTGTGTGTGTGTGTGATATTATGGTCTGTCATATAAGATGCTATTAGTACTGATATTAATTATTGTACGAGCGAAGCAATTGAAAGCTTTTCTAGAGCCACTTCTTTTTTTTTTCTTCAAAATTCTAGAGCCACTTCTGATATGCAATGAGGTGGTTGTGTCGGGCAACATAGAAAGTGACAAATAAAACTTTCACCAAAGCAAATACAGTATGTAGTCATATACCAAATTCATTTATTTTACTTTGAGCCGCCTTTTCATCTCATATTTTTTATATAAAAATTTCTGAACATACTGTATGCCTATTGTGAGCTTGTCACGCATAGAAAGTTATCCTCACGACACGAGGTGAGGACATAGCTACGTCATGGTGCTACACGAACACAATTTTTTTTTCTGCCCAAAAGAATATGTGCTCTCACATTATGAACTGTTGGATTCATGTTGGGATATGTGCACAGCAGGTCTTACTGTACATAGGTCCCATTACAAATCCAACTATATTTTTAAAATGTGAGGGCACCAAACTTTACTCTATCGTGTTACAACACGAGAGACAAGACAACGCCTAGCTTACACGTAGCTCACTGCCGAGCACTTTTTTTAAAAAAATCTTCTCTCAGGCGAGGCTAGTTAAGGGTCCAGTCATAGTCGATCTAACGCACTCACATAGACAGACGGTATGCAGGCAGGGGCCTCTGTTTCTCGACCTCAGGCAGAGGCATGCTCCTGTGCTCTCCATGACCCAGATACTTTGCCATGCTTTTCTTTTCTTTGTACTCCGTATGAAGGACGCGGCATCCTATGCTTTACAGTAGTCTAACCTAATGTTTATCTGTCTAAAGAAATATCTAGGCATCACAACTTCATCGGCTGATTTTTTTCGCGATCGGGCCATTCACCCGTTTTTCATTAAGAGGAGGAAAACCAAATCCAAATACAAACTAAGCCGGGATGCCGGCGGACATCAGCCGCTAAAACCAAGAAAACAAACCAAAACCAAACACAAAGACAACAACACAACACTAAGCAAGAAACCTAACTACTGGATGCAACCCGTAAGCCTATTACAAGATAACCAGGATGTCGCGACTAGAGCCCGCAAGCACTCTCGGGCTAGACCGGCTGCCCCGATGCGCCCGCTTCTTCCCCTTGAAGGAAGACCTCCATGGCCTCCATAATGACCTCGGCGTTAGGGCCCGTAAGGGGCAGCACAAGCTTCGACAAAGGAGACCGCATCTTCACGCCGCCTCGACCTCGATCCCCATCTTCTTGAGCAAAACCTTCCTTGCCTAACTTCATCGGCTGATGAAACTGACTGAAAAGGAGCAGCAGAGTTTACCTTTCCATAGTGCCCATTGATGCGCTGATGGCCCAGCACACGCACTCGACAGTGAACAGCTACTGCCGCCGCTGTCACTTCCATTAATTTTCTGCTCGACTCGATCGCACGATGCATAATTTTCTCCGGTTTCTCTCCAACTTTGGTCGTTCAAGTGTTGAGAGATTCAAACATATTCCCACCTATTAATATGGCTTCAAATTCTTAGAAAATTCCACAGTAGCTGAAGCTTCACTCAGATTGTGAAAGCACACGTAATGAGAGAAACAATCTTGGCACGAGCATGCGTACTACAGATGCTCCAGAGCTGAGAATGTGACGTCCAAGCTCAGGATTACTGGAGGTACAAATTCCACTGTTCTATTCTAGGTGCCCCTTGTTCGACAGTAACCTCCAAGGCTCCAACTCCACTCAAATCGGTTCATCCTCCAACGTCATCAGGCCGGGTGGACGTCCTCATCGGGGTCACTGTCAAGCACCAGTTAGAAATGAACTGGCTAATTGCCCAATAGCATCATCACCGCATAACGATACAACATGCTTCTTCTAAGTATACATATATAAATGCTCATTGGATAGTTCTGATATATTCTTTACAACTATTCTTTGCATACACCAAGTATATGATTTTCGGGGTATCACTCCCCAAAATAAGTTCAAGAAAGGATAACAACGAGTTTATTTTTCTAATTTTACAACAAAACCATAGTGGAAGAAGAGGCCAAAACTTCATATCTTGAAAGCCTTTTCGAACACCAAGTCGTGGCACGTCGGATTACAGGGATATTCACAATCTATCTCCTTTACCTCTCTTCTGTCAAAGAACCAGTCTCCAACTGCTTCTGCAATGCTCTGTTCCATCGAAAGGGGCAAAAAAAAAAACTAAGATCAGAATGGCAGTCAAGGTATCGTGAAGATGAGATCAAAAGTTACAGTACCTTATTGTTAACTCTTGGGGAAGTTGGAGAGTGCCAAGTCAACGAGTTTAGTGACTGGCAGTGAACAAAGCACGAGTTGATATAAAATCCCCACTCCCTTTTCAGCTTAACTTCACTTATGGCATCATGTAGTTCTTTCCTGAAACCTGTAAATATTTGTATCGGGTAGGGCAGAGCATGATTATGAATTCAGGAAGCAAGATAAGTTAACAAGAAAATGTCATATGCAGGGAGAGTCAACCTTGAGAATTTCAAGTTGTTCAGAGCTGCATTTACTAATATCTAATCTGCAATCCAGCCATGAATGCTGAGGGTCAGATGCTTCTGGAGCCAACGCATGTTGTACCTGAAACATAAATCTTCATGCATGAGTACGTTGAAATTGATATTTTAACACACAAGGACAGGTCTGAAATTTACCTGCCAAGCATCATATGCTGGATTAAGAACAAAGACCGGGTTGACAATGTGTTTCACAATTTCACGTGGAAAGAAACACTGGAACAGTGTAAGTGGCAGTTTTAGATACCATACATTCAGCAATGGCAATGAGTGATGATACTATTGTGGCTAATTATTATATTATTATTGAAAATTAAGTACTAACCTGGCCTGCCTCCATGTTTGAGTTACAATGTGGAAACCTTTCCCTTAGACCCTGAACGCGCACAACATCACTGTAGAAAGACTGCATTGTCCTTTTCCCAGAAATGTCTTCTCTGTAATTGAAGAACAAACCAAGGAATTACATAGGAACCAAGTACACAGCAAAGTGGTACAATTCCCACTTCCCACTTTTTATTTATTTCCAAAGATAATATCACCTTCCTGACTGGTAACAGGAATTTAACAAACATGAAATTTGGTGCTTAGTGACTGGCATTTGAAAATATTTCAATGAGCGAGTGTGATGCCTTTAACATAAGGTTTCTGACGTCCAAAAATGCATCTGATTATTGAAATGGTTTCGTTGACATTGAATACAGTGATATACAAGTATTTCAGAGTTCAAACTATGGTCACATTTTCAGGTCTTATTATAACTTCTGGTCCTGTCAGGTGATAGTACCTGGGCTTCTCTATATTTCTAAATTAGTATGATTAGTAATCCTGGCATTTCCTGCCATCAGCAGTTTGTGGAACCTTACTTTAGATTATCAATAGGAGTAGAGTTTACACATGCATGTGAAAGGATAAACCACACAACACAGAAGACAGATAAATAAATCAAAAAATGTATCAATATCATAGATTGCTAGAGACATACACATCAAGGAAAAACCCGCCATCTGCGAGACACTTAACCCTAGATTCCTTTGGTAGCAGCGCACGGAAAGAATCACAGTGAATGTAAGTGGCCAGCCCACCAGCAGAGCATCCTGTTAGGAAAGCCTGAAAGCTGGAAATAGAATATCAGCGTCACACTATCAGTACAGTGGCTTATAATTACTTTATATGGAAAAAGATAAATAAGTAGTGTGCAATCAATATATGCATTCCTAATCACACCTTGCACTAAACTTGCAAGCAAATATGATTATAAGTGCTGTATAGCAATAAAATCATCAATGCAAAGCATCCAAAATAGTTCTTTAATAGCTCATAGACAATGAGTTAATGATATAGAGACCCTTCCATTGAATGCAAAAGTACATGAGACTTAGTACTACTGCAATACATACTATTTCTTCAGTAAGAAAAAGGAAATCGATTCTACTTGCAAGGAATGACCTGTTTAGCATTTCTGAGCCCCTTAACTACAAGTTCATTCATAACTGCCTCCCAGATACGCTGGCCTCTGAAGAAGAATCTTGTGCCATTCTGCATGATTTCACAGAATAAGAGTCATTATACTGACTGAAGCAGAATTTGCTGCAAAATAAGCAAATCAAACCTGCAATTCATCTTTAACATTCCCAGAGAATGACGCCCCATCACAATACCTTATCTTCACTTTATTCCAGTTGTAGAAGTCTGCAAATTCACAGCAGAGCAATTGGGCATTTTAATATATTATTGTGACAAAAATATAAAAGGATGACTGTTTAATTGCTTAAGGATCAGGAATTAACTGTTTGCAGCAAGAAATTAAGAGAGTTGAAAGCATGCATATTTTGTGCCGCTTCATAGTTAACTAGAATTTAAATCACTAGTAAAAGAATATGAAGGTGAACATGGCTAGCTAGTACGTTTCATGAATATTCGAGATTCCTACATTGTGGTGAAATATGACCCAATTGGTTAATATGCAAAACAGCAATTGAAGGACAGTTAGGAATTTGATGAGGACATGAAGCTTCTAAAAAAGTGAAAATTGTACAGGTGAAACTTATCTGCAGGCACAACTACACAATTGTGAAGACATACTAATTGATGCAGTATTGTAATTTAGACACAAAAACGTAATAAACAAGAAAGGCAGCAAACATCAGAGAGATGGGAAACTTCAAATACCGGGATTCTGAGATTTGTCATCGCTCAAGATCCCTGTAAACTCAACCTGGCCTTCCATGTACTTGGATGAGCCCAACATCGATCTCTGACGTGAGGCACATGACTTGAGATTACGGCACCAACCTCCACCCTAAAGGTTGATAAACATAGAGAAGTTAGGGAACAAGAAGCACTGAAACAAGAGACGATTATGACGTAGTAGTCGCACAACAGATACCACAACAGTATGTTTGGCCACAAAATGGAAAACACTGCAGACCTCCTGCATTTTCCTTGGACCTTCTCTCATTGGTACACACTTACAGTAAATTGCAACAAATCATCGGCATCGCTAATAAAACCAGTCTGGGTCGAAATAGTGCCTATCACAACATTGCTAACGCAATTCAATGGATGCCTGGAATTGAAATTCACAACGCGTGCATCGTCCAAACGAGCTTGGAGACCAAAGGCGCACGAGTTCGTATCAAAACGTGATGTCGATCGGAAACGTGACCTACCTCCAAGTGGATTAGCCAGCTCTGCGACCCACTCCCAGACCCTCTCTGCAGATGGTACCCGGGTGCGCTCCCATCCAAGCACACTGCCAAAAACCAACCCGACTCAGATCACGAGGCCGATTCATGGCCGGAAAGTACTCGAGGTACCCGTACGAATACGAACGAACGGCCGTTCGAAATTTCAAATTGAAAATTCAAAACAGCGGCGTGGGGTGGGGGTTGCCTGGAACTTACGCGCGCCCTTCTCGCTGGCGCGGCGGACAAGGGTGAGCTCAACGAGGGCGGGGCCGCGTCGGCCACCGGACGCGGGGAACACTACGGAGGCGTAGCTGGAGAGCGCGAGGAGCAGCGCGGCCGCGAGCAGCGCGACGGCGAAGGTGGCCCCGACGGCACCGGCCCGGCCGCGCCGCCTCCACCACAGGCGCAGGTGGTGCGACGCCGGGGCCGACGGCGACGGCGACGGCGGCGGCATGGCCGGGGCTGGGCAGGGCAGCGCAGGATCTGATCGCGACGGCTGGGCTGCAGCCTGCAGGCAGCAGTGGACTAGTGGAGTGCGGTTGGTGGCGGCGCGTGCGCGTGCCCGTGGATTTTATACTGGGCTGGGTCGCCTTTTCTTGGGCCGTATCTTTCGGCCTTTTTGTCCAACTGTCCGTTCTTCGTCATTCCCCATCAGTCAAGATTCAAACAAATCAGCAAAGATTCAAACAAATGAAGATCGACATAATATAGTTCATGTTCAAAAAAAATTATATAATTTTTCTCAAAAAAAGATTTTTATATTTAACATAAGATTTAACTAAAGACATGTATTGTGCCAACTGAATCAGTTTCATACAAGAGAAAGCTATTTATTTATTACCTACACCTAAAAGAAATACAAACTAAGAGAAACTGCCTCCCTCCAAAACTTTTTGCTCAAAGAATTATCCTTTTTTTTTTTTTTGCAGTGTACATTGTAAATAATCAGTATACTGCATGCTACCACGATTACAATGCCAAGATCGATCAGTATGACAAACAGTAACACTCTTAAGAAAACCTATGATGAGCTCCAAATCTTCCCCTCCAACGAGATGATGATGATGGAGACGTCGTCATGGTACCGCCTCCGGTCGCCTTGCTGAACCTCGAGCAACTCATGGAACCCCATTCCTGCATTCACCATTGCAACGATTTTATAGAGGTTCATCAGATTCCATCATCTTCCATCCAGGAACATCGAATGCATGGCATGGAGATCGACAAACTCACCGGCTTGGTTGGCGGCGCGGAGGAGGATCTCGTGGCTGAGGTACTTGGCAGGATCCTCGTCGGGGTAGCTGGCGGTGAAGGCCTCCACCTGCGCCACCACCTCCTCGTTGCTCAGGTAGTCGTAGAGGCCGTCGGAGGCGAGGATCATGAACTTGTCCCGAGGCCCCACGCGGTGGTGCCGGAGGTACGGCCGGCAGCTGATGTACGGCGCCGTCCCGACGTAGTTCACCCGGAACACCTCCAGCAGCGCCTTGTTCCACCTCGGCTCTTTCAGGTAGCCGGCTCCGAACGCTCTCGTCACCTGCAACGTGCCCTTCACCCCTGCCATTGACGATGCAGGCAGGATCATCAGGGTGCTCGCTCCTGATCCGTCTCGCCTCCTTGGTCACGCTGGTGCTGTGGTCCATGGTGAGCTGCAGCGCAACGAGGTCGCCGCCCATCTCGCACGCGTCGAACTGACGCTTGATCTCCTCCTTGACGCCGGCCAGGTCGCCGACGAGGGCGGCCCGCGACAGGTCGGGCTCGGCGCGCTGCGCGAGCACGGCGCGGCTGTCGCCGACGTTCATCACGTACACGTCGGAACCCTTCACCAGCGCCACCAGCACGCACGAACCCATCATCGCCAGCTCCGGGCACTCCGCCGCGCGCGCCTCCGCCTCCGCGAAGTACCCGGCCTCCGTGCTCCTCAGGGCGCGGGCAAGCGCGTCCAGCACGTCGTGGTCGCGCTCTCGCACGCCGCGTGCGCGTCCGTCGCCGCCGTTGTTGCACTGCACTGCCTCCCCTCGTCGTCACCGTCGTCCTCCGCGCGCAGCAGCACGCTGTCGAGCTCGCGGCACACGGCCGCGTACAGGTGCGCGACGAGGTAGTCGGTGGCGTCGGGCCCATTGAAGCCGTCATAGATGCCGACGAACATCCAGCCGTGCTCCTCCGACACCACGACGTGCACCCTGTCCTCCCCAGCCTTCCCGCGCGCCCACTGCACACTCGCCGCGCCGCTGTCGTCGACGTCCGGCGCGCCGTTCCCGACCGCCACGGCGCGCTCCTCATGCTTCCCGCCGCCGGGGGACACGCAGGGCCCCGCGCGCAGCAGCGACGTGACGGCCCTGCGGAGGCCGCGGAGGACCGGGCTGGACTTGCAGGACGCCTGCTGGCGTCGGTGCCGCGTGGCGTAGAGGTCGGCGAGGATCTGCTCGTCGGTGCGCGCGGGGAGGCGTGTCACGGACGACACGCCGGAGTTGGTCGCGGACGTCGACGTCGACG
This sequence comes from Hyparrhenia diplandra, assembly GCA_015847255.1. Classification (NCBI taxonomy): domain Eukaryota; kingdom Viridiplantae; phylum Streptophyta; class Magnoliopsida; order Poales; family Poaceae; genus Hyparrhenia; species Hyparrhenia diplandra. Next base: position 87,943 of record JADLZK010007857.1, read on the forward strand.
CGATGCTGCTGCCGCCGTAGGTGTCCAGCGGGCCCGAGTACTGGCGCGGCTGCAGCGTCCGGAACGAGAAGGAGTTGGAGCTGTCGAACGACGAGGAGCCGGAGAAGGACGGCCGGTCGGTCAGGAGCATGGAGCCGCCCACCGTGGACTGGTTCGACGGCAGCAGCACGCCGTGGATGCGCCCGTCGCGGCCGTCGAAGCTGAGAATGTGGCAGACGCCGGTGCCATCGTCCGCGTCGTCCGCCGCGGCGTGACCGTCGTCGGGCGGCGCGAAGCAGGGTGTGGCCAGCCTCGCCACGCGGTTGCCCATGGCCGGATCTGGATTGGCATCGGGGAATGTGGCGCCGGTCGGGTCGGGGCAACAAAAATGGGCGGCAAGTAAGGGAAGCAAAGAGAGGCCGGGGAGTCGGCGAAGCTAGGCCGGCGTTGACATTGCTCAAGGGGGAGATTAGTTTATGGAGTTGACCAGGATCTATCTATATCTTGCATTTGTTTTCATATATTGTGCCTGCGATCACCTCAGGTTGACTTTGATTCTCACGAGTAAAGAAAAATAGCATTTGCAGGCCAGGCTTGGACCTTTGACGCTATCTACCTATCTATACTTGTATATAGGATAGATTGGGCCGGCGCGCTGGCTCAACGTGTCGTGACATCCTCTTCTCACATCCATGGCTACTCTGTCCTAGTACTTGTGACACTGACTTGCCGTGTTTCAATTGCACCGAATGAGCGTGTTTAGATCCACCAAAAATTAAATAGCTTAATACTATTATTAGTTACTTTGACTTTTATGCTACATCAATTTACTATGTAAGATCTAGACGCATAGCATAATGAATGTAAAAAGTGTCGATTCCGGCAGATTGGGCCGAATTGACATTCGATTGCCGATCGTCGGGCGATCTTGACGGCGAGGACGGTGACGTCGGCGATGGTGATGACGACAATTGGCGGCGAGGTGACGTAGATTGATGACGACGGCAAGGTAGCGGGAAGAGAGAGGGGAGGAGAGGGGCGGCGCCGCTGGTGGAGGTGGTGGTGGCGGGCGGCGCCGGGCAATGGCGCTGCGGCGTGGCAAGTGGGCGGCGTGGCGTGGCAACGGCGGCGCGGCGGCGTGCAACGGCGGGGGCGGGATCGGCGCACGTCTTGTGGGGAGGGAGAGAGAGAGAGCCTAGAGCTGGAGAGCTGTTGGGAGTTACCCCTTTAATTTATTTTTCTTAAGATCCAACCTGGCTACATGCCCCCTCAGATATTTATAGTCCGAGGGAGACTTGTATGCTAAGCAAACTCTAGGAGGTTTCCTTATAGATTGGAATACCCCTCTTACAAGCAACCTATTTATTCCTTATTTTATCCCTATCTTTATTCCTTAAATATTCCTTACTTAATTCTTGAAGCTACTATTTATTTCCTATTTTATTCCTATCTTTATTCCTTAAATATTCCTTACTTAATTGCGGCTAACCGACGTGGCGCGTTCATGGCGGCGGCGGCGCCCGGCCAGGAGGCGCTTGCGCGCCCGGCCTTCGGCCCCGATCGGCGCTTGCCCCCTTGTTGGGCCCTTTTCCGGCGGCTCTTTTGGTTCATGACAAAAAGTTTCAAAGCTTCGAACAAATGGAGTACAACCTCTGCCCCACAAATAAATGAACCGTTTTGACTTCTACACTTCTTATTTGATCATTTGTCTTATTTAAAAATTTAATAAATATTATTTGTTTTGTTATGACTTATTCAATTATTACAAATATTTTTATCATGATGTATTTCTTCTATGATTTGTATCAAAAGTTTAAATAAGATCAATGGTCAAACAAGAATCGTAGATGTCAAAGATGTCTATTTATTTGTGGGACGGATGGTGTACTATTCTTTAGCTAGCTATTTTTTTGGTAAAAGATCGTTTAGATCCACCTGTGGATAGGTAGTCAGATAGTGAGTTGGGGGTCCACATGAACTATTAGCACGTATTAACAACTAAAATTCAACTAATGGAACTGATATTTAGTAGCCCCTAAATAATAATTAGCAGTTCTGCTTAGATCCAGTAATATTAATTTTAGGTGCTAATGTTTAATGCTAATGGATCCAAGTAGATCCTAAATCTCTAAAACAATTTTTTTAAAAAAAACTAAGTTATTTGAATTTCTATACCAAATTCCTAAGGTATTGTAGCAAAATTAAACCCCAAATTCCTATTTACTTCCTCCGTTCTAAATTGTAAGACATTTGACTTTTGTAACCCTAAGTTTGATCATTCGTCTTATTCGAAAAAAATATATATGCAAACATAGTAAAGTTTAAGGCATTCTTGAAGAAATTTATTAATAAAACAAGCCACAACAAAAGAAGTGATATTTTGTAGAAATTTGTGAATACAAGACGAGTGGTCAAATTTAGTGTCAAAAAAGTCAAATGTCTTATAATTTACGGACGGAGGAAGTAATTTACACTAGGGAAAATCTTTTTTTTCGTAGTAAAATCCTATCCCTATGAAGAAACTCGACCCTAGTAAGATACAATCCTAGGGTTTGCCAAAGGTTCATTGATGATGAAGAGGAAAAGAGGAAAGCTTGGGTATTAGGGATGGGAGAAACACTTAATTACCATTTGCAGTTTTTACAGAAACTTGTACATTTTTTTTTTTCGTGATGAAAAGTTTGACTTTTATATGATTCCTCACCAGAATCGGAATTCTTGGTTTCTTATTTTAGTATGCCCATTATGTCGCTATATGTTAGTTATGCATATGCTTACCCAAATTACTCATATATTTTAAAAGAGCCATGGTTTAGTGTTACAAGTTTTATGGATAAATTCCATTGATTATTTTAGCATTACCACTAATAATTTATAGTAGGAGTAATAATCAAATTATTTTCCAGTGAAAGTTTTTTTTTTTTTAAGAAACTATAGGGGCCGAAGCCCCTACATAACATGCTTTATTAAAACAATAACAAAAGTACAATTACATGAAACAAAGAGAGAGGGGGTGTGTGTGAGAGACAACTACATGAAAATCCTTAGACTCTCTGACTCATCTTTTCCCTAACTTATTTAAAAGCATGTAAACTAGCTACTCCAAGGTGGAAACGGAGCTAGTTTACATGTTGTTCCACCTTGTGTGCTCAATTGTGTTTATTTAAAACCTTTTGCTAGAACTATGTTATTGGAAAAAATTTCTAACTTTTATTATAGCCCATTTATTGTTCCCGACGGTTCGGTGGGACGCTACCCACCGGGGTTCAAATCCCGGTGCTCGCATCTTTCTTTTTTGGATTTTCCCAGGATTTACCGGCGTTGTGCATTAAGTGGTAGCGACGTTCCGTCGACGACGAGGTGCCTATGGTGACTTCGAGAATCTCCAGATCTGCATTTCGCCCGGTCCTTCCGGAGGTGCTCATAGGGGTATGGTTTGCGTCACGTGTATTCATAGGGGTGAGTGTGCGTGCGTGTTGTGAGTGTGTGTGTCTGCGTAATACTCAAAAAAAAAAAAAAAAAAAAAGTATATGCCCTCCCTGCCAGCTTCTACTTGCTGCAGCTTAGCTACAATCCTATGAAGGGGTTGTAGTTGTCCTCAATGTCTGTCTACCGAAGAGATGGACAGGCAGGGCTTTTCATGTTTCTTCTGTCGATATTTTTTTTCAACAAATTAGTTGAGTACTATTTAATAAAGATCTTTTTTAGAAAATGGAACCATTTTAGCCTCTGCAACCACACAGAGCCGTTATATATTTATTAAAGGGAGATGGATATTAGATTTGGTATGGTCTTGTAACTCCTATAAGAATTGGAGGATGATTCAGGGCAGGAGAGCCAATCGTTCAGATGGCTCAACCATCACTGAAGAAACTCCACTTGAAACCAACTGCAGGTGCAGCACACAGCGAAGGATGGAACAAGTTGCTGTGTTAAACAAGTTGGGCATTACCAAATTGGTGCATTTCTTTGATCGAGGTCACCCTAGCTGTTTCTACACCATGTCCACATCTGCAAGATATCATCTTTTTACCATATACATATATATGCATGCAGACATACATATATATACATACACCTGCGCTGACTTTGGTAACCTAGAAATTTCATGACCAGGATATATTAACAGGATCACCAGCACCTGCAGACTGCAGGAGCCAAGCCATTTTCTTTGTGCAACTGGTGGTTGGAACCTCAGGTCAATCCCCAAGCCGGAGTATTCTTGCATAATACTACATCGCACTACTTGCACACATGACATACATGAAAAGTTCAGACAAGGGTTTTTTTTTAAAAAAAATTTATTTTAAGTTCAGACGTGATTTTATTCGAGGGAAGCAAGTGGACAGTGGACTACTCATTTGTATTTGTATACAATATACGCACCCATACGTGTAGCGGTATACAATGAGTGAAATATTAGTCTGTGTATGCCGGGGCCAATGAAATGCCGGGAATATCCTGGTGGATCTTAGCTTGCAACATGCATGATCTAGCTGGTTCTTGTGACGTCGTTGGATAGAAAACAATGCTACCAGTACCATGATAGCAAGGGAATTGTTTGATATTTGACTATTTGCAGATCATGTTGAGTATAATACTGATGAGTCTGCTCAGAAGTCATAGTACCTGAATCAGTACTGAACTGTTGATGATGACCTCAATCTTAACCATTCCAGTTTAATCTTGTTCGTTAAGCTATGCATAAAAAAATGAGGGTGGGATTTCCACTCTGTTTTAGTGGGCATTTCAAGATCGTCATCCTATTTCCTTTCTGATGACATCAGGATCAGCATATATGACAATCATACATCAGATAGGGAACTGTGAAAGTGCCAACCGATGGAGTGACAAATCCTAGCTTAATTACTCTAAAATTATTATTTTTTATTAGCTTACATACTGGGTGACAAATCCTAGCTGAAGGACTTCTGAGGATTTCAATACAAACTCTTGCTGAGTCTGTCCTTTTTTTTTTCAGATTCCCTAGTTCCAAATGGAAACCTAACTTAAACATATAGCGAAAGGAATGAGACACAGATGATTTTTTTTTAAAAAAAAACTAAAAGAATGTGGCTCAGTCAGAGGATCATTGCAATTTGCAATTACTGTGCTCTACAGGAAGGTTTATAATCATCTTTATAGTACTTATATATTCAACTTATAAGTGCGCAGTTGACTTAAAGAGAGAGGTGGTCACAGAATATGGTTTGTATACACCACTATGCACTTGTATTGGATGCTTAGACATGATTAGACTTCATGCTCATCCCAGATTCTGCAACTTTTGTTTTCCTTCATCTATTTCCACTTTCACTTTTTTTCTTTGTGTCTATTCTTAGGTTCATTGAAGTGAAAGCATATTATGAGCTGTTTCTCTCTCTGAAAAATAAAAATAATAACGGAAAAATATACTCATATCTTTGTTCTTTTTGGCTCAGTTAGATATCACTATTCCATTATTCCATTAAAAAGATATCGATATTCTGTTATCCAAAGGAGAAATAAAAATCCTGAACAGTAGTCTGAAAATGTAGCTGGTCATGTTGATGCTTCCAATTTCATGGTACTCTGCATTCTGCAAAAACATTTTCAGTGAGACTAATTGTGCTGGCCAAGTGGACAAATATACTCATATTTTTTTTGGCTCACTTACTTAGATATCATTTTTTTATTCTCTAAAGCCTAAGGGAGAAGAGAAAAATCCTGAACAGTATCCTGAAACTGCAGCTGGTCATGTTGATGTTCAAAATTTCAGGGTACTCTGCATTCTGTAGAACCTTTTCAGAGACTAATTGTGCTGGCCAAGTGGACAAAGATACTCCATCCTTTTTTTTGGGGGGGCTCAGTTACTTAGACATGAATTCTCCATTATCTAAAAAGGAGAAAATCAAGAACAGTAGGCTGCAAGCCTGCAACTGTAGCTGGTCCTGTTGATTTTCAAGATTTCAGGGTACTCTGGATTTTGCAAAATCTTGTCAGAGAGTAACAGTGCTGGCCTTTGCCCTCTTCTTCTAATATAATCATGCCAGAGCACGCTGTGTTTTCGAAAATGGAAAAAAAAAAAGATTAACAATACTGCCATGAGACATGGACTTGTGGTTAGAGCTCTTTCAGGAGTGCCTAACTGTGTTTAGCACCAATTTTTAGTGATGCAGCCCTGTTTCTTTCACACACATATATGTTGTTCATCTGAGATTTTGTAGCAATGCATGCAATCAGGTACTCAGATTTGTGCAGCATCTTGTTCTCGTAGACGCAGTAAGATCGATGCAAAGTAGTGGCACACTGAAGAAACTGACGCATGGGGCCCTCAGACAGACAGAGAGAGACACAGGCAAATATACTGAAAAACACATATATTAAAGCAGGCACGAGGCGGACATAGGATCGACGACGACGACGTCGTCAAACCGCGAGACGTTGAGATGAACCCCAGAAGACGGAGAACGAGCAGGCGATCGACAATGGTGATGCACGCACGCAGTTGACAGGATCTTATTTAGACGCCGCTACATAGTTTAGTACGCTGGGGTTCCTCCTCGTGCGCTGGGCCGGCCGGCCATCGCCGGATGGCTCAGTTGCAGCCGCTGCAGCAGGTGCAGCCGCCGCAGCTGGTGCCGCAGTTGCAGGTGTTGCAGCCGCAGCCGCCGCCCTCGACGGCCGCCTCGAAGCCGCCGGCGCTGGCCTTGGTGGTCGGAGCAGCGAGGACCGTGGGCTTGATGCCGACGGTGGCCGCGGTCTCGACGTCAGGGGACATCTTGCAGCTGCATGCATGAGGACGGACCATACACATTCAGATTCAGACATTATATATATATATATATATATATATATATATGATGATCATCTATATATGATTGTGATGCATGTGAGGATCGATGAGCAATCTGTTTTACCCACCCGCCGCAACCGGTGCCGCACTGGCAGCCGGAGCCGCACCCGCAGTTGCCGCTGCAGCAAGACATGCTTGGTTGGTCGAGTGGTGGATCACGAACAGGGAGCTTTGTTGCTGAAGAATGACTTGTGCTCTCTGCCTTGCTTGTGATGAGGTTATGGCGAGGGCGCGGTGGGGTATAAATAGGCCGGGGCGCGTCGGATGGAGTGGAGGAGAATCGGCAGCCGCCAGCCGGTGGCCGGAAAAGAATGGACGCGGGCGAGCCAGGGTCCACCACGGCACCACCACCTGTTGAGAACAGGAATAATATATAGAGAGAGAGACACAGCAGCCTCTCTTTTCCCTCTCACTTTCTCTGCATCTTTTGCGGTGAAAGGGGCCAAAGGGTGGAGGAACCGAACAAAAAAGGGAATTTTTCTTCAGTAATTTCACTTTACTTTGAGCGAGCGAGCGAGCGAGTTAGATATGAGTAGCTCGCTGTCTGTCTGTCGGCCATCATATCATATATTCATAATATCGCGGCAAGGATAAGTTTGTCTTTTTCATCAGAAACACAACACAGAAAGAGTAGATGCATGCAAGGGGATAATCGAGGCACAAATTAACCAAACTCTGAACAGTCTATGCTAGTTGCTAAACAGCAACCAATCAATTAATTAATCAAAGTGCAGGCAGGAAAGAAGTCAGGGGCTGTTGAGATCAGTTTAGGATTAGCTGATCAGGTCGAGTTCTCTGTGATCTGACCAGGTGTGCAGAGTCCCCCTGCAAATGACCAGCAGCATGCTGTGCCTTTGATCTCTGCAAACACAGCTTCCTCCTGCAGAGAGAGAGAGAAGAGAGAGATTGGCAGCATCTGCTAGAAATTACTAAATCACTGCATCATTGCCATCCTCTGCCGTCACTTTCATCTGCAGGATCAACACTTGGTTGCCGAATCAGAATCACTCCCACATCGACAACGACGACGTAAAAATCAAAATCCGCATGGCATCAATCAGAGCGTTGGCCGGAGGCGCGCATGCAGCGATCATGGGTTTTTCAGATGACGAGAAGGACGGCTCGCGGGAACCCGTACCCAGTGAGAACGAGAAACAGTGGGCGTGCCCAATTATTGCTGGAATGGATGGAGCATCGCGCAGCAGTGGCTACCTGTTGATCGAGCATCGGGTACTAGTGCGTGTGAATGTGAACGAACTGTCATCGATGGAGCAAGGGCCTGATGAGAGTCCATGCCATGCCCATCAGATCACATCAGTTTCAGTCCCACACGACACGTATCGCGCTTGGGGAATGGCCGGGATGCAGATCGATGGATGCTTGCTGGGAGCATCACGGATGCATGCAGTAGTGAGCAGTCACCAGCAGCGCTAGCGGCGGATAGATGGATTCCTGCTATGATTATTATGCCTCACGGGTCACGGCTCTGCTGCTGAAACCAAGTTCAGACCAAGTTCGGTTTCAGTTCTTCATCACATTCACACCAAAGGCGTACCTCAACTTCTTTTTTAAGCAGTGTTTACATTTATCAAACGATTTGGTCGTCGGCACGTTTTCTAAGTACTCCCTTTGTTTTTCTTAAGTGTCACATTTCGTTTGTCCTAAACAAACAAACAATGTAGTCTTTGACAAACGATTTTTTTTTTAAAAAAAACTAACTTATAGTTTCACAATATATGAATTATACATTATGATAGTATTTATGATAATGAATATAAAAATAAACATTTTAATCTTATGACATGAAACTTTATATCTTTTAAAATCAACCGGTCAAATATACACACGTTTGACATAGGACAAACTATGCAAATGTGACACTTTTTTTTTTTTAAAAAGGGAAGGAGTGTTGTCTAATAGGTGTTTTTGTTTCTTTGGATGTACTATTGGGGGTGTAACTTGAGAGAGAGGGTCAAAGCGAGAGCATCCATCACATTTATCATAACGAATATAAAAACAAATATTTCACTATATTTCCCACTAACAATGCACGGAATCAGCCAACACAATGCCACCTTATGATCCAGCGTCGCCTTTTTTGACCACGGTGAATCATCCGGTGATTATATATGTTGTCACCCAGCTATTTGACACAGCCAGTACTCTATTCACCCTCTATATAAGTGCTACCTCTACCTTACGTGGACCTCCTCTTTGACCCCATCCTAGTCGGACATGAAGAGAGGATAGTAAGGGCTATTTGGTTCAAAAAATTTAGGACTTTTTTAGTTCTGAGAGACTTAAAAACACTCTTCAAGAGGTACTTTTAGGACCTCTAAAGAAAAGTCTCTCCTGTTTGATTTCTAGGATTTTTGTTTTTTCTCGAGGACTAAAAAGTCCCCAAACCAAACGTGCCCTAAATCATTTGGAGAGCCACTCAACGCTATAGTATTCTTGTCGCATGTGGTCATTTTGGTTTAAAGCGTCCGCTTCTGCCAAAAAGCTTGTGTTTTTTTAACAACAAAGAACTGTGAGGGAGATCCCTCACAGTGGTAGTCAAAAAGCTTGTGTTAATGTGGCTTTATGGAGCCGGGCATTGTTAACACCATTAACGTAGGTTAATACCCATTTACTAATACATGGTTATTGCTTTTATGTGGTTGTATCATTTACTTTATATGCCTTGAAATTTTAGGCCCCTCACCACCTCCCCAGCCTTGCCGCCGCCGAGGCAGCCACGGGAAGCCCGCGGCTCCCAAGATGGCGGCGCAGGATCTCCCGTGCTATGGACCCCGAGGACCGGGCGAGGGGTAAGATGGTGGCAGCGATGGGGCGGCCGGCCCGCACCGACTGCCGGGGCGATGGATCCGCACCGACCGGATCCGCCCGCCGCGCGCTAGATCCGGGCGATGGCGGGCTGCCGCCGCCTCTTCGACGGGCGGTGGTCGCCTCGTGGTGGGGCGGCGGATCCGCCGACGCCGACCGATTCCGCCAGCCAGACGTCGCGGGCGCGCATGGGCATCGGTTTTGGCGAAGCCCCCGCGTCGTTCGCCTCGGGCAACTCGGATGGCCGCCAACCACCGCGCCGCTCTCTACCGTCCGCACCCAGCCTTGCCGCAGCCCAAGCAGATCGCCGCGAGGCCCGCACGACGGCGGCGAAGTTCCATCCGGGGTAGGTCCAGTCCGCCGGAAGGGGCTTCCTCTATTGCTTCATCATCGGCACAGCAGCACATGGTGATCCCCCCGGCAAATGGGCGTTCCTCCGTTGGAGATGGTGCCCCTTTGTTGGATTCAAAGCCCGTCGGAATTTAAGAGGACGGCCAGATCCCAGGTGGGGGTGCCCAAGGTGGATGTCGAAGAGGAGAGGATGGGGTCGCAAATCCAGTGTCAATTTCCGTCTTCGCCGACACACGAAGATCGGTCGTTGCTCACACATTCTAACAAAGTGAGCAACGACCTCTCTTCCGTCCGGGACCGGTGCTTCTCCAATGGCGACCATTCGGCGTCGCGATGCACCCCGGGCGACCTGGTATCACACGAGTTGGTGACATATCTATCGCCGATTTGATCCACATTCTGGTTTTTGGATCAAGCGTGGGCCGGTTTGCCACCTGCGGTGGGGGGATGTCCGGAAGGCGACATCACTTTGCCTTCTTGCGGGCGACCGAGGTGAGGTGTCCATGGATCTCAATCGTTCGACACTATGGATACTAGTTGATCTTTAGTACACATATCTTCATGTACTAAAGTTTTTTTTGTTCTTAAATTTGGTAATAAGTTTGGCTGTGTGCGGTCACGCAGAGGCTTTGGCTATGTGCGTTACCGCAGAGGCCGGAATGTAATTCCGTTAAAAAAAAAAAAAAATGCCTTGAAATTTCAGTTTTATGACTTTTACTCTGCTTATTGCTTAGAAGTGTCTCAACAAAATACTTATCTAATATTAATTGCTTAGAAATGTTTTAGTTTGTTTCTGAATATCTCTGTTATAAAGGAAAATATCATTTTTTTCTTCTTTATAAATTCCCGCGCAAGCTTCGTTATAGCTGACTGACACATTCCTCCTTTTCTTAGCGGCCCAACAACGGATGCAATCCAGCCCATCGTCGCAGCCTGCAAGGCAGCTAGCCCAGTTGCGACTTGCGAGCGTCCTCACTCACCTTGGCGGGCCGTCGTCTAGCATCTGCCTAGTTCCAGTCCTGTTCTTTGCTGCTTCCTGCACAGAACGAAACCGAAGAGCCGAGTCCGAGTCCAGAGACATGGAGTCGTATATATTATAATTTATAAATCGAACGGGAAGCAGCACTGCAGAGGAGGAGCAGAAAGATCTCGTACCCAACTCGTCATCGCCGTCGCTGAATCATATCCGGCAGTACGTGGCGGGGTGGAAGAGGAACGCCGACAACCAATCCAACCTCGACATGCTTTCATCCGTAACAGCACCTGCATCTGATGAGCGACCCGCCGGCGGGGCAATAGAGGGTGGTGGCGGCGAACAGCGACACGATGCCCATCACCAAGATCGGCAACATGAAGTTTCGCGTGTTCACGATCCAAGATGTTCGCCTTGTGCCAGGACTGAGCACAGACGGGATCATCAGTGTCCGTCAGCTCGCGAGGGAGAACGGGATCACAACGTGGTTTGACGGTGACCGGGCGAGGCTGTACGAGGGCCCCAACCTCGTCGGCATCGCTATCGCCCCACAAGGGGAGATTGAACAGACCGTACATACTGCTCTTCTTGACGACGACGACGATTCCCAAAATGTTGGTGCTGATGATGCATCATCATCGGCTAATTGCTTGGATGGAGATGTGGTTGCCTGTCATGATCCGCTCAAATGCGTCTGCGGTGGAGGTAGTGGGCACTTGTCGAGGTACTGCCCTGTCCGCCTCAACCTCGAGAGTTGTCTACGAATCACCAGACAGGGGAACAAGCTTTTCAACGTTCTATCCGTGTTCCAGATGCGTGCCATCGTGAACCTTGACGCCGCAGAGTTCGGGACCGCAGAGTTCCAGATGCGCAAGGCAATTTGAAGAGGCTCCGTCAGTCTAGTTAGTTCCTTATATAATGATGAGATAGATATGTATACACAGAAAATTGTTGTATATCGAGTGAATGAAGTCTCAAGACTGAAGATGGCCGTTTATTGAACTGAACAAAGATCCACTGAACAAGTACTTTATTCTTATTGTATGACAATGACACTGCAAATGCAGTTGCTCTTGCTAATCAACTAGGTAAGGCAGTTGATGAACTTGTCGACTGTTGCGACCGCGCCAGCGGTGATGGCATCCTTGACGATCTTGTTTCTGTGGCTGTTGCTGGCACCGGAGATGAGGGCACCGGACAAGGCACCTCCGATCATCACGTTCTTATGCAGGGTCATGCGAATAGAGAAGTGGGGGGTGGTTAATGAACACCAGAAGATGACTCAAAAAACATGAGTGGAATGAAAATGAACTAGTTACAGATTCAACAATTTTTATGATGAGTTGCTTGCTTATCTTGTCGTAGTCTTCTACATAGATGGACATCAGTTAAATTTCTAATTAGCATCATATGTTGCAAGAACCTTGATGTATGGGGTACCGGTGCCATACAGAGTTTCAACTTTTATTTATACTATTTGCAGAACAAAAAAAGACGATGTTCAATTTAATCACCATTCACCCATGCATAAAACTGAAAGGTTGATATATACAATCATAGTTTTAAATAGCAGGCTAACGGTGTTTAGCGGTTTTTGCCTCTAACATAGCTATAGCGGGCTATAGTGGCTAAATTGTACATGAACGTAAATAGCGACACCCTACCTCGAAAGGCTATAGCGGGCTATTTAAAAACAGGATTATACATACTGTGTGATTCTTACCCAGTCGTAAGCTACGACCACGCACCCTTTCCACACCATACTATTTCTAGTAACAGTACCTGTATGTTAGACAAATAGACATCCGAATTAGTCAGACTAAATGAAGAATGGAAAGACGCCAACACAAATTATCTAGATTTGAAGTCACAAAAAGCCATAACGTGGTCAATGAGTTACCCCAATATGCACCCTCCTACACATTTTCTTCAGCTGCAAACATATTTAGAAAGTGTATCAATTTGATGTGTAAACCCGAAGTTGTTCACTGATCTTTCAGGATACACAAGCATGATGCAAGATGCAAAAAAGAGGTGAAGGGGTTTAGGTCAACGTTTCTAGTAAAACAGAATTGCTGAGATGACAGTACACTAGATTAAGACTACAAAACTAGAGATCTGCAGTATTTATAAGTCATGGCATGTGTTTTTAGAATGTCAAGTAAATCATGATCCACATTTAGGAACTGCAAGCAAAAGAATCGCCAAACTGGCAATGATGCGGCATTTGGATCATGATGTTTAAGATCCCCAATTGAAATGGGACACGGAGCTAGAACAACAAAAAAAAAAGCGATACAAAGGTCAAGAATATATGACTTCTTTGCATGCTCAACCCCGTGCTTTGAAACATCCCCAGCAAAAAAAAAGAGGTTTTCTCATAACAATTTCTTCTCTAGTTGCCATTAAAATGTAGCACAACAAAAAAAAAATGCAATCATATGATTTCCTTTTTCAGTAAACAACAGAATACAACACCGCTATTATTCTGAAATAGCATTGGTTAAATTCAAATTGAGGTGAGTCTTCAGTAAGATCCATTGAGGTAATTAAGGACTATATGAACCGGCTCGGACCAAAGGTTGGGAACTCGTACTAGTTTGTATATATATGAAGTGAGAGTGAGTCTTCAGTAACAAAATCAGATTTTTTTTCTTGTCATTTCAGGTCATTCAATCATGACTGAATGTAAAAACACAAAGCTACAATAATGTGCAGAAACTCAATAAAGACTGAATGATAGTGTAGCAAATTTCAACTCAAATTATGATCTGAATTAGGTAGCCATTTTCATAATGAAGACTATAAAAGATAGTTCATTACACAAAGATATGTTGAATGTTGTGATAAAAGATAGTTCATTACATAGATCGTTACTGCCTTATATTTATTGGTTACATAGATCCGAACGTTGTAATAACTACTTGGTTGCCAAGGCACCATGATGTACTTGGTTGCCAAGGAGCCTAGTAAATAGGATAAAATAGATAACAATCAAATAAATCTTTAATCCTGATCATCCTCAAAGTAAAAAAAATGTTTCATCCGCATTCTTGCAATAAAGTCATCAACCTCCATCTCCTCATCCTCAAACTAATCTGCAAGCATATCGTAGTCTAAATCAGTTTGAGAAGCATCATTTCTGAACTTGGCTTCTTGTACAACTTCCTTGGCTTTACGAGCTATTGTAATAATGGACCTAAACAGAGCTTATATTAATTCATCTAAACAATACTCGTTTGTGGTTGAGAAGAACTCTCATCGTGTCTATGAGATCATGGAAACTGATTTTGACTATTAAGAACGGTCATCAACATAATTTGACTTAAATAACAGCTTTTTCCGTGCTATTTTCCATCCACTGTGCTGACAAGAGCACGGACACCTAGGCTCTAGCTCAACTTGCCCAACCTTCCTCTGTCGGCCTATAAAATTCGTCGCTACGTTCCGTCGTCCCAGTCATTTGATTTGGAATAGAAACCCTAAACCCTAATCGTAGTCAGAGGGGCGGGAGAAGGAGGACGCCCTTGTTGGTTTAGCAAACCAAAGAGTCGTCTAGGGACCGAACACAAGGAGAGAGGAGACAAAATGAATTGATAGTTTTGTGCCCTCTTCTCTCCCTTTTATATAGAAGGTGTGAGGGATTATTCTCTTTATTATCCAATTGGTTATGCTAGTATTTGCAAAATGCCATCAAGGGCTTACAAATGGGCCTAAAAATTATATGATGAGCTCCTAATCTATATAATTGTACTTGAAACATAAGGATGGTGTCACCCATATGTAGCACAAGCCTAATAGTATCCCTTTAGCTATTTGGTCTTGATCGAAGTTACAAAACCTAATAGCTAAATACAACAAGGTGTGGTCCCAATTGTAGCCCAGATCCAATTACATGTCACACTCCAAAATTTCTATTTTGGGATGTGACTTAGGAAACATTTAATAATATTAAAATGTTTTACCATTTTTTCTAAGATTTCTCAACTTTAGTTAAGTTGATATATTCTAGATAGTGGTAAACGGGAGTTTCTAAATTTTTTTTTGCAAGTAATCTAATGGTTTGTTGCATTGCATGACTTTTGCATATTATTTATGTATGGAAAATGAATTATATATTATGATACTTTTCCTTATAATAAATCTAAAAAATACAAATCTTTTGACATGAAACTGTATAATTTTTTAATCAATGGTCAAAGATACACACGTTTGACACATGACAAACCATGCAAATGTGTAATAGGTGCTTGTTTTTCTTTGGATGTACTTAGGTGTGTGTGTGTGTGGGGGGGGGGGGTGGGGTGTAACTTGAGAGGGTCAAAGCAGGAGCATGGTATTTGCACAAAGCGGGTATAATTGATGACGGAAAGTGGCTCCATTGAGATGGTTAATTTGAAGTCAAGAAAGAAGTTGTGTTGGATGAGCTTAGATTTGAAACAAGCTAAACAACAATGTTGGAACAGTTAATGCATAACAGAACTTGAATCGCCAAACCACATGGTGGTCGATTGCTCTTTCTCTAAGATGGTCTAGTCAATATTAGCTCATAAGTTCCACGTTCCAATGATCAACCAAAACGCATGAAGCACAAGGATCAAAGAGTGGTGGTCTGCCATGATTGGGCAGTGGGGAGATAGAAGGCGCACACGGTTTGTCATCTATGCATTATGGAACATATGGAAAGAGCGTTGTAGAGGAGTAGTTGATGACAAATGGCAAACACCGGCATAGGTGGCAAGCATAATGCAACAAGATATTTTGTTATATGATATGGCTCAAGGAAACGTTCATGTAATCTGTGAAAATTGTAAAGTGTGGGATGTTGTTTATTTTCTTCTTATTTCCTGTTTTTTTTTTTCGTAGGTGGTCATTTTGGTTTAAGGGCCTACCCCAACTAGCTTGGGACTAAAGGCTATGTTGTTGTTGTTGTTGTTGTTGTTGGGGCGGGTAAACTACCTGCTTCCGCCGAAAAGCCTATGTTAGTGTCGCTTTATTTATGGGGCGCTGTTAACACGATCAACGTAGGTGAATACCCATTATTTGCTTATTTGACCTTAGAAAAACATCATCTTGCTTATATTGGTCTCTTTTTTAAACTTGTCTATTTGGCCTCAAAATGAAACTTTCTTACTCTTTTTGGCCTTCTATTAGATTCCTGGGCTGAGTTTGTTAGGTCAAGCAGTCCACCACACGTAAAATCTCAGAAATACCCTTACCTCCTCATCACTCACTCCCCCAGACCTGGAGCGCTCCCAGACCCCGACGCTCCCACCCCAATTCCCCGACGCTGCCACCCCGATACAAAAAAAAAAACAAAAAAAAATGACAACGCCGCCGTTTAGGGCCGATGGGGGAGACGCCGGCGGCGGCAAGCCGGCGAGGAGGAGGTTCGCCTTGTGCCAGGACTGAGTGTCGACGGGCTCATCAGCGTTCGTCAGCTCGTGAGGGAGAACAAGATCACAACGTTGTTTGACGGAGACCGGGCAAGGCTGTACGAAGGCCGCAAGCTGGTCTGCATCGCTGTCGCTCCACAGGAGAAACCCAACAGTCTCTACATATTGCAGATCTTGAATACGAGGACGACGATTCCTATAAATGCTGCTAATTGCTTCGATGGAGATACATTGACACAGAATCACAGTGACCAATTGACAATTGCAACCAAACGGCAGAGGCAGAGCTAAGGAAGAAGGTTGCTCAGAACATTGACACAAGGCAAAACGGCCGGTTAGGAACGAAGACTGAAGATGGTGGCCGGTTTATTGAACTGGACACAGATCCACTGAAGATGTACTTTTTATTCTTTATTGTATGACAATGACACTGCAAATGCAGTTGCTGATCTTGCTCAACTAGGTAAGGCAGTTGATGAACTCGACGGCTGTTGCGACCGCGCCAGCGGTGATGGCATCCTTGACGATCTTGTTTCTGTGGCTGTTGCCGGCACCAGAGATGAGGGCACCGGATAAGGCACCTCCGATCATCGCGTTCTTCTGCAGGGTCATGCGAACAGAAGGGGGGTTAATATACGAACACCAAACGATGACTCCAAACATGGGTGGTGTGAAAATGAACTGGTTACAGATTCAACAATTTTATTACTTTAATTATGATCAGGTGCTTGCTTATCTAGTCGTAGTCTTCTACATGGATGGACATCAGTGAAGTTTCTAATAGCATAATATGCTGCAAAAACCTTGATGTATACCAGTGGCATACAGAGCTTCAACTTTTATTTATACTATTGTAGAACAAAAATGTGGCCTGTGATGATGTTCAATTAATCACCATTCACCCATAAAACTGAAAGGTTCATATATACTCATGTGATTCTTACCCAGTCGTTGCGACCGCGGACCCTTTCCACGCCATACACCATGCCCACATAAACTCCAGCAACAGTACCTGCATGTTGGACAAATAAACATCTGAATTAGTCAGAGAATAAATAAAGAAGGGAAAGAAGCCAACACAAATTATCTTGGTGGTCAATGAGTTACCCCAATATGCACCCTCCCTGCACATTTTCTTCAGCTGCATACATATTCAGAAAGTGTATCAGTTTGATGTGCAAACCAGAAGTTGCTCACTCGTTTTTCAGGGATACACAAGCATGATGCAAAAGAGGTACTAAGATGACATTACATTGGATTGGGACTATAACTGGCTAGAGATCCGCAATATTTACTTCTCTATTAACATATGCAGGGCAGAGCTCCTGCCAGCCGTTTCAAAAAGAAAAAAAAAGGAAAAAAAAAGAGAGATCGCAGTATTCATAAGTCATGGCATGCGTTTTTGGAATGTCAAGTAAAATCACTGTCCACATTTAGGAACTGCAAGCGTAGAATCACCTAACTAGGAATTCTAGGCGGTCTCCAATTGAAATGGGGCCTGGAGCTAGAACAGTTATAAAAACAGCGATACAAAAGTTGAGAATATATGACTTACGGCATGCTCAATCCTGTGCTTTGAAACATCCCCTGCAAACAAAAGAGGTTTTGTCATAACAATTTCTTCTCTGATAGCAAGCAAAATGGAGCACATAAAAACAAATGCAAGCATATGTTTTCCTTGTCAGGAATCAGCAGGAATACAGTACTGCTATTACTCTGAAATAGCACGAGTTAAATTCAAAATTGAGGCGATCTTCAGTAAGATCCATTGAGGTAACTACGGACCATTTGGACCAGCTCAGGCCCAAGGTTGGGAGCTAGTACAGGTTTGTAAATGAAGTGAATTCATGACTGAATGTAAAATGCAGGCTACTGAAATGTGCAGAAACTGAATAAAGACTGAATGTGAGATGTGCAGGCTGCACTACAAATTATGTACAGTCTGGGATTATGTCTCTGCACCCCCTTTGTTTCGCTCTCTAGATTCATGCACTTGCAGAGTTGCAGAGGCAGAGAGACTGCAGTATCAAAATCTCTGACTTGGACATGCTGCGTGCGGCAAAATCGAAACCTTTTGCATCTAACAAGGTTCCTTTCCTGGGCTATAGAATGCAGTATGACTGGGTACGAATAAAGAAAGGGGCCGAGGGAGGAACGGAGGAAGAGGCGAACGAACGAACGCACGCACCCCTGTGGAGGCACTCGAAGGTCTCCTCGGCGGCGACCTTGCAGGCGCCGACGGCGCCGATCTTGAGGAAGCCGTCGACGGTGCGGTTGAGGAAGGGGTTCCCCATGTCGATGACGACGTCGATCTTGGGCGACCTGAGGGACCCCGAGAAGGCGCCGCGGGGCATCCTGGCCTGGTCTTACTTACCTTCCTGGCAATGGCAGGTCAGCTGAGAACGAGAAGGAGGATCGCCTGGGCAGGTTCTCTCACTCACCTCGGAGAAGATAAAGAAGTGGAAGATTGGACGGTGGCGGACGGTGGCGGCAACGACACGAAATCGGCGGCAATCCCCACAGGCTATACGGACTATTCACCCCCAGGTTTGGCACTGCTACGAGGGGCCACAGGTCATCGTCTCTTCTCGTGAGGCCCGTGCGCCACCATGGATTGGTCTCTCTCTCCTTTATCTTTATTCATCCTCTCCTTCCTTGACGTGCAGGTGTACAGAGTGCAGTGGGGTGTTGGATCATTATTCATCAGGCAGGCAGGCGCGGACAAAACGAGAACGAGACGTCCCGTGTGGTCCGTGGAAGCATGGACAGCCCAGAATGAGCCCAACTACGTGCAAGTAACCTTGTCCATGTCAGGATCGCACTCGTGAGGCTCCTGCTGTAGAGCTGCTCAGCTGGTACGATAGTACAATTCCTGCTGCTTCATGAGTTCAGACTAAGCGTTGTTTGTATACATAATTTGTTTTGAGCTAGATTGAGACACAGAGATCGTGATGAATTGGTTGTGAGAGCAAACTTTTTCTCGATCGGGCCATTCACCTGTTTTTCATTAAGAGGAGGAAAACCAAATCCGAACAAGTACAAATGATACCGAGGGGACATCAACTAAGAAAAGCAGGAAATAAGCCAACAACTGACGGAATGATGCCGTCAGTAGCATGTACCACAGCTGCCTCGTCACAACACACCCCAAGAAAAGATGTGCACAAGTCTCGGGCTCTTGCCTGCATAGAGCACAAGCATCGTCTTCCTGCAAGCCATGCCTGTGCCGCCTGTCACTTGTCCAAATTCGTCGGTGCAACACAAGCCAAAAGAAAAAGCACACCCTATTCAGCGCATTCATGTTCCACAGCTCCCTCGCACCCAACAGTGGCACGACACCAGAAAAGAAAGCACGGTATGCAGATGAGAAGCTGAGTAAGAACCATTTTTCGACCACTTCCAAATGAACCTGTCAGCCTGCAGTGGGTCTAGCACGACGTCACTTAGCAAATGCCACACCCGGAGGTATCACAGGACCTGAACTGTTGGTGCTCCGACAATATCATCTGCCCATGTATTATCTTGTAGCGCGTCCTTCACTGTTCTTCTCTTCCCCCTGTTCGACAAGGCTGCAAAGAGATCAGGAGCAAAGTTGCAAAGACGGCCCACCGAAAGCCAAGAGTCACTCCACATGCAAGCGGAGGCACCATCGCCGATCTTTAGACATGCTTGTTGCAGCCATGGCATCAACCTCCTTCTCGGGCTTGTGAGGTAGGGAGCCCCAAGGAGTACCAACAGTTCAACGAAACCACGAGTCTGCTTTGGCTCGTCTTATAATCAAGCCAACTCAACAAAACCACACGTGGAAGAATGAAAATGAAATGGGTACTACACGTGGCACCGATTATATCCCAACTTACTACACATGCAGCCTGCCCCAACCCCCCCCATGCGGTTGTGGATCTCCTACTATCACCTCACAATATGCGCCCACATATGTATATCATGGTCTCTAGATAATGAAAACGATGCCTAAATTTATGTGAAGAGCTAAACTATTTTATATGACTATAGCCTATAAGATTAGTCTGTTGATGACATAACTTGTCTATAAAACAAGCTTATTGAACTTTTATTATTGATAGTTTAATTGCGAGCACTACTTTTTGTTAAAAATACCATCACACACATAATACTCTGCTAGCACTAATAGAGAAAATTCAGCAGGGGGATAAAAATATTCAACCTAAAAATAGACTCTCCCTCCCGGTCGCCTCCCTAGCGGGCTTACGGGGAGCCACCCACAAATCCCTAGCGCCACCCCCTTCCTCTTCATCTCAGGCTGCGCCCGCCGAGCTGGTCGCCGGCAAGGCCGGGCCGGCTAGCCGGGACGGGCGGCAACGGGTGCATGGTGGCGGGCTGGTCCCCTTCTCTTCCCGAACGGTTAGGGAGCTCGGCAAGGTGACCAGCCGACGGCGGTCAGTCCGGGGGCCCGCGGCGCCAAGCCTTGGTGGCCGGATTTGGCCACCGGCCGTCTGGATTGACGACGCTGGGCGGTGGAGGTGTCGGGCGCGGGTCTTCGAAAGTGGCAGCAATCTTCGGGGTGATGCCCTAAGGCAGCGGTTTGGAGGCGGCGCGGACGACGCGGGCGGAGGAGGCGTGGAGCCGCAGGCAAAGTTGGGCGGATCGGGCGGTTCCGTGCGGCGGCGGTGGTGAGCGACGTGGTCGCCGATCCACCATCGCCGTGGACGGTTGTGATCTGTGTGAGGTGGTGGTGGTGAGCGACGAGGTCGCCGATTCCACCGTTGCCGAGGACATATTGCATGGTTTGGGCGGAGCAGCGAAGAGTGGTTTGACGGTGGCGGGCTCTGTCTCCAGCGCCGGGCCTTCCTCCTCTCATGGTGACACAGACCCGACCGTCCACATCTGGGCGTTGGAGAACCCAGGAGGGCTGATCCGGCGACCCCAGGAATGGGCATCGCAGTACGTCGACAATGGTGGAGGCGATTTCGGATGGCGGCGATGGAAAAGCGAATTGGTTGGCCGTATCGGGGGATGCGTGATTCGGCGCCAAGGCGTTCGGATCGGAACCCCGGTGGCTGGCCATGGGTGGCTTCTAACGTTCGTCAAGGTGGTGAAGTTGGGGAAAGGGACGGCGAGGTTCTTACCTCGCCGGGCCGATGGCGAGTCGTCGGCATTTGTTTTCCGGATCCGAGTTTCGGCGATGGTGCACGCCGCTAGCGTTTGGCGTAACGGCATGGCGAGGGGGGACATGGAAATGGCCGCTCATTTATTTACGACGACGGTGGCGTCCGAGGGCGCCACTTTCCTCGCCGAGGCGCCGTCTTTCTTCAAGTGGAGCTCTCCGGGTGAAAACCAACACCAGTTGGGTGGGCGGCGATGGCGTCTTTGGATGGCATTTTCTCATTGGAGATGTCGCTTTTGGAAGATCCCTTGGGTGTCGGCGGGCGCCGCATCAAGGTGGCGGTCCATCGCACACGCATATGGGGCCTTGTCTTTGTTGCCAAGTTTTAGGATCCGAGTCTCCAATGGTGGTCGGGTTTTCGTTGTTTTCTTTTTTAAGGTGCACTGTTGTTTTTGGGTGACTTTTTGTCTTACCTAACTTTTAGTTGTAATAATGTTAGCCCGATGCATCCTCGGATGACCGTTTAAATGTAATTTCCATTATCTAAAAAAAAAATAAAGAAAATTCAGCAACTTGAGTAATTCCATGACATCCAAACAATAGATTTTGATATATTGTAACCCAATGCCAAAACTATCCCGATTTGTTATTGTAACCAATTCAATTCTAGGGCCTCCATTACCAACATCCAAACGGACCTAAGTGAATTTTCAAGCCTAGCTTACACGATATTTAGTCGTCATGTTTGACTGAATTTATCAGCTCAGCTTATCAGCTATAAATCTATAATACAATGTTTTTCCCCTAACAAAAAGCCATCAGCCGGACTTATTAGACTAGTATAGTGCCCGTGCGTTCTTCTACGGCTTCATTTAAAAATACACTTAAAACACTAACTGATGATAAGATTGTGATAATTTTGTCTCACGTAATTGTATATGACCATAAACATAATCCAAAATACATTCGCACATAACCAGCCATAATAAAGACATGGCTAGTATATAATACAAATAAGTTCTGAATTGCGAAGTCGTTTAAGCGTTTCACCATCATCTCCCAGTCCCAGGTAGCTCAGATGTCTTCCATCAATTCGGTCAATGGAGATAAGAAATTCATCAAGCCTTCTAAGTCTTATGACACTTTCTTCAAAAATGTTGGTCATGTCCATCACCTGGGCAAAGGTGTCTCCCTGTATGGAAATAACAGTTAGAATTAAGATAGAATTAATGAAATCAAAGCAGCCCCTAGTAGTCTAAAATTACATCTTATCAGAAATTAGACAAAATAAGAACCAAAAACGAACTGGATATTAGGATGTTTCTAAGGCCAACAGAATTTCCAAAAGGAATTAAAAAAATGGAGAATAAATAAAATTTATTAACAAGATAGATCCTTCCAGATCCTAGCATGGAATCCACTACAGGTATCACAGGAGGAAACATACAAATCAAATTAGGAGAAAGCATGGAATCCTGCAAAATGTCATAGTACCTGATTTCCAAGCTTCTCAAGGCTTTGTGAAGACGCTGCTTCCTATCCATTCAGATCAAACTCAGACATGTGAAGCCTACAAATTAGAGAACAATAAACCACCTTCCACACAACAGAGCCTTCTTGAAGTGAGGATGCTTTCAATCCTATCTGACAAGCAAAGTAGGTCAGCAGAAGCAGCACCTGCAATCTTTGATACAACAGAGCCTTCCAAAAGTCTTGAAGTGAAGATGCTTTCAATCCTATCTGGCTCATCATCCCAGTGAATGCCACCATTATAGACAGAAGTGAAACCAACTGTACTGGTCGCTATATATCTCAAGCCAGAATGTGATAGTAAGCAATATCCAACAATACCTTTGCTGAGTACACATCCATCCATCCAATCAGGGCAAATATATAAATTATCATCCATATCCCAAAGGTCACCAAGGCGAAAAAAAGGACACAATCTCTGAGTGTTTAAATCTGGAGGAATGAAAAATAAGCAAGTAGCTTTTTAGTATTTTTTTATGTTAACTATATTGAAATTCCATTAAAGTTTGTTTCATTTGTCAGCATTAGACTGAAACACAACCTTCCCAACGCACAGAAAAACATTCAGACAGGTGGAAAGAAAAAAACGAGTATTGTCTACAGCCACATCCTGTAGTTTCTAGTTGGATTCTGGATATTGCTACTACAAATAAGTGCACCTACATACTAATGAGTCTGACCCACTCAGGAGAATTAGCTCCATAGATGCCCCCACCGGCCGCCCTACAGATAATCAGACCTACAGTAAACAGAATGCAATTTAGGAATGGGCGAACTGGGCATACCATCTTTCCTCATCCCTGGAAGCTATCCTGAAGATAGTACTCAGCTTCATGATCAGCAATGTTGAGAAGCACAGCAGAACCATGCTGGAAAACAACTTGATTGCGATAGCAAATCTGTTGCCCTTTACTGCAATATTCTGCATAAATATCAAACAAAGTCACAAGGAAATCAATTTTAAGCATAGGTCAATGTTGCAAAAGCATGTCCAACTGGTCCAAACGTGACTGAGATTTGTTAATTTTGAATGTCAGATCTCTTCCATCAAAATAATGCGAAACTGAAGCAAGCATGTGAGTGAGGCCTGAACTGAAGCACAATGTAATGTAATTAAGGCGAACGGGTAGGATATCATTGTCGTGCTCGCATTGGCATCTTCATAAAATAGCATGATAGTATCCATTGTTTCCTCGTTGGTAAATCATCAACACCGAACGAGCAAGCGGGAGCGCGACACTGCGTGCTTACCTAGTGGACAGGAAGTAGGTCATGACGTGGATTTAGCGTGTCTGGCCCTCTTCCTCCTCCTCCGAGCCCACAGCGTTGCAGCGGCGCCCACATCCCTGCTGCCCGGATCAGTGGCCAACGGCTCCACGCAGCCCCTACATGTTGCTTCGAGATAAAATCCACATATGCTTATTCCTAGAAATAAATAAAACCTGTGAATGATTCATAGATGTCTATCAAAATAGTGAAGAAAAAGATTTATCTCCATAGCTCTATCAAGAAAGACCTTAAGCAGTGAGGCTTGTGTAAGCTAGAAGTAGCCTTCAATATCAAGAGCTGCGTGCTCCATCCCATTCTAAAGAATGTGTGAACACCATCTCAACCATCTATGAACCTGAAAGAATTAAAAAATATATCAACCAAGTTATCACAACCACATGAACACCGAATAAATTTTGCAAAAAAAAAAAAACAATATCGTATTCATTAGGCAAATACAAATATAATTTTTTTTTTGAGGAAACTACATATATAAAATTTAATTAGATCAGATCCGAATAAGGTTTTGTGCTCTGTTTTGGACAGCAGGACGGCGCCATCTTGTGTGGCGTCGGCTCTAGCACCGCCCCTGCCGACACTGCCCCCAGACGCCGCGTCGTCCGCGCCACCACTGACCCCCCGCGAAATGCACGACTCCTGCAATCGTGATTAACAGGACGAGATAGCTGTAGATAAGTTTTGAACTGGTCATGCTCCTCATTCTCCTGAGCATTTCTGCAGTCCTGTAGTCCGTCATTGATTCAGTATAGTCTCAGTGTGATTGGATAAATTACATGCTACAAAGCATAAACTACATGCTACAAAGTTCAATATTTGGGCAAAATTTTAAACAGCTTGCAGGCGTGTCAAATCTTTTGGGTGTGGTCAGGGAAACAAGCAGGCTTGGGAAATGCGAGACGAATCAACAGAGCATGAGCAATACTTAGAGCAAATCGAAGATTATAATGATCGAAGCATGTAATTTGTAAAGACAAGAATTTTGGGCGAAAATAAGTCGAGATTGCTCTCCCCGTACCTGAGAACTCACGAGCAGAAGGAATCGGATCCAGGTTCTTGAGCTTATCTCTAAGCAAGGTGCCGAGGAGAAGTTAATGCTCGATTGAGGATTGGCACAAACAAAATTGGGACTTTGCCTGACTTTTACTTACCTGCCGATGTCAGGACCGTGGTGCCCTGTCCCTCGAGCTGTAACTCCGCAGGGACCTTCTTGACCATGCACTCGAATGGTGGGATTTTTCTAGGGGCGGCGGGAGAGGAAGAAGTGCAGGCAAGCAAACCAGTGACTGGCCGAAGTGCGTCCATCCAGAGCCACGTCGCTGACAGCCGGAAACTGCCGTCGGGGCGTTGGATCTGCGGAGGAGGCGCTCCATTGCCTAGTGACCTGGTGGCCTGCGGCCTGGCGTTGCCCTCACCTGGTGGCGTCGTGGACGGGCAGCGGCCTCCTGTGGCGGCATGTGGACGGGCTTCGGCCTCCTGTGGAGGCGTGGACGGGCGGCGGCCTCCTTTGGCGGCGAATGGACGGGCGGCGGCCTCCTTTGGTGGCGTGGACGAGCGGCGGCCTCCTGTGGCGGCGTGGACGGGGGCGATGGAGTGTTCTGAGCCCCACAGCATCAGCCAGCCAGACAGCCAGCCCGAACAGGCTCAAGGTGGATTGGCGTCGGGGAGTGTGCGGGACGGGTAGACAGAGGGTCGCGTGCGTACGGGAGGGGAGAAGAAGAGTCGCGCGTGCCTAAGCGGAGGAGTAAGATGGTGGTAGATGAGGGTTGATCCCGGCAATTTTGACCCCAGGATATGGGTGAGTGAGAGAAAGGAGAGGTTAGAATAGATTTGGGACCGTTTATTTCAAAATTTGCTTAGCTTTGGGGTGTATTTTTTAGGGTGTCATTTAGAAAAAGATTAGGAGAGATAATGACTATAGTGGATTGTGGTGGACAATTTCCCGTGTGGCTTTTAGGAAAGTTTTTTGTTGCATTATGGAAAGTTTTTTTGGTGCATTATATGTAGTAGAGATTTGGGGTGCATTTTTTTAAGATTGTCTTAGAAAAGATTAGGAGAGATAACGACTATAGTGGATTGTGGTGGACAATTTCTCGTGGGCTTTTAAGAAAGTTTTTTTGTGCATTATGGAAAGTATTTTTGGTGCATTATATGTAGTAGAGATAGAGATGCAGAAACCAAACCGAACGGTCCTAATTTTTTTGATCCGCGGTACAGCTTGGCAGTAACCCAGATATTTATTCCAGAACAATAAAAAAATTAACCCAACGGTACAATGGCCAAATTTATTATGCACGATAGTCGATACTGTCAGATACTCGCAAGTTGCAACTGACAATGTTTCTCTCTTTTTTGTTTTCTATTCTATGGCAAGTGCTGTGTGGGAACTTGCCCCGGTTGAGTTCTCGAACTCTCTAGCCAAGCTACTGTTTGGGAAAGGCGAAAAGGGCGCTGACGGTCTCCGCCGGTGAGGCCGGCGGTCTTCCTCGCCTCCGTCGGCCTTCGGGCCTTGTGGAGGTGGTGGAGACCGCTGTGCCTTCGCCGGCCGGAGGGGTTGGTCCCTAGCAGGTCTAGGTTTAGGTGTCCGTGGG
The DNA here is from genome assembly GCA_015847255.1 of Hyparrhenia diplandra. Classification (NCBI taxonomy): domain Eukaryota; kingdom Viridiplantae; phylum Streptophyta; class Magnoliopsida; order Poales; family Poaceae; genus Hyparrhenia; species Hyparrhenia diplandra. The sequence continues at coordinate 114,797 of JADLZK010007857.1, forward strand.
CGCGCCGAGACGGGCGGCGGCGGCGGCGACGTCATGTCGGAATAAGGTCCTCTCGCATTTCTCCCCGTCTCGGTGGCGCTACGCTCCGGCGCCGCCGACAAGCGCGTGGAGGTGGGGTACGGCCGGCCGGCCTCAGACTGAGAGTCCGGGCGGCCTCCGACTCCGACGTTTTGGTGGCGGCGGTGGCGGTGGCATCCCCGCGTCAAGGGTACGGCGATAACCGCGGGGCGGTGGATCGTTGGAGAGTGGATCGAGCTTCAGTTCCCGCGGCGTGTGTCGCCGTCTGCTTCGATCCAAGTTTGGAGGAGCACGGGTGTGACCCGGTCGATGCTTGTTCATCGTCATCTTCATCCCGGCGTCCGCCGTCGGGTGTCTTCTCGGCTCTTCTCAAAGCTTCATAGCGACGGTGCTCCTCCAGATCTGGGGCAGCCGGGGTGGCTTCTTCTTCGACGGCGGCAACCGGCGAGGAATCGACGGTGGCGGTCGACGACGGAAGTTTCTGGCTAAGACGGAATCACTTGGTCGGGGGGCTTTTCTGCAATTTGTTTTTTTGCTAAGGGCCTATGTGTAAGTCGGGTGGGACAGCTGTCCATGTATCCTCCACGTATGTACCTGTGTTTGTATACGTATTTGTATGTTTTCCTTATCTGATAATACAGGTACGTTTTATCAAAAAAAAAAGTGCGGTGTGGGAAGTGAATCTGAATCGACTCTCTGTTCGTCTCCATGGGTGTGAGAAGCGAGCAGTGAGCCGGTGACCATCTACCGCCGCGCACAATCCGGCTAGGGAAGGCCTCTCGTCGCCGTCGCCAACGTGACCGAGGTAATAAGGATGATCTTGGCCGGAATCCTGTTTCTCCTTCTCATTGGGTTGGGCCACCTGCTCATTTTCTCATCACCTGCCTCCTCAGATCTGCAGACCTGTGCATCCTGAAGCTGGACTCCAGAAAACCCCATTGAAGCCTCGCCGCTGTTGACTTTAGGTACTTAATCTGTTTTGGTTTAAGCCTAGCACGCACAATCTAATTCCTCACATCTCCTCCCGCTTTCTCCCCAGGTCTCACGTTTTTGCTGTCATTCCTAGAATTTCTTCGATGACCAACTCACATTTTTTGTCAATCCCAGTGAGCGCCAAGCATACTGATCAAAGGCCTCGTTCACCTCTTTTACAAGAAGAAGAAGAACAAAAAAGCCCTCCCTCATTTGGCGGCATCAAAGTATCATCACTACCGGATTCCTGCGCTTTCCCGTGGGCAAATAGTTTCCGTCGGCCGTTCACGGGAATGATCCGATTTCCCGTGAGCAACATAAAAACAACGGGGAAAGAAAGTACGCACGGGGAAATAACCTTTCCCGTGATGCTTAGCTCATGGGAAAGCCCCCCTCCTTTTCCCGTGAGAACGGGCTCACGGGAAAGGTAACCGCCGTGAGCCCCGGCCCGCTCCGCCCCTTTCGTGCCCCTTTCCCCGTGAGAACTCCGCCTAGCTCACGGGAAACACTTTCCCGTGAGCAGGCTTTCCCGTGGGCCAAACAAAGGCGGCCGGCGGCAATGGGCCCCCCTTTCCGTGAGAGGTATGTCCCCGCTCACGGGAAAGAAGCTCATGGGAATTTTTTTTTTTTTTTTCATCTCCAAACTTTTTCTACACTTGTTGCACATCATATTGCACTCAATATTAAAGTTTGGTGAATTATTGACTTTATTTGATATATTTAGGTAATTATTCTCTTTTATGGGAATTTATGAAATGAGGTCAAATTTGAACTACAAGTGCTTCAAATTTTTGAAAAAAAAAATTAGGTGAAAATTTATATTCCTCATACTCAACACAATGTAAGGCCTTGCATTTAAAAAAAAAATAAGAAAAACGGAACATCTTAATACGAAATCATCAACTCTAATCCCCTGTTCCAGTGGTTTAAAAATTCTAGAAAATAAACCGATGTGCAAAAAATCATGAAATTTGATAATATGTCATGATATCTTATGCCGAGGCTATGATAAAAAAATTGGGAACGTTTCGCACAAGTTGGCACGCACGATGTTCACAAGCTCCAACATCTACATTAGAAGTTTCATGTTTGTTGAGAATAATCTAGTGTGATTTCATGTGGATGTGGCGGTCAAGTTGTGGTTTGGCTATAAAACTTTTTCTATATGCAAAGACCTCAGATATTGTGTCATGTCTATTTTTGAGAATTTTTGGATTATTTTGATAATTATTATAATTTTTTGTTGTAGTGAAGTAAATACAATTTTAAAAAAGGAGATAGAACCACATGAAATAATGGCAATTTTTTTCGCAAAAGGATCAATTATGTATGGGTGAGTGTATGTGATAAGGTATTTTTAAAGTAATCTTGATCAAAGCTTGAAAATATATATGTTAGGAAAAGAAAGGGGAGTAATAAATTTAATTTCTAAAAAAAAGCTTTATCGTGAGCAGCTCACGGGAAAGGCAGGAGATTTCTGTGAGCTATTCATGGGAAAGGGTCGGTGGGACCCGCTCCCGTGTGGCGGCGGTGGATTTCAAAAAAACGAGATTTCCGTGATGGATGCGGCTCCACGGGAAAGGAGTTGTCTTTCCCGTGAGCGGCCCAGATCCATCACGGGAAATCGAATTTTTTTAAAAACTTAGTCAACCCCCGACGCTCCCCCCACCTCTCACTCACTCGAACACACACACACACGCACGCACACACACGCACGCCCGCCGCCCGCCGCCGCCCATTCGCCCGCCGCCGGCCGCGCTCGCCGCTTCGCTTCGCCCATCCCCCGCCTCCGCCGCCGCGCGCCGCCGCCATCCCCGCCCATCCCGCCGCCCCCGCCCCGGGCCCTTCCCGCCCCGGCCCCGCCCGGCGCCCGCCCGCCGCACGGCCGCCAAAGACGCCGCCAGTTGGGCCCGGACGGAAAAGGTGGGAGGGGGGGGGGAGAGGGGAGGGGAGGGGAAGAGGAGGGAGGCGGGAGGGGGGGGGAGGAGGGAAGAGGAGGAGGCGGGAGGGGGGGGGGGAGGAGGGAAGAGAAGGAGGGAAGAGGGAGAAGGAGGAAGGAGGGAGGAGGAGGGAAGAGGAGGAAGAAGAAGAAGGGGAGGAGAGGAGGAGGAAGAAGGAGGGAGGAGGAGGAAGAAGAAGAAGAAGAAGGAGAAGGGAGGAGAGGAGGAGGAGGAGGAAGGTGGGGGTGGGGGTGGAGGAGGAGGCCGGAGGAGGAGGAAGGGGAGGGGAAGAGGGAGGCCCCGACGCCGCCTCCCCGGCGTGCCTCGACACCGCGTTCCCCGACGCCGCACGGGACGCGACGCCTTTAAGACCTCGCACACGCCACCCGCCGGCGGAAGAGAGGGAGGAGGACCGCCCACCGTCGTCCGCCCAGGACGCCCGTCGTCTTCAGCTTCGCGGGTTGTCGGCCATCGTGCCCTTGATGTGAATATGATTGTCGCCATCGTGCCCTTGATGTGAATATGATTGTCGGCCATCGTGCCATGTGCTTTGTTTGCGGTATTGGAAACCTCCCCGTGCGAGGGGAGGTTACATCGAAACTTTCAACCGATCCCGTGTGTTTCTTTTTATGTAGAGAGGAGCCCTCCGTAGCGGAGTCGAGTGCCTTGCCGAGCGGGGCCGGAGTCAGCCAAGCGGCCCCGATCTTCTTCCTCGCCAGGGTAGCCCCGACTCCACCGTGACCCTAGGTATATCCCTCCTTCCGTGTCATGGTCGTAGCTAGATCGCGCAGCTCGTTTAGGCGTCTCCCGTTCGAAAGAGACAGCGATTGGAAGTATGCGGATCCCCGCATACCTATAACCAGACTGTTTCGAATTGTCCACGTTTTTGGACAGCAGGGATGCGTAGATGAGGTTCGTTCCATGCTCCACTCCAATGCGATTCGAGAGTTTGTAAGAAGCATCTCCTGTTGTTCTTCGAATACACGGCTCCCTCTCGGGGGGAGGACGTGTATTTGGAGAACCCGGGGGAGGTGTGCCGAAATTTGTCTCGGATAGGAGTGGAGCATGGAACTCGACCTCATCTACACATCCTCGAGTGGGATTAGGACCTATCTTCACCTATTAGATGGTAGGATCCTTGTGTAAAATGCACGCATTCTTATATTCTCGCAGATGATAGAGAATGGATGACCGCGGCGTGGATATACAATGGCCGGAGGAGTTTTAGAGATTATGACCATGAATGGGTTAAGAAGAGCGGTGCTTTCATGGACAATGCTTTTCGAATGCTCGAGGTGCGAGTAAGGTTTGGTGTCCATGCAAGAAATGTGGGAATAAAAAAAGGTAAAGTAAGGATGACATGTCTAAATCTTCCCATGTATGGATGGACGGATGGCTATAAGCGGTGGATCTTCCATGGTGAAACCGAGCGTATGAGAGACGAGGTGGTGAGGCAACGCGCATCGATGATCTTGCTTTCGATGCGGGATAGGAGATATGATATATGACTTTCATGCGGAAACTTCGATCAAGGACTTGGGATGACGGGGAGGAGGAGCCGGAAGAACCCGCAAAGGCCTATTATACCATGTTGGAGGCGGCACGTAAAACCCCTTCACGACTATTGTGAGGTCTCCAAACTATATGCCATTTCACGGCTTATGGACTTGAAGGCCCGATGCAATATTAGTCGAGACGGCTTCACCGACATGTTGACGATCTTTGGGGGCTTGCTTCCGCTGAGGTCCGCGTCTTTGCCAAAGAACATGTGCGAAGTCGAGAAACTCCTTAAGGTACTCAAGATGCCATACGGCGAGATACATGCTTGTGAGAACGGGTGCGTCTTATTTAGGAAAGACTACAAAGATGATGCACCTTTGTCCAAAGTGTAAATCCTCAAGGTTCATAGAGGTAGACCCCGGTGAAGATGGTGAGAAGAGGCAGCTTAAGGTCCCTCGCGTGAAAATCCTACGGTACCTTCCCTTCGGGACCGAGGTTACAACGGATGTACATGACCGAGGAGTCTACGAAACAGATGACATGGCACAAAGATGGGCGTCGCTACTATCCGATAAGATGGTACACCCATCCGATGCGAAGCATGGACCCATTTCAACAATATTCATCGACAAAGCTATGGAGGCTCGTAATGTGCGTGTTCGCTGGCAAAGAGATGGGTTCAATCCTTATGGAATGATGGCTGCCCCATACACTTGTTGGCCTCAGATTCGTTATCATTTGAATCTCCCTCAGGGCGCTCGCTTTCAATGAAGAACATTCTTTTGTCTTTGATAATTCCTAGCCACCAGGGAAATAAAATGGGTGTGTTCTTAGAGCACTGTGATTGATGAATTGATCAAAGGTTGGAATGAAGGTTTTTGGATGTACGATAGGAGCTTTGAAGAGAAATTTCGGGATGTGCGTTTGGTACCACTACTCCCCGCATGATTTCTTCACGTATGGGATATTACGCGGGTCGGTGTGTGCACAACAAGTTCCCTTGCCCGGTATGCAAGGCGGCCGTGAGGTTCACTGGTTGAAGAAGGGTGGCAAGTATTCTACGTTCGACAAGCATCGACAGGTTCCTCCCTCGACCATGCATTCAAAGGCTAGACAAGAAGAACTTTATGAAAGGTCTCCAAGTTACTGGACCCAAAACCGGAGATGATGACATCTCGCCGAGGTACGTGCTCAAGTGGATTCTCTTGTGGTCGATGAAAATGGTGTCTTTGTGGGTTATGGCGAGGATCATGCATGGACTCACAAGTCGAGGGATTAGAGAGGCTCCCCTATTTTGATGACCTTCTTCTTCCACATAACCTTGATTTAATGCATCTTGAAAAAAGAACATCGCGAGTATTTTCTTGGAACATTCATGGAAACTAGCAAGTCAAAGGACAACGTTAAGGCTAGAATTGATCGCGCGAGTTGTGTGATAGACCGAAGCAAGAAATGAAGCCTTCTAGCGATGGCAAGAGATGAAAAAAACCTAAGGCCGATTACGTGTTGAGCGGCCCCAAAGGAGGGAAATACCGCAATGGTTTCAGAAATTAATGTTCCCCGATGGGTATGCAGCAAATCCGAGGAGGGAGTGAACTTATCTACTATGCGAATCAATGGGCTCAAGAGTCATGACTACCACATATGGATGGAGCGACTTCTTCCGGTGATGCTTCGAGGCTATGTCCCCGATCATGTCCGGCATGTGATGGCAGAGTTGAGCAATTTCTTTCGGCAACTTTGTGCTAAAGAGTTATCTCGGACCACACTAGAAGAAATGGAAAAAATGGCACCGTGTTGGTGCGTAAGTTGGAGAAGATATTTCCGCATGGGGCTTCTTCGTTCGATGGTGCATTTGATTTTGCACCTTCCATGCGAGGCAATGGAAAACCCGATTTCATTAGTTGGTTCAAACGCCGGTACTTGTCCAATTCATGTTAAATAACGTCTCGTTTGATATGCTAACGAACTGTCTCATTTCATTTATCCCGCTTTGAGCTTGCAGGCACCGACCGATCCGGGTATGCATACCGAAGCTCATACAAGCCGCCAATGGCTTTGAGACGGGGTTAGGTCATTTACTGGTTATGACGTGAATGGATATCGCTACCACACAACGAGCTATGAGCGAAATTGACCAAACCGAAAAAACCACAAATACCGGAGTTTTTCACTAAAGGTGATGATGGAACTAGCACTAAAGGTTATTATGGAAGAATTGAAGAAATATACGAGCTTCATTTCCCCAGCTCTAAACGGCTTGCTCTGTCATGTTTAAGTGCCATTGGTTCGATCCCGAAATAACAAATTCGGACCTCGAACAACTTGGGATTGTTCAGATTCGACAAGATTCCCATATGGCCGGAGATGATGTCTACATTGTGGCTCAACATGCCACACAAGTTTATTATCTCCCATGGTGTTGCCAGACGACTTTAGAGCGGCTTAAGGGTTGGGATGTTGTGCGAAGGTATTGCCACACGGTAGACTACCCTGTCCCAAAACAGGGGACGATTACCATTTTAATGCAAACATATATGAGGGAGAGTTCTTCCAAGAAGAAGGGCTACAAGGTAAATTTGTGATAGAAATAACTGGGCCCAACGAAATGGAAGTAGACAATGAAAGTGTTGTTGATGATGAGGAGGACGAGGAGGTTCGAGATGCGAAGGACTTACGGTTACTTGAGAAATTACTTAAGGACAAATATAGTGTTGACGTCGTTCCTCCTCCCATGGATCCCGCCAATCTTCATATGTTGGAAGAGCGTAGACATGGATGATAGTGATCATGAGGATTATGATCCGACAAGTGCGTAAATCGCGGACAGGGATGAGGATTATTTCTAATACATGTAATACTATGCATCTCTTAATAATTATGTTCGATTATTGGTTTTTCATCTCTTCATAATTATGTTCTATTTAATTTTGCATTTTACTAATTATGTACATCTAATTGCGAGGTCATTCAAAAGATGCCTCGAATGAATGTCCTCAAGAAAATGACTAGGAAATTCAAAAAGTGTAGCCTCGCTAGGCAAGGGCAAATGTGAGGAAGGGAAACGCCGAGCCACCACCACCGCCAAATGGTAGGGCAGGGGCGGGCGTTACGGGGACGTATTCGATCTTCCGTCAGTTCAAGATAACTATCGATTTGGTCGGGCGACACACCGATCCCGCTTCGGATCACAAAGACCAACCCCGCAATCTTAGCACCACGTTTCCTCTGGTTATCAACCGTGTCACAAGCCGGTTGACCTCGCCAAGAAGGCTAATCCCTGCTGCGAATCGAAGAACACAAGCAAGAACACGATAATAGGCAACTCAAGTAAAGTGACAATTGCGGATATATGATTAAGCTCACAAGTTGGGGTTCCACAAACCGATGAACGGCGACTGTCAATGGACAGAATAATCTAAGCAAAACCCAAACCCTAATGAAGGCAGCGGCTGCTGATTATAAAGCCAAAGGGGCGCCCAAGGACCCCCTACTCACGTCACTAAGCAACCCTAACACATTACAAGGCCCAAACGGCCCAAAAAGGCGGCACGCAGCGCCCGACAGATTCTGGACGTCAACTTGTTTTGATGATTCACGTTGATTCCGATGGAATTTGGGCCTCAAACTAAATCCATTGGTTAGCTTATAAAATTATCTTTCCATCCATGTATGGATCATCGAAAACGGAGTCTGTATGCGACCTGGGCATCTGTTTTACTACTGACTGGTCCAGCAGCCCGAGATGGACTCGAACTCGACGTGGAGTGGGCCTCCAACTTGGCTTGGACGCCTTTGCTGACCCCCTAAGGTGGTGGCCAAGGTGGAGGACATTCTTGGGTATCCCAAAGATGTTCTCCACGCCTTTGGGGCATACTCCAACTTGGGCCGGGGTCCCAAGGGTGAATATCAGGCCCATGACGACGATGTTGCTTTCGGCAGAAACAGCGACGGATTTTCTTGATGATTCGAAGGCCTTGCCGATGTGATATTGAAGTAGGACCAGATCTATTTGAAAGCTTATGAAATAATCTTTCCATCAAGTGCTCATTGACCTCGATCGCACTTCGGATGAAAGAGTTATGGTCTTCCCAATGGAGTCTTGTCATGCTGCCGACGAACCGAAAGTGTAACTCCGGTGGACTTGCACCTTGAGACCCATTTGTACCTACAATAAAATAGTGACACGTACATGTGGAACCAAGTGAATTGTACCAAATTTCACTATGCAAATGTGGGAGCGAGCTCACTTTATCTTTAGCTTTTATGGGCGTATCTATAGGTGTCATGTCCTCATCAGGCGTCGTGCACCCCGACCACCGCCGCGACCACCGGTGGTGCGAGGAGGAGGAGGAGGAGGAGGAGGAGGAGGAGGAGGAGGGCGGAGGGAGGCGGAGGACGTGGACCTCTCGGCGTCGCAGCACGCGGACCGCCGGCATCGCACCACGCGGAGGGGACTAGCCGCAGTACGGAGGGGGTTCCTCTTCCTCCGCCCGCAGGCGTGTCTACTGGCGAGGCCCCTCTAGACTCCGGATCGACTACCTATCGAGGACCGTAAACCGATCATAAGACCCAGTACAGCCAAGGTAATTTACTTTACATTTTAGCACTACTTTATTATTTTTCGGGTTTCAAAATCGTAATAGGAACTAATCATTATTCTTGATCATTTGGGCAGGTCTTTTGTTGTCACCGCGAACTCGGTTCAAGGACGCCTTCCCAATGGCATTCTTGGCACTACCTCGCCTTGTTACCATCGACGTAGAGCATGCAAGCCACGTCATTCCACCAAGACGCGTGGACTTTGAGGACAACTATGATGAGGATGGCATGAAATATAGTAACAAAGGCAAAGTGCGTGTGATCAAAGAGTTTTGGGTAAGTCTATGTCGCGACCGTAGTGTACAAATACATCGCTTCAAATTCTAATGTTAGAAATAATGACTTATTACATTGCTTCTATGTGTAGAAATACTTCAAGATCGAGGAGGGATTCGAGGCTGAGAAGGATGAAGTGGCTCTAAACGCATGTTTCAAGCTTGTGTCAGACATGTGGTACGAGGAACGCGGCCAGGCCGTCAGGACGTGGTACGCGACATACAATAAAAAGGAGGCTCGATAAGGAGGGATGGAAAACGCTGAATCTGACCAAAGAACAATACATGCAGGTAAACATTGAATGGTCATACTAAGTTTAATTATGCTTAATGTGATTTTTATAATATGTGTTATACTTGGTGTCCTGTAGGTGATTCCGCAGTGGTGCTTGTTGCATAGGCGTTCTTTGGGAGCTTCGAGGTGGACAAGTGGGTCGATACAAATTATTAGGGGTCCACAACGACTAAGGGAACGGCGTGCCATGATGCAGTGTACCACACCATCAAGGCAGCCTTAATCTCGCGACCTACCAAGCTAGATATGTAAGTGTTATCCAATTCTTATTTTTCGATGTGCAACTCAATACTTTCTAAGCATTCTAGCTACTTTTTTCTTTTCTCACACGGGAGGAGACACATGGCGTGCCAATCGGCACCCTCGAGGCCTTTGCTTGCTCCCACATGGGCAAGTATAAAGATCCCGCCGTCGTCTTCAACCCGGAGGCTAGGCCCGAAGCCTACACCAACCCGACCGCCGACGAAGATCAAGAGGGTACACCGAAGCGGCGAGGGAGCAGTATGGAGAAAGCTTCGATCCCCGCGGCCACAACATTGAGGGGACATCGCCATGATCGTCGGAGGAGGCAAGAAGCGAGGCGGTACTATTTGGGTGATAGCGTTATCAACCCGCCCCACACAAAGAAGCTATGCTCGAGCTCCGAAAGCACGCTCGGGGGCCGTGATACTGTGGCGGCCAACCACTTACCAGGGCTACGGTCTCGGACTTGAGGGTTAATTTATTTTTTATTTAAGGTTTATTTATCGTTACATACTCTTTCACCGTGTTCTAACTTTGTGTTGAAATAGGCCCAGATAGAGGAAGAGAGGAAGCGACGGGAGGAGGCTGAGGAGAGGGAGCGGCTAAGGGCTCAGGTGGAGGAAGAGAGGGCTCGGAGCGGAGCAAAGAGAGGGTGAGCAGCACCGGAAGAGCATGGAAGCTCTCCTAGGGTACCTCGAGTGTTGGTGGCCAGCTTGGTGTGTACCGCCACGGAGATCGCCTTCCCGCCACCGCCTCCGTCTTCGTCCCACCGCCCGCCTCTACGGTCACTGGGTCGATCTTCCCTCCACCGCATGGAGCCTCTCCCGTGAGTTTGTCTCCGTGAACTTCGAAGTATGCATATATGAATGTGAATGGATATGATCCGAGTTTTGAATGCACCATGAGATGTGCACGTGGACATGTGGTTGTCGGCCATCGAGCCGTTTGTTTTCTTGCGGGGTTGGAAACCCCTCCCGCGAGGGGAGGTTGTCGAAATTTCTAACTATTTATCTTTTTTTTTCAAGTTAATAGAATCTACCTTGAATTTTGTCTCACAAATTTCTAACTATTTATCTTTGCCTACGTGCGGGATCAATCTCATGCCTCGAACCCAAGTCCGAACCAATCTCAACTAGGGACGCTTGGGAACGCGCTTGGAAGGTTGGAGGCCGTGGCCGTAAATTTGTCATGATTTAGGTTCAAAACTTGTGCACTTGAACTTGTGAACTTGGATTTTATGTGAGTTTGTGAACTTGTGGTTGCACTCATGGACATGTGGTTGAACTTGTGACTTGGTTGGATCTTATGTAATATATGTGGTATTATGGATTTATCGAGCTATATATGTGATATTATGCAACTGTGGTGTATATATATATATATATATATATATATATATATATATATATATATATATATATATATATATATATATATATATATATATATGTCAATTATGTCTTGGAACAAAAAAAAAGGAAAAAAATCAATTTCCCGTGAGTAGCTCACGGGGAAGAGGCCAAACCTTTCCCGTGAGTGGAGACGGCTCACGGGAAAGAGGCCAAATCTATCCCGTGAGCACAATTCGACTCACGGGAAAGAGCTCGATATCCCGTGAGCTACTCCGCTACGCTCATGGGAAATAAAGGCGTAAACGCCGTTTTGAAGAACAAGCCACGTAGGCCATAACGGGTTCCACACCCTCCCCGTTGGCGCCCCATCCCCCCCTCCGTCAACTCTATCCCGTGAGCTAAATAGGATCACGGGAAAGGATATCCCGGCGTAGTTTACGTGTTCACGGGAAAGGCTGATTTCCGCCCTTTTTTCCCGTCATTGATATCCCGTGTTTTACCCCGGAAAGGCTTTCCGGGGAAAACGGGCCTTCCCGTGAGGAAGAGCCTCACGGAAATCGCCTGGTTCCGGTAGTGCATACTGTCGGTGCTTATCAAGTGCTGCTACTGTGTGTCTCCTCCTTCACCTGGTATGCAAATTAATTTTCCATTGTATTTTCATGCCGATCGGTCTAGTAGATCTATTTTCAAGCTGCTTGCTTTTCAATTTCATCCACAGGGGTTTAGGCAAGAGTTTCTTTGACATAATGAGTGAGATGGAGGCTGCTTTAGCATCTGGAGTGTTGAAGGTTGCAGGTGACAAGCTAGTTTCACTGTTAGCCACTGAGTTTGCTGCCATAACCGGTGTAAAAAGAGATCTCTCCGAGCTCCAGGATATATACGCAGAGATTACAAGCTGGCTGTCAGCAGTACGTGACAGAGCAATACAGAGTGAGCCACAGTCTCGCTGGGTTGTAAAATTGAAAGATGTGGCTTATGACATTGACGATGTACTACAAGAAGTCCAGCTAGAAGCTGAGAAACATAAGATAGAAAGAGATGATGGCAAGAGTGATATAGCTGGCTGCTTCTGTGCAAAACCAAAGACATTTGCATTTCGGTACAAGATGGCTCATAAGATCAAGGCAATCAAGGTGAGATTTGCTGCAATCGTCAAGCAAAGAAGTGATGTCAATACTTTAGTGAGTAATAATTTTCCAAGGGATCAACATGTTGGTACTGGGTACAGGACAGATGGAGAGATGTCCTGGTTGAGCAAGGTTCCAGAGTCCAAAATACCCCCTTAGGGATCAAGAAAAGAATACAATCATATCTAAGCTTGTAGATTGCAATGCTGGAGAGAACAACATGATAGTTTCTATCGTTGGGTTAGGGGTCAGGTAAAACTACTTTGGCCAAACACATTTGCCATGACGTCAAGGTAAAGGAGCACTTCGGAGATGAAATATTTTGGGTCCATGTGTCTCAAGAGTTTGATGTGGAGAAGCTCATTGGCAAGCTATTTCAAAAATTGTTGGAGATAATTCAGATAGTCATCCCCGGAACACATGGTCCAAAAAAATCTCCGAAGTTGGGCAATAAGAAATTTCTTTTTATCCTTGATGATGCTTGGCATGAGGATAGACGTGGATGGGAACAGTTTATGGTGCAGCTAAAATGTGGCGCACCTGAAACAAGGATTATATTAACCACTCGTGATCGAAAGGTTGCAGAAGCTATGGAATCAAGACATATATTTGAGTTGGCATTCTTATCGGAGTCTGAGAGTTGGAACTTATTCCTAAAGGGTTCTGGGTTGGCAGAGAAAGATTTGAGCTGCGATCATGTACAAGTCGGAAAAGAGATTATCAAGGGATGTGGTGGGGTGCCGCTAGCTATTCAAACTCTTGGAGCAAAGTCCTTCGTGACAAGAAGGAAATAAGTACGTGGAGGGCCATAAGGGAGAATAATTTATGGAATCTTCGGAGTATAAATGACAGAGTGTTTGCATCCTTGAAGTTGAGCTATATTCACTTGGCAGATGAACTGAAACAGTGTTTTACGTTTTGCTCTATATTCCCGAAGGGCTATAGAATCCAGAAAGATCGTTTGATTGGCCAATGGGTGGCTCATGGATTCATCACTGCAATGAATGGAGAGCAACCCGAAGATATCGGAAGAGACTACTTAGATTCTCTTGTAAAAGTCAAGTTTCTTCAGGAAGCTTATGACAACCGGAATACTGATATATGCAACATCCACGATTTGATCCATGATCTCACTCGACAAATAATGAGGGATGAACTGGTGACTTGTGTACCAATTCATGCAACAGAAAAATTTACTCATAGGTATAGATATTTATCTTTGACTTCATTCACTGAGAAAGTTGACAAGGGCTTATTTGGCAAGGTCCGTGCTCTATATATCTCTGACAGTAAGCCATCTCTTGATACCACAGTGAAGAATAGTTGTTGTATGCGCAGTGTTGTTTTGGACTATGCAATGGATAGTCCATTTTCACTATTCATATTAAAGTTTGAGTATCTTGGGTATCTTGAAATCCACAATGTTAGTTGTATAACTGTTCCAGAAGCTATCTCGAGGTGTTGGAACTTGCAGTCACTCCATTTTGTTAACTGCAAAGGTTTTCTGACATTACCTGAGTCTGTTGGAAAGCTTCTAAAGCTAAGGACTCTTAAGTTGAACTGCATTACTGATCTTGAGAGTTTGCCTCAGTCCATTGGTGACTTTTGTGTTGTTCAGTCCTTGCAACTATATGTCTGCCACAAGTTCCGAGGGATACCAAGCTCTTTAGGTAGAATTGGAAGCCTATGTGTACTTGATATAGAGCGTTGTTCATATCTGCATCAACTACCGTCAGACATGATTGGGGATTTCAAAAACTTGCGTACTATCACTTTAATGGTTGTACAGGTTTGCAAGATCTGCCAAGCACATTATCCTGTCCTACATTGCGTACTCTGAACCTTTCTGGAACCAAAATTACCATGCTACCTCAATGGGTTACTTCGATTGATACTCTAGAATGTATTGACCTTGAGGGATGCAAGGAGCTACTGGAGTTGCCTAAGGGCATAGCAAACTTGAAAAGGCCTACAGTTTTGAACATAGAGGGCTGTAGCAAACTGTGCTGCTTACCATCAGGGTTAGGACAGCTGACCCGTTTAAGAAAGCTGGGATTGTTTGTTGTTGGGTGTGGTGCAGATGATGCGAGGATCTCAGAGCTAGAAAATCTTGATATGATAGGTGGCTGCTTGGAAATTACCAACCTTAAGTATTTGAAGAATCCAAGTGTTGCAGAGAAGGCTTGCTTGAAGCGGAAGAGTAACATACAAAGGCTGGTGCTGGACTGGTCTTTAAGTGATACCAAAGAAGAGTTGATATCAGATATGGAACATGATTGGGGTGTGTTGAATGCTCTTGAACCACCATCACAAATTAGGAGCTTGAGAATATATGGTTACAGAGGCCCCTGGTTGCCAGGATGGATGTTGAAACAAAATGATTCGTCATGTTGTGAAGGTGGCATAATGCTGAAGCAAACTACTGCATCCCGTTTCCTTTGTTTAACTTGGTTAACGCTAAAAGGATTTTCAAACTTGAGGCATATGAGAGGATTTGTTGAGTTGCCTTCACTGAAGACCCTTGATCTGAAGGAAATGCGTATTTTAGAGGAGCTGTGGACTGCATCGAGTGGTTTTGAAACTGGGGAGAAAGAATTGGCAGTACAACATCCTTTCCCTGTCCTGTCCAATCTACAGATATATGGCTGCCCGAAATTAAATGTGAGCCTCTACTTGCCACCATCATTGGAGTTTATGTCTTTAAATAGATGCAATGGACAGTTGCTATCCACAGGAAGGTTCTCCCATCAGCTGCCCAGCATGCATCCGTTGGTCCCTCGCTTCAGGAAGCTAATGCTAACAGATGTTACAGGATCATCATCTGGTTGGGAACTGCTGCAGCACCTCACTGAGCTGAAAGTGCTGTATATTTCGAGCTGCAATGACCTGACACAGTTACCAGAGAGCATGCGGAACCTCACCTCTCTCGAGCGTCTCACCATTGTCAGATGCCCCGCCGTTGGCACGTTGCCTGACTGGCTCGGGGAACTGCATTCTCTGCGACGCCTTGAACTGCGTATGAGCGATCTGAAGCAGTTCCCAGAGGCGATTCGGCACCTCACGTCGCTTGAACATCTCGACATGTCATCAGGTCCTGCACTGACGGTGCTGCCGGAGTGGATCGGACAACTCTCTGCGCTTCGTCAGCTTTGGATCCAGAATTCCCCTGCCCTTCAGTACTTGCCCCAATCCATACAACGCCTAACTGCTCTCGAGGTATTGCACATTAATGGTTGCCCTGGTTTGGCGGAGCGTTACAAGCGAGAGGCAGGGACCGACTGGCACCTTGTCAGTCACATTCCCAGTGTGAGAATATTTTGATTTGGAGGGATGAGGAGCAGGACTTTAAAACACATACAAAACGTGAATGCGGCAAATGCAACCGTCGGTCCATTCTGCTGCCTGTAAGACTATTACTGATGCATTGTATTATTAATTAGTACTGTATTGTCATTGTACTCCTACAGACTAGTACTTTTAACTAGCGCGGGTACCTAGTGATTTAGATTTTGTTATGTTTTATTTTTCTTTCGGTTCAGACACGTGTTTATTTTCTTGTTTGTGAGTAAGGGAGCTGAAATATCAGCCACGTCTGTGCAGAGTTTGTATGATATGTTTGCTGTCTTTGATATCGTAACTGTTTTATGATGAGGCACATGTGGGTTGCATGTATATTTCTGTTACAAAAAGGATTTAAATTACTTTTTTTAAAAAACAAAACAGGGTAGGAGCGCTGCCAAATCATTTAATTTAAGAAGGTAGGATGTCCACGTCTTACAGGGTGCTGTTACAGGAGAAGAAAAACACAGACATGGGAAACAGGAGAGGTGATTCATTAGTCAATCCAAGGGTGTCCGCAGGCCTGTCGACGCAGCGCCATTTCTTTTGCTGGAGCGAAAGCTGCTGTTGTTCTCTGCTGCTTGTTGCTTTGGTGCTCAATTGATGATAGCCACCAAGTCTTAAGAGAGTCTAAATCAGGTTGAGAGATACGGACGGCGTCGCCAGCCCAAGGCTCAGCCATACTTCTGCAGCAAAAGGACATTTGACGATGAGGCTGTCGCCTGAGCTTCTAGGCTGATCTGAAGAGATGCTTTGGGTTTGTGAGGAATGCAGAGTTAGACTACCACTGATGCTGGTGTTAGGAGAGAAAAGAGCTAGTGTCCCTTTTCTCCCCAACGAGTAAACACAAACTATCTGATTAACCCAATAACCCAACAATTGCAAGGGGCTTGCAGGTAGTACTCATGTGTACAAATTACAGCTGTAAAAACAGGTGAAACCCAGAAATATGATCCATGGGGGTTACTTTCTTTCTCATATACTTTTCTAAAGTGCTTGCTTAGAGTGTACCTGGCTTCCTGAACCATTGTTGCCCAGTGACTACGAAAAAGATCCACACCTTGTCAAATAGTTTGCTGAGTAGGCTGAAATAGGTGTACCTCCGATCCTTCTTAAACAAAAAGGCTACAAAATATTGTCCAAAGGCCTACAATGAATCCACTGTTAAACCCCGACGAAAATCCAATTTGAGTCTCATCATCTTCATGGCAGATACTATGAGCTTCCCAGTTTATTTGATATCAGTGAAAGATCAGAACTCGTAACTCGTCATCATCGTCATCTTATTTTCTAGCAATGTCAACACGGAGAAGTTCTGACACTTGCTTCTCATGAAGATCCGTCCACTGGCATACAACATTCTTTGCACATACGGATTGCCAATGTATATTGAAGCAGGATCATCTAACCAAACGACATTCCGCCTTTTCCACGGCTGCTTTTTGAAATCCACACGTCAACCAAACAAGGCCTTCATAAGACCGTTTTGATGGTTCATACCTCGGTTTCATTTAGTGAACTGGGTGGTTAATTCAATGGAGCGTAAAATGATATTTTTTCATAGTTTTGTTCAAAAGAAAAACTTCTAATCATGTAACTTTGTACAACTCTATGTGTGTCGTGTTATATATATTTTTGCATTATTTTGATCAACCTTATGATTAGATGCAATAGCACGACAAGGCAAGGTTTTTTGCCTTACCATTTCAATGTCTCTTAATAATGTATTTTTTTATATCGATCAAATTTGAACTTATAGATGTTTGCATTTGCATTTACATTTTCAAACATTATCTTTCCCTGAGTGTGCAGAGATTCAAATTTGACAAAAGCTTCTAGGTATGTTTAACAATTTTACTTTAATATATCCGAATTTAGGAGTAAAAACAGAAGCTAGTTTCTTTTCTGGTGAATGATAATTTCAGCGGAAGACAATAAAAAAAATAATTATACACCATGTGCTGTTGTTCAGTATTCAGGCTGGGTCCGGCCCAAATCCGGCCCAGCATGGCAGCATCCCACACCGTCCTGTTCAACTTTGGTGAACCGAGGCCGTCAAGCGAAGCTCGCGCCGCCCCAGCGTGGCGCGCCAGCTCGCCGCGTGGCCGCCGTCTCGACTCCCCAGTCGGCCAGCCCCAACCCGGAATGCCTCGCCGTCGGCCGCGTGGCCACAAAGCGCTGCCACTCTCTGCAACGCACTACCCCCCTCCCGAGAACCAGCGAGCAGAGCACGCCATCCCTATCCTCTGTGCGGTGCGCCGCCGGTGCCCTTTTCTCCAGCGTCCCCGCGCCCGTGCACGCAGCGGCAGTGCAGACGCCGGACTCCGCGCGCGCCGTCAAAGCTGCCGCCCTCCAACCTGCTGCCTGGGGATCGATTCATCTCCCGGTAAGTCGGAAGAACCCTCGCTCGCTCGCTCACTCACGGATTTGTGGGGGCATTGGGGTTTTTTTTTGTCCCCAATCACCGAACCCGAAATTTCATCTCTTTTTCTCTCCTCACCAGCTCGTCGCGGATTTCTCTGGTTGCATTGTGCGGCGGCAAGCGATTAATTCGCCGAGAAACTTGGGGACGCTCGCTGCTGGCCTGAGTCCACCCGCACATAAATGGCAGCAGCAGCGGCGGCGGAGGCGGCGGCGGTGGACCAGTACAGCTTCGAGTCCTCCGGGAAGAAGCCCGTCTGCTTCTCCACTTTGCCGCTGCGGTTCGGGGACGCCGCCAATCTTCCCCAAGGCAACACTCGGCTGTTTCTGCGTGGATTCGCGTTTGCCGGCGGGAGACGCAGGCTGGTGTTGAAGAGGGTGGTGGCCTGGAGGCTGGAGCTGGACGGCGAACAGCCCGACTTCTTCGTGCTCGTCCCAGCAGACCGATACGGCGGAACCTGGGTGCGCCTCGGCAAGCCCAGCAAGCTCTACGAGCGCACGGCCAGGACTGTGGTGATGACGGCGCAGGTGCTGCATTTCCTCAGGAGGAATCCTGATGGTCCGGAGACAGACTTGTGGATCCACCTTCGCCAAGCTTTTGGGAACCTCGGCAATTCAATTCCCCGGTCGCGTTTGTTTTACTTTTGGTGGAAAAGGTGAACCCTCAGAGCATGACTTCATGAATCAATCCTCAATATCACTGATGAGGCAGTTCGCCGTAATGGATCCTGTCTTAGCAAACTCAGAGGTATAATAATCTGTTCCTCTCTTGTTATTGGAATTCTAAATCATGTTTGTTAACTACATAATAACCTACTAGGTGGCATTGTAAGTTAGAAAATTTGACATCAAGAGAATATAAACTTAGGTCAACAACTGTACTAGGCGCAGTTCCTGCTTAACTACATTCAAACTCTGTTTTACGTCTTGAGCTGGGTAATGTCAATATTCTCCTTAATTTGCTACGAACAACATACTATTGCTAAAAAATTGTAGTTGTAATTATCTGGCATTTTTTAACTCTACTATCTTTTTGCTACAACTCATCTCACCCTTAGAGTCTCAGTATTTGATAAGATAGGTTTGTATTTCCATTAGTTTGATGTTTGCTTCTTGATGTTTATAATCTTATATGATAATGACGTGGAAATGGACTGATCTGCACATGATATGTCAACCACAGGGCCTTTCGTCCTTCTCCTATCTCTATAATTAAAGAAATAGTAATCGAACAACTTTTTGCTGTGCTTGATTGTAGTTATTTGTAAGTCAATCTGACCTGTTATGATGATTATTTCATTGATTTTGCCATGATTATTATATGATAGGCTTTTGCGAGCATTTGTTGAAAGAATATCTACTGAGGTATGTGTATGGTTCTGCATAATCTAGAATGTTACAAATCAACCACACGTTAATTGTTTCTCTTAATATAATTTTGACTAGGTTGGTATCGCTGACGCAGTACTTCTTCCGAGGCTCCAAAGATGACTACAAGTTCGTGTGCTTCTCCTCCCTGCCACTCCAGTTCACGGACACCGCCAACGATGTTCCCGATGGCAGCAAGGCACTGTACCTATGCGGCCGCAACAACAGGGGCCTCATGCTGCAAAAAGAAGGTGGTGGCCTGGAGGCTGGAGCTTAACGGTGAACAGCCCCAGTTCTTGGTGCTCGCGCAAGCAAACGACGAAGGCTGGTTGCGCCTCGCGAGAAGGCAGGTGTGCTACGAGTGCACGGCAAGGACTGTGCTGATCACGGCGCAGGTGCTGCATTTCCTCAGGAGGAATCCTGATGGCCTGGAGACAGCCTTGTGGATCCACCTTAGCCAAGTTTTTGGGTACTTCAGCAATGCCACACTATCACCTTTGTTTGTTCTTTGAGCAGATGGTGAGCTCTCTGAGGCAGGCTTACAGATTGAACTTGTTCTTCTGCAGCAATTTTCGGCCTGGGCCCTCAGAGGATGACTTGTGGAACCAGACCTCACTGTCACTGATGAGTCAGTTCGCGGCAACAGATCCTATCTTAGCAAATTCAGAGGTATAATCTGTTCTGCTCTTGTGAACGGAATTTTCAAGTCGTGAGGGGTTAATACATAATAACCTAGGTGACATTGTAAATTAGTAGAAATTTGACACTCAAGTCAAGGCGAAGAGAGCTTAAACTTAGGTGGTGGGCCTGGGGTATATACCAACACCTCCCAACAATCGTGCTAGGCTCAGTTCCTGCTTGACTACATTGAAGCTTTGTGTTATGTCTTGAGCTGGGTTATGTCAACCTTGTCCCTAATTTGCTATGATTATTATCTGATAGGCTTTGCGAGCATTTGTTGAAAGAATATCTACTCAGGTATGTGTATGGTTCTGCATAATCTCGAATGTTTTGGAATACAATTTAACCGCACATTAATTGTTTCTCTTAATATAATTTTGACTAGGTTGGTGGTGCAGACATTATTGGCATCGCTGATGAGTACTCCTTCCGTGACAAGGACAACTATGAGCTCGTGTGCTTCTCCACCCTGCCGCTTCGGTTCGATGCTGCCACCGCCGATCTTCTCAAAGACGACAAGGTGCTGTACCTGTCGGGGTTTACCGCTGGGGGCATCAAGCTGTACAAGGAGGCGGTGGACTGGAGGCTGGAGCTTGATGGTGAACAGCCCCGGTTCTTGGTGCTCGCGACAGGATATGGCGGAAGATATGGCGAAGGCTGGCTATGCCTCGCGAATGCCTGCAAGATGTACAAGCACACGCCAAGACTGTGCTGATGACGGCGCAGATGCTGCATTTTCTCAGGAGGAATCCTGATGGGCCGCAACGGCCTTGTGGATCCACCTTCATCAAGTTTTTGGGTACTTCGATTCCCTGGTCGCTCTGTTGCGTTTGTTTCTTCTTTTGGTAGATGGTGAACGCCGAGTCTTACAGATTTCACTTGTTCTTCTGCAGCAAGTTTTGGTCTATGCCCTCGGAGGATGACTTCAGGAACCAGACCTCACTGTCACTGATGAGGCAGTTCGCATCAATGGATCCTGTCTTAGCAAACTCAAAGGTATAATCTGTTCCGCTCTTGTTATCGTATTTTCAATCTTGTTTGACTGTTTGTTAGTATATATAGCACAGTTGTCTTCAATGAGTGTGAAATAATCTACGAAGTTATATGGGTTAACTACATAACCTAGGTGGCATTGCAAATTGGAAAATTTGACACCAAATTCAACGCGAAGAGAACTTAACTTAGATGGTGGGATCCCAATAACTGCGCTTTTGGCTCTGTTCCTGCTTAACTACATTCACGCTTTGTTTTGTGTCCTGAGCTGCGCTATGCCGCTATGTAAACATTGTTCTTACTCGTTAGTTTGCAATAAACAACATACTCTTGCTCTAAGATTCTAATTCTCTGGCATTTCTGAGCTCTGCTACCTTTTAGCTACCATTTCCAACCTTATACTTGCAGTATTTCATAACTTGGGGTTGTATTGCCATTAACTTGGGGTTGTATTGCCATTTATTTTATGTTTACAATCTTGGCTGGTAATGAGTGTAAATGGACTGATCTGCACGGTACGCTAACTATGGGGCCAGTTTTCGTCCTTCTCCTATCTCTGTAATTAACTAGAGTGATTGGAACATCTTTTTATTGTGCTTGATTGCTGTTATTTGTAAGCCAATCTGACCTGTTATGATGATTATTGACTGATTTTGCTATGATTATCATCTGATAGGCTTTTATGCGAGCATTTGTTGGAAGAATATCTACGTGTATGGTTCTGCATAATCTCGAACGTTGAAGAGAAATTAACCACCCATTAATTGTTTCTCTTCAAATTGTTTTGACTAGGCTGGTGGTGGTGCAAACATTGTTGACGTCGCTGACGATGGTGCTGAGGTCATAAATGTTGAGGACCCTCCTTTCTAGGGTGAAGAAGGAAAAAAAAAAAATCTATGTGTTTTTCGATTTATCTACTACACTGTGTAGAGAATCCCCCATTAGGGAGTTCTCTCGACATGCAAGCATGTCACCCTCAGGCCCACTAAGACCATAACATTCGGTGGCGGGTCCCTTTGTTTGAACTAACTAAAAAAAATGTTATAACTCACAAACCAAAAACCAAATTAAATTCGATTACACCATTGAATTTTTTAATAAATCCTTCAAAACATGATCTCATATGAATATATTTCGATAAAATTATAGGTGGGCCCTACTCGATGATAGTTGTTATAGAGTAAAGTAAAAAATAATTAAAAAAAAAGAGAATGAAAAAAAAAAAAAAAAGAAAGAAAAAGAATAGGAGGGTGATAGTAATATTCTAACTCATAGATTTCTCCTTCATACCCGCAACGCGTAGGGATATGACATGACGCGTGAAGGACGAAGTTAAAGGGATTAAATCTTCTACCAAGGATTTTCACAAATAAATTATTGTATATGCTTTATTACATTACCGGAAGTTGTCACCCGTCCAACATATCTAAATATTCCTATTCGATATTGGTTCGGTTTGGAGTTTAAACATAAGATTAAATAATCTTTATGCCAATGAGTATATACTACATTTCATACATTTAAGTTCTTCGTTACTAATTTTGTTTCTAACCCGCACAAAATAATTCTCTTCAATAGCTCATTGTGATCGATTTCTTAGTGATTACAATTCAATCCTTTAATAATACCCCCTTCCTATCCGTGGCAACGCGCGGGGAATCCCTCTAGTTATTATAACTACGAGTCCTTATGTGTTGAACTAATCATGTGTAACGATATTGCTATGTACCACCAACTAATCCGGCAAAACATATATGATTGTTAGTATTTACGTCACCTTTGCTATGGCTCTCAAGCTGTATTGTTGTTTGTCTATAATCCTTGACTTTCTAGTTGAGCTTGTTTGGCGATTTTGGGTCGCAAATTGGTCATTTGACTTCTATAGTACGTGAGCGGCTAGAGGCGACATACAGGGTCCCTGCCGCCGCCGCCCAAGGGCGGCGCCCCCACCTCCGGCTTCGCCTGGTCGCTAGCCCCTCCCTCCCCTCCTCAACCTCCCTCCCCTGCTCCCTTCGACTTCTCCTCGCTAGAAGAATCGTCGACTCTGCCCCGAAGTCCAGCGTCGATGCGGCGGTTGGCGAGCTCCCGCCGCGGGCGGGGGGCGCCGGATCCGGCGTCGGCGCCCGGACCAGCGGGCCCGGCGCGCCCGTGCTCGACGCCCGGGACCGCGACCCCTCGGTCCGGCATCTCGTCGCCGCGCTTCAGCCGAGAATGGGGTCATGGCCACTCCAGTTGAGCCGCCCAGAGCCCTCGGTAGTGGGAGCCGGCCCCCGCCGCCTCCACACGCCGGGGATGTTTGGCCCCGGCCGGCGGCGTCGATGGACCTCGTCCCCTCGCCTCAGACACCCGCCGCCCTAGTGCGGGAGGTGCGCGGGGACCGGAGCCGGGCCGGGGCCGCCGGTGCCTCGCCACGCTCTTTGCCGCAAGCCCTCGACGCCGCCGGAGGCCAACCTGTCGCTTCCGAGGGCACGGCCGTTCCATCCGATGACGACGAAACCGCTCTCTGTGGTAGGGACCCGCGGCGACCCTCCCGCGGGGAGGCCTCTACCCCCACTCGCTCCCCGTCGCGGATGTCGAGGAAGGCGAGATTGAGGACGGCGGCGACTCGCGCCTCCTCAATCGTCTCCTTCATTTGCGCGGCCACACCTTTCGGCGTTCTTGATGATGGGTGCGGACGTTGCGGTCGTGCGGCCTTCCGCTCCGTCTTCATCGCCGCCTACCTCCAACCCGTCGCCCGCCGCCTTGGCGACTCACGGGTGCCTCAGCGCTGCCGGCAGCCTAACGAACCACTCCCAAAGAAGTCTCTCCGACGCCTCCTTCTTCCCGCCCCTCCTTGGGCGGATCGAAGGAGATGCGGTGGGCTAAAGGTCGCCTCGTCACCAGGATTTTACGATGATGACGATGCCGATGAGGGCGAGCGGTGGACGCACTACCTTCATGCGGCTCATCGGGGCCTCTCCAACTCGTCCGCCAAGAAGCGGCGTGGCCCTCGAAGCGGCGCCAGCGTGTCTGTTGACCGCCCGCGGGCCGAGTCGGCACGGGCCTGTCGTCCACGGTGGATCGACGTCGTCGTCGTGCCTCCCAATTCGGCGCCGCTAGCGCCGCGGCGCCGGGCGCCGCCCCAGGCGGCGCACCTCGTGGACCCTAGGTGGGGCTTGCGTGACGGTTCGGTCGTGCAAGGGTGCCGAACGCGACCGCCACCTACGCCTCGGTCGCGCGCGCCCCCGCCCACCAACGGCCGGGCCCGCCGCCGGGCAACCATGCCGGATGTTGCGAGGGCTCGGCGGCGCGATCCTCCACCGCTCGGAGCACACCACGCCGCCCCGCCCCGGCGGTCTCCGACGGCCGCCGTCTCACGCCATCGCCGCCGTCCCGCCTACCAGAGGCCGTGCTTCAACCGCCTCGCTGAGGATCACGTCGCGCGGCTCGTCTGCCGTCCACGTTGTTCTCCGCGCGGCGCCGCCACCGAGCCGCGGCTCGCAGCGGGCGGACGCTGGGCGCCGTTCGTCGGCCAACCCCATCCTCGCCACTCTGCCGCCCGCGGAGGTGACTCGCCACGGCATGGGCGCCGCTGCGCCTACGCCGCCTTCTCTCGGGCTTGCGTGGGCACCATTCGGGCGGAGGATTCGTGTGGCCTCCACCGATCTTTGGTGACTCGGCTTGCGAGCCCTTTGTGCGGCGCATCGGCGTGGCGCCGCCTCCGCAAACAAAGCGCGCTGCCGGACCCTCCGCGCTTTTGTCATGGGTGGTTGCAATGCCCCCGCTTCGGTGGACCCGATGCTTGATGAGCTCGTGGCCTCCCTCGTCGCGCGGCCGTCCACCTCGCGTGCCGCGAAGCGTCTGTGGCCGAGCCACCTTCACGCATCGCGTATGGTCGCGCTTTGCTTCGAAGGTGAAGGCTACGGAGGCCTGCGCTTGCTGGGCGACCCACTCTCGCCACATCGCCGCCCAACCCGCCCCCTGCCGGCGGGGTGGGGCTTTGCCGCGGCATTAACGGGTCGGAGGTGTGTCGAGGCCAGGGGACGCGTCGGCGTCCACCTGTCGCCGCCTCGCTTGGCTTGGCCCGGCCACGCGCGCGACGTGGTCGTGGGGCGGTAGGGGTGAGCTCGTGGCTCCTCGAACTCCTCCTTTGCTCGCCACTATGGCCGTGCCGCCGCCTCGGCTCACACGCCTCCAGCCGCTTCGCACCCGGCCTTCGACTCGTTGACTGCGCTAGAGGAACCTCCCAAGGTTCCACCTCGCGGCGAGGGCCAGGATAGTCGTCGGCGATTGGGTCCGCGTCGCGGCGATCGGTGGCCGCCATCTGCCTTCCGTGATCCCGAGAAAGCGGCGCGGCGTGTCTGTTGAACAAGTGGGCCAA
Organism: Hyparrhenia diplandra; assembly: GCA_015847255.1. Taxonomy (NCBI): domain Eukaryota; kingdom Viridiplantae; phylum Streptophyta; class Magnoliopsida; order Poales; family Poaceae; genus Hyparrhenia; species Hyparrhenia diplandra. Next base: position 140,283 of record JADLZK010007857.1, read on the forward strand.
GCGGCCGGGGCGTCGGTGCCTACCCCAAACCCCACGATCGCCGTGAGGTTCCATGAAGCGTTCCAGGGGACGCTGCCGCGCCGTCCTCTAGGCGGGAGAACGTCGCGCAAGACCCTTCCCCGTTCGGTGTCCGCTTTGCGGGGAGGATTTGGGCGATGCCGACGCGGCCCGGGGTGGCCGCCGAGGTCTCTGCGACTTCCGCGCCGCCCACGCCTCCCGCACCCGCCGCTATCGCGCCTTCGGCAAGACCGGTGGATGCCTTCTTTGACTCCTTGTTCCTACCGTTGGAGGAGCCCTTGGTCTTGGCCCCACCTCGCCTCACGGTCTTCAAGGGTCATCGACGATGACCGGCCGGGCGCCAAAGCAGCCTACCGCGAGCCGGATTCGAGAGGCGAACCGACGGCGTGTCTTGTTGAACAGTTAGAAGGACGCCCCGACCGCGACTTGTCTGCCGGACCCCGCGGTGCGCCGCCAGGTTCCATGAGGCATTCGGCGACGTCGTCACGTCTCCCGGTTGGCGTCGATGGCAGCCCGCTTCCCCATGCTCCGCCGGTCACGGGCCATGGCGGGTCGGACGTGGAAGGACTGTAGGAGCCTTGACGGGCATCCGTGTCGTTCTAGTCGCTAAGTTGTTCCCTAGTTGGTACAACCTCCTAAAGCTCCACCGTTAGAGCCGGTGACCTCTGCGGGTGTGTTTGCTTCGCCCGCTCTAAGGCATCTCGCCTAAAAATGTGCGGCCGTGTGATCTCCTTTTTCCCTTAAAGCAATACACGCACACGCGTGATTTCGAAAAAAAAAAACTTCTATAGTCTGTGTAGATTGTTGCGATATTGTAGATGCTTTGCAAGTTTGTGGTTTATTTTGCAGTAATACAATTTTCAATCTAGCTTTTCTTGGATCCCTACCTAAACTAGGACCCTAAGATGTGATTATTTTGTAGAAACCTGCGGGTAGAACAGAATTTTCAATCTAGTTTTTCTTGGATCTATAATTTCCCTGAGAACCTAAGATGTTGGAAGATCCATGTGGTGAAATGGAAAATAATGCCTAGAAAAAAATATATCAAAAGACAATTGCATTGTTTGCAAATCCTTGTAGAAGTTGAGCTATCTTGGGTCCAGAATCAGCAACATATCCGATATACATTCCATGCTGAATCTCTATCTTGATCACGTCATCAAAGAGCGTGCAAAGGTTCCATGAGGCAGGTCAGACTACTAAGAAGTTCATCTACCTAGGTGAGCCCTTGTATTTTTTTTTTCTTGTCTGATGTCTGTCTATGGGAAGACACTGTTCTCCAGAATCGATCCTCTGCTCCCAGTACTTTTGATACAGCTGCTAGGATTATGACCATCGTGGTAGAATGAATCTACTGAGCTACTTCCAAAATTTCAATGCCAATTCCGCCGCGGTACTCAAGATTCAGCCCATTGATTGATAATGTAGAGACGGTCGATGGTGAAACTGGTGGAATCACTGTAGAAGTTGAGCTGCAGTGAACCAGAGTGTTTTTTTTTTTTTTTTTTTTTTTTTTTTTTTGACAGAAAGAGTGAACACCTCCTTTTTTTTTATGGAATGTGAACACCTCCTTTGATGGCACCTTAGGGCATGCCAAGTTTGGAGTTCCATCACGGTTCTCATACCTTAGAGCGTGCCAAGAAAGGATAAAAAGAGCCTCTTAGGGTTGCTCTTAGTTGGCTAATTTTAAACAGTTACGAAAACTAACACTAGAAAATTATAAACTAACAAGATGTGCATGTAATGTAAGAGTTAATCTAAGCAAAGCATAGATGGAAGTAGTAAATGTGGTAAGTAAAGAACTCTCAGAGGTCTAGGAATTCCTCCTTTGAAACATGTCTATCGAGATGGGGAAGAAAAGAGACGACATAAAGCTTGAGGTAGAGGTCGTGACCCGGCATTGTGTTTGTTGTGATGTGTCTTGTTGCCACCTTCTTCATGCTCAAAAAAAAAAAAAAAAAAAAAAACTCTTACCATTTTATTGTCCCTTAATATTGTATTTTTTTGTTTGAACTTATACATGTTTGCATTTGCATTTACATTTTCGAACATGATCTTGCCGTGAGTGTGCACAGATTCAAATCTCCTAAAAGCTTCTAACAATTTTACTTAAATTTGTGTCAAATATTTCATATATGTATACATGTTTGCTATTCAGGCCGGGTCCGGCCCAAAACCGGCCCAGCATCCCGTCCTGTTCAACTTTGGCCGCGGGCTGCTGAACCAAGGCCGCCAAAGCGCGCGACGCGCCAGCTCGCCGCGTGGCCGCCGTCTCGTCTCCCGGAGTGCCTCGCCGTCGGCCGCGTGGCCGAAAAGCGCTGCCACTCTCTGCAACGCACTAGGACTACGAGACGCTTCCCCAAGCTCCGAGCAGAGCACGCCATCCTTGTCAGCCTGCTGCCTCTCCTCTGTGCGGTGCGGGAGAGTGCGCCGTTCTCCTTTCTCCAGCGCCCCCGCGCCCGTGCAGTGGCAGTGCAGACACCGGACGCCCGCGCGCGCGCCGTCAAAGCTGCGGCCCGCCAGCCACCAACTCTCGCCGCCCTCCAACCTGCTGCTGCCTGGTCGCCGTGCAGCGGAGACCAAGGGCCTCGATTCGCCTCTCTCGGTAAGACGGAACAAACCCTCGCTCGCTCGCTCGCTCACTGCCACGGGTTTCTGGGGGCATTGGGGTTTTGTCCCCAATCACCGAACCCGAAATTTCATCTCTTTTTCTCTCCCTCACCAGCTCGTCGCGGATTTCTCTTGCATTGTGTGGCGGCAAGTGATTAATTCGCCGAGAAACTTGGGGACGCTCGCTGCTAACCTGAGCGAGGCCGCCCCTCCCTGCGCACAGACAGACATGGCAGCAGCGGCGGTGTTGCACGAGGAAGACGCCGAGTTCCAGATCTACGCAGTGGACGAGTACTACATCAAGTCCTGCAGGCCCCCCTCACCAGCCCGTCTGCTTCTCCACCCTGCCACTGCGGTTCGGGGACGCCGTCGACGTTCCCCAAGGCAACAAGGCGTTGTACCTGTGGGGGCGCACCATCGGAGGGTTCTTGCATAAGAAGGTGTTTGCCTGGAGGCTGGAGCTTGACGGCCAACAGCCCCAGTTCTTGGTGCTCGCGCCAGCAGACGCCGGAGGTTGGCTGCGCCTCGCCAAGGCCAGTAAGATCTATGAGCCCACGGCGAGGACTCTGCTGATAACGGCGCAGGTGCTGCACTTCCTCAGGAGGAATCCTGATGGCCCGGAGACGGCCTTGTGGATCCACCTTGCCCAAGTGTTTAGGTACTTCAGCAATCTGTCGCGTTTGTTTCTTCTTTTGGCAGTGGTGAGCTCTCTGAGGCAGGCTTACAGATTCAACTTGTTCTTCTGCAGCAATTTTCGGACTAGACCCTCGGAGGATGACTTGTGGAACCAGGCCTCACTGAAACTGATGAGGCAGTTCGTGGAAACAGATCCTTTCTTACCAAATTCAGAGGTATAATTTGTTCCGCTCTTGTGATCGGAATTCAATCGTGTTTGTTAGTATACATTTACTACTACATAACACAGTTGTGAGGGGTTAACTACATAATAACCTAGGTGGCATTGAAAATTAGTAGAAAATTTTGACACCCAAGTATCTTAGATGCTAATAACATGTAAATGGACTGATCTGCATATGATATGCCAACCACAGGACCTTTCGTCCTTCCCATATCTATAATTAAAGTAAAAAGTAATTGGAACAACTTTTTGTTGTGCTTGATTGCTGTTATGTGTAAGTCAATCTGACCTGTTACGATGATTATTTGACTGATTTTGCTATGATTATTATTTGATAGGCATTGCGAGCATTAGTTGAAAGAATATCTACTCTGGTATGTGTATGTTTCTGCATAGTCTCAAATGTTTTGGAAGACAAATTAACCACACGCTAATTGTTTCTCTTAATATAATTTTAACTAGGTTGGTGGTGCAGACGTTATTGGCATCGCTGATGAGTACTCCTTCCGTGCCAAGGACAACTTTGAGCTCGTGTGCTTCTCCACCCTTCCGCCGGTTCAGGGCTGCCGCCGCTGATGTTCCCAAAAGCAACAAGGCACTGTGCCTGTCGGGGTTCACTGCTGGGGGCATCAAAATGTACAAGGATGTGGTGGCCTGGAGGCTGGAGCTTGATGGCGAACAGCCCGGTTCTTGGTGCTCGCGACAGGATATGGCGGAAGATATGGCGGAGGCTGGCTATGCCTCGCGAATGCCTGCAAGATGTGCCAAGCACACGGCCAAGACTGTGCTGATGACGGCTCAGATGCTGCATTTTCTCAGGCGGAATCCTGATGGGCCGCAGACAGCCTTGTGGATCCACCTTCATCAAGTTTTTGGGTACTTCGACTCCCTGGTCGCCCTCTCGCGTTTGTTTCTTCTTTTGGTAGATGGTGGGCCCTGAGTCTTACAGATTTCACTTGTTCTTCTGCAGCAAGTTTTGGTCTATGCCCTCGGAGGATGACTTCAGGAACCAGACCTCACTGTCAATGATGAGGCAGTTCGCATCAAAGGATCCTGTCTTAGCAAACTCAGAGGTATAATCTGTTCCGCTCTTGTTATCGTAATTCTCAATCGTGTTTGACTGTTTGTTAGTATATATAATCTGTTCCGCTCTTGTTATCGTAATTCTCAATCGTGTTTGACTGTTTGTTAGTATATATAGCACAGTTGTGTCTTCAATGGGCGTGAAATAATCTACGAGTAATGATGGGTTAACTGCATAATAACCTTGGTGGCATTGCAAATTAGAAAATTTGTCACCCAATTCAACGCGAAGAGAACTTAGAGTTAAGTGGTGGGGTCCCAACAACTGTGCTAGGCTCAGTTCCTGCTTAACTATATTCACACTTGTTTTTGTGTTTTGAGGTGCACTATGTAAACATTGTCCTTAATTTGCAACAAACAGCACACTCTTGCTCTAAGATTCTAATTCTCTAGCATTTCTGAGCTCTGCCTTTTTAGCTACCATTTCCAATCTTAGACTTGCAGTATTTCATAACTTGGGGTTGTATTGCCATTTATTTTGATGTTTATAATCTTAGCTGGTAATGACATGTAAATGGACTGATTTGCACACGATGTGCTGACTATGGGGCCAGCCTTTTCGTCATTCTCCTATCTCTGTAATTAACTAGAGTGATTGGAACATCTTTTTTTTTATTGTGCTTGATTGATATTATTTGTAAGCCAATCTGACCTGTTATGACGACTATTTGACTGATGTTGCTATGATTATCATCTGATAGGTTTTTGCGAGCATTTGTTGAAAGAATATCTACTGAGGTAATACGTGTATGGTTCTGCACAATCTTGAACGGTTTGGAAGAGAAATTAACCAACCATTAATTGTTTCTCGTAATATAATTTTGACTAGGTTGGTGGTGATGGTGGAAACATTGTTGACATCGCTGACAACGTTGCTGAGGTCATAAATGAGTAAAAAAAGTCTGCTTTTCGTTGTTATTATTATTATAACTACTACTAGTCCTTAGGTGTTGAACTAATCATATGTAATGATATTGCTATGTACCACCACTGAAGTTCATCATATGTATGCATAAACTAATTCTGGCAAACATATGATTGGTAGTACTTATGTCAGCTTTGAAATGACCCTCAACTCTATTTTTGTTGTTTGTCCATATTCCTTGGCTTGTTCGACGATTTTTGGGGCCTGAATATTGAAAGATCAAGTAGGGCCGAGAGGGAGGACAAATTGATCAATTAACTTGTAGAAATCTGTGTAGATTGGTGCAAATGCTTTGCAAGTTTGCAGATTGTTTTGCAGTATCACAATTTTCAATCTAGTTTTTTTTTTTCTTGTATCCCTAGTTTTCCTTGGACCCTTAGGATGTGATTATTTTGTAGAAATCTATGTGCAGAACAGATTTTCAATCTAGATTTTCTTGGATCCCTAATTTTCCTAAGATCCTAGTTGGAAGATACATGTTTTGGAATGGAACATAATGCCCAGAAGTTCTCAAAAGGCAGTTGCATTCGTTGCAACTTTGCAAGTCCTTGTCATACATGTCTGGTGCTGCCTGCAGCTGTTGCTGTGGCGGCTGGTTCTGGAGCCAAGAAGCACAGCCCTTGTATCTTTTTCTTGTCTGATGTCTGTCCATGGGAAGACAAGACATTTCTCCAGAATCGAGCTTGTGCTCTGTGTTTGCTGTGACTTCTCTATCCATATACGACCGACATGCTTGTGTCGATGGTTTTTCAAAAAATAAAAATAAAAAAATAATAATACATATACCCCGAGGGATGAATCCATTGCAGAATGGAGTCGTCGCAGCTCCATATAGAACTACTGTCCAAGTTCTAATCCGCTCAGGAATCCACTCACGGGATGTTTGGTAAGTGTACATTGAGAACTGGTTAAGTGTACAAATCGACCTCATCACCTTAAGGTGGTAAGCCAACCGCGAAAAATTCACATCTCTACTAACCGTGTTTTGCTCAAAAAAAAACAAAGTACCTAGCTGCAGATCTAAAGAGATGGAGGAGAAAGAAACCCAATAACAGAGACCTCCTAGAGAAAATTGAAGCACAGATTCTAGAACAACAGAACCTACATCCCAGCCAGCAAGACCACACGCTCCAAAAACATCTACACGACAGCCACCAGAACCTGCTTGCTAAGGAAGAGAAATATCACATTCAGCGTGTCAAAAAGAGCTGGGCACGTGAAGGGGATAGAAATACCTCTTTCTTCTACAAAGCCATTATCAAAAGAAATAGGAAGAATAGAATTTCCTATCTTGTCAACCCTGATGGTTCTACCTCCACCACCCCTCAACAGATTGCTCACACCCTGGTTCCCTATTTTACAGATATTTTCACTTCTCAAACTTCAAACACCGGTTCCACCTACCAGACCCAAACCCAGTATGCGGCTTTGCCCACCAACTACACCAACGACTTCAATTCAAACCAGCCCCAACTCCCCACCCAACCGAACCATACCCTTCAACAGCCAACCGTTCAGGCACAAACCCACCAACAGCCTCCCTACATTCACGGGATTGCCAAATTTTTAATTCTTCCCCATAATGATATGCACTCACTCTTGATCTTTGATCCCCTCGTTTGTCTTCTTTTTTCACAAGATTTGTGAAAGCTTCATTTGAGATTTTAAGGACTAGAAAGCTTTTGCTTTGCATACACTATGGGTACGTACATCACGTACCCCTCGGACGCTCGAGTCTCGACAGCACGGATAGGTCCTGTCGGGGCCGACAGGTCTGTTCTCCAGGATTTTTTTTTTTTTTTTTTTCGCTTGTGCTCCGTCCAGCTTTTTCCTCGTGGGTTGCGTGCCTGCCCTGGTTTCATCGTTGGCCACTTTTTTTTTTTTTTGTTCCTCAAGCCCACCATCAACACAAGGGAGGAAACGGGCTTTGGAGGTAAATCCTTTTCTTAAACGGGCCATCCGGTCAGGCTGCGTGCCACATGAAAACGGTGGGCCCAATAGATGGTACCCTTCATCCAGAATTCTGTCATCTCGAGGGCCTGTTTGGAAGGTTACTTTTACCCAAAGCTAGTGTAAATTACGAGGCCCCAAAATTTTTATAGGCGAGTTCAGGAAATATTGCTTGGTTGAGTTATGTTATTATGTCGTCCTAATGTTCCAGTACGTAGTCTCTGCACTCTGCTCATCATCGACAACATAATTTCGATTCATTCCATAGTCACTTCATTTCTTGTCTGATGGTAAATTTCACAAATTAAGTCTCCTTTTTCGTTGCAGGGGGTGTTTCGAGGCATAAGTTTGAGCGTTCAGTATGTACTATTTTCAACCAAACCTCAAAATGTTGCACTAGTATAGTAGAAACCCTATTTGGTAGCGGCTCTACATTCATTCAGTCAGCAACGACTGTATATTGCAAGAAAAAGAGGGGCGCGAGCAAACTAATAGAACCCCACATCACTAGGAGCAGCTGCAAATTCTAGTTGTGTTATGCTTTAATTAATCTTTGCTTCAACATGTGTCGACCTATGCAGCTGAAGAACATTTGCAAGGAGGGTGCATACTGGGGTAACATTTTTTCTTTTCAAATTAATTATTGGTTATCAGATGTTTGTTTGTTTCATAAATGAAATCAAATAGCCATGCATGATTTATAATATAATACCGGTGGTGATTGTATAAACAAGTTACATGGAGCCGTTGGACCCCGACCCGTCCGCCTCCTTGGGCGGCGGCGCCGCCCAGCCCCCACGCCGATCTCCTCCCTCAGCCCACCTCCCTCCAATCCAACCTCAGATCCGAGTTCCTCACCTTCCGATCTTCCGTGCCATGGGTGTACCTCGGCAAGAACTCAGCCCCAGCCCGCCCGGTGGCTTCTTCCGCCCCGTCGACCACCTCCGGCGCGCCTCGCCGCCTCGCCCGGCGCCGCCCGCCGCCTCTCCCCCCGCCGGAGACCTCCCCATCTTTGGTGGCCACCATCCGCAGACGGTGGGGGGGGAGGCCCTGGCCGGGTCCTGGTCGCCGCTGCCCGCCCGGAGCCGCCATCACCGACGACCCGACCTCGCCGCCTCGCCGGGCGGGTCGGCGCAGCGGCAACGCCGCGGGCGTCGCGGGGAGGATCTTGGCCGGCAGCGACGGTTTGACCGATGGACAACGTCTTGGCTCGAGCGGAGCGGGTTCCACTGGGTTCGACGAGCGGCTCGCGGACCCGGTCCCGTCGCCGTCCCGGGTGCACTCGCCCCCGCTCCGGGAGCTTGTCGCCGTCTTCCTCCGCACGCGGCGGCGCCCTCGAGTCCGTTGTGGTGGCCGCGGAGGGCCCTCTCCCCCGACGTCGACCCCTTCATGCCTTCCGTTGGTAGGTCCAAGGTGGAGCACTTGGAGGATTTGCTTGTCGAGGACGCCCGTCTCGTGGACGAGGTGGATACGAGCCCTCCCCCGCACTCCCACGGCGCTGCGTGCCGTCGCCGGCTCGCCGTTGGCGCCGCGGTGGCGCCGCCGGTCACATGGTGGGTCTCAACGCGGCCCTCGGCGTCCGCGGCACGCCAATGCCGCCCTCGGCCGTGCGTCAAGGCGGTCGTGCCCCCGGTGCTAGGAGCATGGGTGCTATTCCCGGCTATGTCGTCGGTGACCCCTTGGGCAACAACTCTAGTGCCGAAAGCGATCGCTCCGGCGCGGGGTGGCGCCCGCCGTCGTCGTCGGCGAGGGCCAAGGGACGCCGTCCGGCCCTCGTCACGGGTACCGCACATCGCCGTCTTGGTCCGTTGCTGCGGGCGAGGTCCGCGGCGGCGCCTTGGTCCGCAACCTATTCATCGGCTTTCCGCTCGCCGTCGCGACCGATCGACGCCGATGGCTTCACTCTTGTTGTAAGCCGTCGGCGTGAGACGTCGCCGGCACCACGCCACCCTCGTCACCACACCGTGCCGAAGTTCACTCGTCGGTCTCGCTTCAATCGCTTTAGCGCAGGGTTACATCGCCGCCCGATGCACCTCCCCCGTCACGCACGCCTTTTCGCTCAAGACGAGGCACCGGCCAGGGATTGCAGCGGCAGCATCACCGTCGCCCTCTTCGGTGCCCTTGCCGAAGCCGCGCATAGCAGCACACCCACGCCATGGCGTCGGCGATGGTGGCGATGGCCGGGGGCTCGGGCGCGGCGAATCCGCACACGGCCCCAATCCTGTTGGAGAGATCCTTTGTCCGCCCTCGACATCGACGACGCAGCGCCTATGCGGGCGCCCGACGGCGTTGGCGACGCGACGCGGCGCTGGGGGCGCCCGGTGCGCCCACCGTCGTCGGCGGCGGCGCCGACGCAAGCTTTCAAGGGAGGTCAGCCCGTCATCGACAATGTTGCCGCAGAGACCGCGGGCGCTTCTACCGGTGGGGATGCGGACCGCGTTTATGGGTTGACCGATGCTTTCGATGAGCTCGCGCCTCTTCGTCGCGCGCCCATCTACCCTACCGACCGGTCCGGGGCTGGTGGATCCCCCGCCGCCTGCGTGGGTACGGCTCGGCTTCGTGGATGCCGATGAGCCGGGCGACGAGGTCGCCCGCGACCGGGGGCGATCACGCCGCCCTCCCCGCCCCGCCCCGCGACAAGCGGCGTCGGCGTTGGAGCCAACCGGTGCGGTGATGGGCCTGTTGCTCACTCGGGCGCCTCCGCGTCTTCGAAGACGAGATTAACACCGTCTCGCAGAGCCGGGCGTCCTTGCGGCAAGAGATTGAAGCTCGGTGTGTGTGTGCGCTGCCCAGCCACTTATCAAGTCGGGGCCGCTACTGTGTCGGTCGCGCACTCGAGCCTCTACCCCTCCCCTGGGCCGCGGTGCCCATGTCGCGCCACGGCCAAGGGCGGTTAACGCGACTCTGCAGCCCCTGCATCGCCCCGCTTCGGAAGTTGGGCGTTGCAGTGGAGGCGGGCGAGGCTCCCGCCGCCGTCGAGGAGAAGGTTAGGGCTGCCTTCAGAGGGGGAGTGTCGCAGGCTAAGCGCGGCGATTTCGAGATCCTTCTCAAAGGAGCTTTTGACATCTCCACCCCGGGCCTCAACACACGAGGGCCTGGCCGAGGAGGTCGCCTAACGGAGCTAGCGCCGGGTTGTTTGGTCGCAAACCTGTCAAGATGTAATCCCTTGTAGTGTATCCAGTAGTTGTTAGGTCTCGCCTCGTTAATCGTTTGGTTACCGTTGCATCTTGTTGTTTGAACTTTATTCTGCTTAATGAAAAACGCGCAACGGCGTGGTCTTAAAAAAAATGATTTATAATATAATACCGCAGGGGCTGCTGCTGGAGTTTTTGAGGCCCTTGAGTTTGGAGCTGAACTGATGCGTGGTCGCTCTGACTGGGTAAATATACTACACCAATATAGATATACTATCAATTGATGTTTTAGGTATTTTTAGATAAAGGATAAAAGTATCCGGCATCATCTATCTTTCGATAGAATCAGGCCAATTATTACAAAGACCTAGCCTAAAGGCTAACATACAATCCGCTGTATAGACTAAACTTTACAGCAACAAGCACCAAAACAAAAAAACAGAGTATAGTTTTGATTCAAGATAGACGAATCTTCAAGTTGTTATCTTCAATGTTACACCATTCAAGTGGCTGTAGTCTTAATTCCAATCTCCAATGTACAAGTATGCTAATTCCAATATTACACCATTCAAGTTGTTATCTTCAATGTACAAGTAAGTTAATTATTATTTTTTAACTTTTCAATCTCCACCAGCACATAGCCGGTAGCCAATCAAGTGGCTATGGAAAATGTCAAGCATGCTTAAGGAAGTGACGTTGAGTATTGATTTTAAAATGTCGTTCCAGTGATGTTGGCCTGAGAAATGGCGACGGTTGTTGCATGGTACTAATGCTACGAGGGAAAAGAGTATGATGAGGAACATGGATGCAGCTCCATGGAAGTAGGATCGCGGATCAATGGCCACTGTGTTGTTCTGGTTCTGTTTGAAGTGCTTGGAGTAATTAATTGCAGTGCTGCTGGTCATGAAACGTCGGTGTTAAACTTCACTTAGTCTGAATAGTCATCCAAGAGTAGATATCAATCACTTGGTACGTGTGACTATTGCTACAGAGAGGAGGGACTTGGTTGCAGCGTGTCTTTTTCTACCTTTTTGCTAGAAAACGCTACTCCCAGTCTTACCGTGACTTCCAGGTAATACTCCTATCGACAAATAAATAAATAAATAATGTTTCAGTCTTTCAGACACTAACGTGGCATCAAGAAAATGCTTTTATTAAAGCATAGCAATATTTTTCTTTAAAAAAAAATACCCATATCGTTTCAAAATGCTAAACTCAACATATGAAAAATAGCTTGGAGCACGATCATATATATTTTGCTGCAAAGAAACTAGGAATCACGAGACCGGATGGCTATCGCCTTGTTTCCCTCCATGAAATTCATCAACAAAGTCATCCTTAGTTCCCTACCTGCCGCTTGCAGGCCTAGATCCCACAGCTGGTGGCCTTGGACCAAACTTAACTTGATATAAATACAAAAATGGAAGAGACAAGCTTAAAAAGCCAGAGTGACTACATAAAAAGATATGAAATGTTTCATACAATATGTTGAATAGGGCTGAAATAGTTATATCTTTATTTCTTTTTAAACAAAAGGGCACAAAATATTATACAAAGGCCTACCAAGAATCCCAAGACAAAACCAAGAATAAGATCTATTTGATTCTCATCATCTTCATGCCAATTGAAGTGCCCTTTTTTGTGGTGGCTGATCTTCAGGACAGACCTTTGGAAGTGGATACCCACAAAGACCAGGATTGCCGATGTACATTGAAGCGGGATCATCTGTAATAAGAGTATCTAGTTGATGTCCTGAGGGTATTTTGCCCGATAGGTTATTGTAGGACAAATTCAAATAGCTTAGTGAAGTCAAATTCGACAAGCCCCAAGGAATTTCACCAAAAAGTTGATTGTTAGAGAAATCAAGGGACTCCAATGATTGTAAATTACTGATCTTATGTGGTATGTTTCCGCTTAAGAAGTTCGATGATAAATTCAGATTTATCAGTCCAATAAGTGAGCCTATTTCTTCTGGGATTTGTCCAGATAATCTGTTGCAAGACATATCAATGCTCACCAAAAATATTGTATTCTTCATGTAGTCAAGCACTTGCCCTTTAATTACCACTGTTAAGCTATCATTAGACGATAAGCTATCATTATACATGCTCTTTTTATGGTACATATACTCAGGTTGACATCCTTCTTGGAAAGGGTCATATGTTGGATCCAAGCCATAACGGTGGTAGTTAGAGCTTTCAAATTCACAAGAGATTGTGGTATAACCCCAGAAAAGGTGTTATTTGCTAGATCAAGGATACGTAGAGAAACAAACCATGTTGTTTCAATAGGAATATGGCAAGAAAAGTTGTTAGATCTTAACCGTAGCATAACCAATCTAGGCATTTTCTCACTTATCCACACAGGCAACTTTCCACTGAATCTGTTTTCAGTTAGGTCAAGGAACATAAGGTTTCGGCATTGTTTCAAGTATAGAGGAAATTCTCCTGAAAGATTGTTGTTATTCAGAAGCAGAGTATGAACTTCCAAATGGTAAGAACTTGCAGAATTGACACTAGAAGAGTTGTGGCTAGATGGGTTCTGTTCTTTGAGCTCTTTTCTACCACAATCAGGCAGTCCCATTGTAAGTTGGTTGTTTGAAATATCTAAGAGCTCCAGTTGTGCCCATTGACAAATTGATTCTGGCATGATCCCAGTTATATAGTTGGAAAAAAGAACTGCAATCTGTAAATATGAAGCTTTTAAATTTGATGGTAGTGGTCCGTTTAAAGAATTTTGGGAGATGTCCAAGACCTCTATGCTTCTTGGTAACCGTGGTACTGAACCAATGAAATTATTTGACTGGAGATAGAGCTCTGTCACTGCCATGAACTCCAAATTAAGTGGTAATGCACCACTAATTTGGTTATAAGAGAGGTCCAAAAGTAGAGCATTAGAAAATGTTGTCCAAAACCATTCTGGGGTTCTACCAATGAGACCTGTATTAGAAATGTCAAGGTTTAATATGCCCTTTTGCCTTTGAAGCCAATTAGGAAATTGGGGACCCAAATGACATGATGACAAATATACCGAGTCCAAGTTGAACGGAGGTTCCCAATCTGAGGCCACCATGATTTGAAGATGAGTGTCAGACAAGTCAATTTCCTTTAAATTCGTCAAACCAGCGAAGTGATCTTCTGACACCACACCACACAAGATGTTACTGCCAATGTACAGCTCAGTCAAATTTTTTAATGTTCCAATCTCCACAGGCACAGAACCACTAAGTTGGTTGTTGGAGATGTCAAACATGCTTAAGCTAGTGAGGTTGAGTAGCCAATTTAGTGTTGTGCCAGTCATATTGGCCCCCGCCAAACCAAGCTCTTGTAGATTATACCAGGAACACTTTGGTATCCTCTCTATTAGATGTATTATATCCCCACCGATGTTGTTGTAGCTGAGGTTTATCATCCGTAGTCTACATAGGCTTTTCAGCGTTGATGGTACCATTCCTTTGATATTATTGGCTCCCATGTCAAGGCTCTCCAACATGGTCAAGTTTCCCAACTCATCAGGAAAAGGACCTGACAAATCACAGTTACCTATGTCTAGACTCTTGAGGCTAGTTATATCCCAGTACCAATTTGGTGCAACTGGACTGTTAAAAAGATTACCAGAGAGGTCAAGTTTCTCAAGAAGTGTAAGATTGTGGTGTAGAACCGATGGGATGGAATTATTAAGTCCACAGCTGCTAAGATACAACACTCTCAAATTCGGTAGGGACTTCACTGAATGAACCCAACCTGCAACCGTTGCACTAAGGTCGACACCGCTCATGTCAAGATGTTGTAATGAGTCTAGTTTTGATAACCATGAGACATCCGATGAATATGCATACTCATGGAAGTAATTGATGCGTATGTTGAGGTACACTAGTTTGGTGAGGTTGCCTAGCTGAGCAGGTATAGGGCCATGGAAATTCATGTTTGAGAGGTTGAGACATGTCAAGCTCTTGAGAGAACCCAAGAACTTTGGCATGGGCATATTGCCACCAAGATCATTTCCGCTAAGGTCTAGATGTCTGAGATGGTGTAGGACAATAAGAGATGAACTTATCTGCCCACGCAGCCCACGAACAGCATGGCCAAAACCATGGGGATGATTGTCGTGACTGGAGAAGTCGTTGCGGAGGTTGAGATTCAGAACATGGCCTGTCCTGGTGCTGCACCTGACGCCGAACCACCGGCAGCAGTCTTGACCTCGCCATGACCTCAGGCGTCTGCTGAGGTCGCTGGTGATGCCGGCTTTGAAGGTGAGCAGCACGTCTCTCTCGGCAGCGATGCAGCTGCCGTTGAACGTCGTCACTGCAGCACTGGAGACAGACTGAGATGTGGCGACGGTTGTTGGTGCTGGTGCTAGGAGGGAAAAGAGTAGCAGGAACATGGCTGCAGCTCCGCCATGGAAGGAGGATCGCAGCGCTGCTGCAGCCATTGTGTGTTGTTGTTGGGGTTCTGTTTGCAGTGTGCGGTGCTGGATGGAAAAACACTGGCAACAATGTATATATGGGTGTGCGCCTTGTTCAATTGGACATTTTGTATGCTTGAAAATAATCGTCCAAGACCAAGACCAAGAGTACTACTTGTAGGTTGCAAGTATATAGTTAGACTGAAAAGTCATCCAACAGTAGTTATCAATCGCTTTGGACGTGTGGTACCAGGAAATTGTCTAATGGCTGCTATATATTTAAGCCCAGTGGACTATGACTTCCAAGTCCCGTGTATGTATCCATTGATCACATGCAGATAACGATTGAGGCACTAATACGGTTTTCCTCTTAATGAAAAACAGGTGAATGGGTTTAATCTAAAAAAAAAAGGCACTAAGACAGTATTAAAATTCCCTAAAGTAATTAATACGGTATGAAAAACAGGCAATGCTAAGGTACACTTTTTACCTCTGGAGAGGTAATATCTCAAATGAATTATTTGTAAAAAATATCTCAAATGAATCTAAACCTTCGATTTTCTAAATTTATGGTTTACTTAATAATTAAAATCCAGAAAAAGAAAAATTAATCTGTCAAGATTCCATTAACGAGGGGAGAAAAGATCGTAGAGAATTTTCTCCGTGAAAACATCCACAGTGACCCCCTAATCACGTGAGACTAGATGGCCTTTGCCGTTTCATCTGGATCCATATTGCAATGACCAGAATGTCTATTGTTTTAAATGCTATAAAAGCATAGATTATGACGTGTTACCGAATTGTGGTCTTCTGTATATATATGACATGACACTTTTTTCTGGAGTGACATGACACGTTACATGGGCCAAAACCCCATCGTGCATTTTACTGGTAATTCAAAAGTTGCATACAATAATTCACTTCATGCACTGACTCACTCTAACACACATACACTCACGTTATTGGCTTCTCATGTAACACGTATACACATGCTAACACACACATATCACGTACACATACTCAAACGTTATGCTGCATCAATCACGCGAAGTAAATGTTACAAAAATTGTCATATTTGTCCATCAATCAAATCTAGAAAATAATGACTTTCATTAATTATTATTAAATAAATATATATTTCACATATTAGGAAATAATATATGATTGTAACCGTCGATCAAAATAAATGAACGTCTCACAGTCATTTGGATGTATTGCAGCAAATGCCATAAAAAACATGCATTAATTAAAAATATAAAAACCGTACTTTTATAAAACTTTTTGCGACAACAATGCTAGTAATAATTATTAAAAATCCAAACACATCGTATAAAAATTGGAATGATTGACTGGACACTATACAAACGATGCCACACTTCGCTTTTATGTGAGAAATAATGACTGCCTTGTGAATTCCAATTCTAAATTGAAAACACACCAAAATTACATTTCTTAGTGATCAATTCGAAATTGTGAATTCCAAAGAAAAGTACTGATGAACACCAAATTATTATTACCAGTTAAGTACACAGTCTATAAAATATACTCAAATATGATAGGCAAAACGAGTTTAGAGAAATCAAAATAATTTACTCTAGTTATAATTTGTGTGATTTTGTTTTTTAGAAGAAATCAATGTGTATATATGACAAGCACTTAACTGGGGTGTTGGATTTTCTAATATAAATACAAATAGTAGGCAAATAAGTTTAGATAAATCAAAATATTTTATTCTAATTAATTTTTCGTGTGATTTTCTTAGAAGACACCAACATGTATATATGACAAGAATTTTTTATCATATCTTTTCTAAAATAAATACATGTACATTTTATATATAAGTAAAACAAGTGTTGCAGTATTAGCGCACGCTGGGGGGGGGTGGGGGGGGCCATGGCCCCCATAGTAGGCCCCTTGGCTCTGGCCTGGGCGCCACTCGAGTCGTGGCCGATGGTTGTTGCTCCTTCAGGAACTTACTTGAGTTCTAGTGGGAGTTGTGGTAGCGCCGAGAGTAACGACGGGGTGAAGCGAATAGTTTTAATTCCACTCGAAGTCTTAATTAGAGGGGTGAAGTCTTGGTTGCGAATAGTTTTAATTTCACATTATATTCGGTTAACCAAGCGCAATTACTTTTAATAAGGACTATTCAACCCCCTCCCCCCCTCTAGTCCTAATCTCGACCCTTTCGGAGGGCCCACAGAGGCCTCTCGTGGAGGCGCGCATGTTGGAGCCTCAGTGGCTCAATAAAGAGGGGACAAGGGAAGAAGGTAGATGTTGCTAGGGTTGGAATGTTGGAGGTTAAATAAAAAGCTCCTTTCCATACGTGCTCGCTTCGCCAACAAGGATGTGTGGTCCTGGTCAAGGTCGAGTTACAAGTCGAGTTTCTGGAGATGAAAGTGCACTTGTCACTCCAGTTCGTATATATGTAACTAGATGGATTCCTCTTGGCGTTCAGCGGGTCCTTGGTATGCAAGAGAAATTTATGAGTTAGAATATTACTATCACCCTTCTATTCTTTTTTCTTTTTCCCCTTTTTTTTCATTCTGTTTTTTACTTTACTCTATATATACCAACTACCATCGGTGGGATCCACCTATAATTTTATCAAAAATATATTCATATGAGATCTTGTTTTGAAGAATTTATTAAAAGAAATTCAATGGTGTAATCAGAATTTAATTTGGCCTTTTGATTTGTGAGTTATAATATTTTTTTAGTTAGTTCAAATAGTAGGGCCTGTCACTAGATGTCATGGTCTTAGTAGGCCTACTGAGGTGAAAATGACATGCTTACATACCAATATGTACTGACATGCATAAGTTGAGACGTCAACTCAAACTAGCAAAATTCATACAAAAATAACAAATTTCAGGTGCATGTGCACTAAAGGACAAAACCTTTCAATTTTTGTCATTTAGTGCACACACACCTAAAATTTGTTATTTTCATGTAATTTTTTAAAAGTAACTTTGCATATTAACCTTTTCACGTGACTATATATTGGCATGTAGTATGGGTGTGCTAAATTTTTAAATTTTTGAAACTTTCTAGATATGACTTTTTGAATTGGTTTCCATGTTTTCACCTAACATGTGGTTTCCACCATATATTTTCCCCTCTATATAGGTGTAGTAGATTGACAGCTATCGTATGCTATGAAAAAACTTCGTGTATAAACTATGAAAACTACAATCAAGGCCACAGAATTTGGATACAACACCCATGGATTGGGTTTTTTTTTTCACTTAAACCTTCCACCTAGATTCGCACGAAGTTAGATTTAAACCCCGCAGGTGAGAGCATTTAAGTGAAAAAACTCAATTTCTTTTAAAAATGTTGGATCCAGATTTTGTGGCCTTGATTGGAGTTTTCATAGTTTGCACATGAAGCTGGTTTTCATTACATACATTGTCTATGTAATTTTGGTATAAAATTGATCCGCATATGTAATTTTGATCAAGTGTGGACTTAAAAGTAGTTTCCTTTTTGTGGTGTATCTATTAAGAAATTGAGAGAGACTAGAACGCATCCGCATCCTTAAAAAAAAGAGAGAGAGAGAGACTACGACGCAAGCCAAGCCGTAGCGTGACATATCTAGGCTCGGGCTCACGACGCGCCATGATGCAATACGGGTTTGTTATCCATGTTTAGTACACAATGAGATAGATAATATGGTATGGTTTTAGTACAAAGTTTTTTTTGTTGTATATTTAGATATTTGTTTTTCTATAATTAATTGAATAATTCAAATTTGTAGATTCTACCGTCTAATTATGGTGAAATTTTTATGGTGACCTAATTATTATATGCTTGAACTATAGTAAAAACTTCATACTCACTAGATCATGTATAGTTTAATTATAGATTTATTTAGGGTTTATGCTTGTTAAATCTAAATTATGGAAGCGGCATTGGACGTAAAGCGTTTTCTTAAACGGTCCAGGCTGGGTGCCGCATGAAAACCGTGGGCCCAAATTCTACCTCTACCTCATTGCATTGCAAGTTATACTGAGGCAAGCAGAAGCAAGGTAGTACTTGATTTTTGGCGGATGAAGTTGTAATGCTGAAAGCAACGAACGTGTCTTAACTTTGCCTTTGCTTTGGTATTTGGTATCAATCAAAGCAATCAACACGGGAACTAGAGTAGACCTTAATTTCAATTGAGGACTATCACAGTAGCTAGGTTATATATGTTTGTGTAAGTGTAGAGAAAGAGAGAAAGAATCAAACACAGGAGGGGGGCAATGGATGGACATGTCCAGTTGTCCACTCCAACTCCAAGTTTCTTGCCTCTCTGTGTCTTGCATCAGTGCATGTCTCCAGAAGAAAGTTCCTTGCTTTTGGCAGCATCTCAAATCTCTGCACTAGCTTTCTTCACAGAAAACTACTCAAGCATATATAAGGTTCGTACGATCCCCAAAAATTGCAGCTCTCCATTCCATCTCCTTGGCATTGAGAGAGAGAGAGATGAGCAACAGCAACAAAGGCAGATTTGGGCCTGCGGCCAAGCGGGAAGGGAACCTGACGGAGGTGACGAAGAAGACGATGGAGTGGACGCCCGTGTCGGGGTCGGGCCACTACGAAGACACCAGCTACTGTGTAAGCTCTGACGGTAAATCTTGGCGTTGGAGCTGGAGACAGACGTAAGTACGTGGAGATTCTCGAGAGCATTTTCATGATTAAATAACTTTTTATACATTCAGTCGTCTATCTCTACAAATTGTTGTATATATGCATATATAGTTTCTATGGAGATACGTCGACAAAGCCTTCAGCTGTGACTCGAGATCCGCCCAAGCCTTTAGTTGTGGCCCGCCGTGCGCTTCGCAGTTCCGTCGCCGTCGGCGCCGTCGCAGCTTGCAAGGTCGCCGCCGAGGACGCACTCGACCGCCTCGGTAAAGGTTTGTTTTTAAAAAAATTATATATTCTTATCATTATCAATGTATAAAGTTTAGTTTTGTCATCCTGGTTTGAGCTGGCCAACAACTAGGATATCTTCTGTTTGGAAGCGCTAGAGCTAACTTTTAGTACGTTAGTGAACAATTACGAAGTTTCCTCTCTCGATGCATCATTATCGTAATTTTGCAAACTCCTTTTTTTTTTTCTTTGCAGGTGGTGTTGCGAGGCATAAACTTGGGCGTTCAGTATGTATTGTTTCGAACTTCGGTAACATATGAATTATAGTATTCATGTCTAGAGTTTCCGCTTTTGAAAACTATAAGCATAGTTTTTAACATCAAGAGATAGCATCAGCACAAAACCCCCTTGTGTCAGATGGTTCTTCCCACATATTAGATATCCCGGAACCAGACACAAAACGCGAGGATAGTCCCAACCTTACATCCAAACATGGGACGCGAGAACCATAACTTAGTAGTATGATTTAATTTCACTGAGAATTGCCTTAGCCTCTTTGTGCGTATAATTTTAGATTCCAATGAACACATCACGCACACGTAACACTAAATGATTCCATATGCTAATTTCTTTGGCCAATGAGATCTCTGTGGCATGAAAGGTTTGTAGGGGAGAAGAGGAATCAAAGACATCTGGTGATAAATTTGGGTCATGCTGTATTATGGAGTCTATGGCACTAATCCTTTAGTGTGACATTGCCGACCAGCCCAGCCATTTGTCCTCCTACTAGAACCTCACCTATAATATGATCCATCTTCAACTATGAATGATTCAAAACAATGTAACTCCTACTTCAGCGTCATAAGTGACAGACCAGAAATGTGAGTAACCTGGTTTCCAGTAAAGGTTTAGATAGTATAGATATTTATTACGTACTTCCTCCATCCCAAATTGTAAGTTATTCCAAAAATCTTAGATAGTTAAAGCATTTAAAGTTTGATCAAATTTATATGACAAGATAATAACATTTATGATGCCAACTAAAGGCATATGACGATGTTACATTTTGCAAGAAAACTTTTTCTTATGTTCATTACCCTGAACTTTTTCTTATGTTCATTACACTGCTTAAAGAATGTAGACAGAAAAATAATCTAGTAATAGCCTCTTTTGGTTTTGGTAGAGTATGTACCAGCATCATGCCAGATTTTGGTGATTGTTTGTCAAGAGAAAATGGCATGCTTTAATTAATCTTTGCTTGAACATATGTGTCTACGTGCGTATATGCATCCAGCTGGAGAAGATTTGCATGGAGGGTGCATACTGGGGTAATTTTTTTCAAACTCAATTAACTGTTTGCATGAGTCCTGCTTTTTGGCTATGCACTCTCGCTAGTTGATCTGATGTTTGTTTCTTGCACAAATGAAATCAAATTAAATATAACACAGGGGCTGCTGCCGGAGCTTTTGAGACCTTTGAATTTGGAGCAGAACTGATGCGTGGTCACGCTGACTGGGTACTTTACACTGCACCAATAATATACATACGAGAATATATACCCTAGTGCGTGTTTTCATTTATATTTATATTATTGTTGTTTTGGTATTTATTAATTAAATTCGATTGATTATCATCGTGCAGAAGAATGCGATGATTGGTGGCGCCTTAGCTGGTGCAACTATCTCTGCCGCCGCCAGGTACAACAACCACGGTGACACGCGGCAGGTGATCAAGGCTGCCATCACTGGTGGTGCCATCGGAACAGCCTTGGAGTTCGTCAGCCACCGCCGCAGGCACATCGATCAGCCCCATCAATTGAGAACCGATGATGCAACTGACCAAACGTTGCAACTGACAGATGAACCAAATCCGCTCGCTTGCACGTGATAAAAAAAAAAAAAAAAACGAAATGTAATAATGTGACCTAACACTGTTGCCAAATGCATACTGTAGATATGACCAGTGGTTTGGCCTTATAGGGTGCGTTTGGTTCGTTGTTGAGCTCAGCCTTGCTCGTATCCGACGACCAGGCCTGGCAGGCCATGCTAAACTCATGCAGGGTGCCATTGTTTGATTGGTCGGTTGATTAGAGTCTGGCTGTGTTTGGTTGCTAGTTGTTCGGCTTGTTTGCTGCATCCGCGTCTCACAAACGAACCACGAGGCATCCGTGCTAGCGCCCGCACGAGCCAGGCTCCCGAGAAACGGAGGCCAGATTCGTTTCCCAGGAACCAGGCTGAGCAGTGCCGTTTGCATGCGGGTAGCCAGGCTCCGACGCTTAAGCAGGCAACCAATCACGCCGCACATGCATCCAACCAGCCAGGGCCGGGAAGAAACAGGTAACCAAACGCGTCCATAGTTATTTCCTCTGTCCTGTATATATTCAACGTACAGAATGCAAAAAGGCACACATATAGGTCCAACCTTCATACATATATGCCCACGCTTCATCATTTTTTAATTGGACACTATTACCATCACGATTGATGAAGAATGGTTGACAAATAACAAACAATGATGTAATACCTACTAAATTTATACTGCTATTTATACAAAACTATACTTGTATATGCAAAAACAATTTAATATACCTACTAAACATGAATCTCTAATCATACATTAGAGATTGTCGATACGGTACCCACAGGGTTTCACTAGGACAGAAGGCTTTGTCCTAGCCTATAGCCTAACGTGAGGAGGCGCAAAAGCAGAGCTATGACCACTTAGACTGAAACTAGGGCAAAACCTAGATGGAATTTGTATAGAAAGTACCGACCAAGTTATACTCGGACGACCTTCTTTGTTTCCAACTAGGACTAGAACAACCCCTCAGCACCCTTCCTCCATATAAAAGGCGACAGAGGGGTACCTCCTGTAACACCCGCAATGCCAATCAATCCAACGTAAAGGCTGACGCCGACTGGACGTAAAAGGCTATTACTTGATCAACATTGATGGCCTGAACTAGTATAAATCACTTGTCACATGCGTTAACCACCGATTTCTAGAGTTCACAAAGCCCGAACAACTGTCCCAGGTAACCCCGTGGCAGGTTATCGGTTATGAAACAACGACAGAGATGCATCGCAATTCCAAGTCATTGAATATGAGACATCTTCTTTATGTAGTCCTAGCATATTTGGTCCCCCCTCCTAAACTTACTCATCCAAACCATTGACTAAATTTTAGTCACTAGTACTTGTTTGGTTTTGGGTGACTGAAAGAGGCATTTGAGTCCCTTTTAGTCGGGGTGTTTGGCTCCAAAGTGACTAAAATTAAGGTCTAGTCCCTATTTAGTCATTTTTAACACCTCTTGGTTTTAGTCACCTTTTAGTCAGTATATTTGAAACGTTGGTCCCTAAAGTGACTAAAATTTAGTCACTAATCTTTAGGAGGTGGGATTATGTGATTTTGTTTTTAGAACACATCAATATGCATATATATGAGAAGAAGTTATATTGTATCTTTCTAATATAAATACAAATAAGCTAATGTATACACTGTAAAACAATTGGTGTAATGTTAGGGGGGAGCATGGCCCCCTATACTAGCCCTCTTGGCTCTGTCCATGAGCATCACTTGAGTCGTGGTGGGTTGGCACCCGTTGCTCCTTCGGGACTTACTTGAGTCCTAGTGTGGAGGGCGCCGAGTGCGGCGATGGGAGGGACTTCGTGAACTCATTTGACTCCTAGTGTGAAGGGGGCGAGAGAGAGTGGCGACGGAGGGGCAACGGAGCTACGGAGAGACAACAAGAACCACGGAGCGAGCTAGGGCGATGCACCTGAGGCCCCGCTAAGGCAAGCATGGTGGCCTCAATGGCTCGGTGATGAGGGCCGTGAAGATAAAGAAGGTAAATGTTGGCGGGGTTGGGAATTAAATAGGAGGTCAGTGTTCTAGTTCGCCAACAAGAAGGTGTGGTCCCGGCCCAAGTTCGAGTCGTGGATTCAAAGTTTCTTGAGTCAGAAAGTGCACTTTTTGTCGACTCAAGTGTTAATTCCTTATATAATTAAACTTTGATCAATGTTGACTTTATTCAAATATAGTTGGCTTTGTGGCGTATCTATTGTGAAATTGAGAGGGACAAAGGACTATAGTTGGCCATTTGGCCCGCTAGCTCGCGGCCCTGGGCCCGAGGCCCTAGAAATGGCCCTGCATTCGCCCGTCCGCCCGGGCGGGGGGCGGGCCATGGGTCACGCCTCGCCCGTGGCATCGGTGGTCGGTGTCGGCCCACGCCCGCCCGCCCGGCCGCGGCCACGGCGATGGAAAAAAATTTCATAAAGAACATCCCATCATATTCTCGTGGAAATCCCAAAGCAATTGTGACCCAAACAACTAAAAGGCTCACGTAACCAAATAAAAAAGCCCATCATACTCCATGTCTATGGTTTTTTTTTTTTTTTTTAAGCACGTTTCGTCAGGTGGGCGGCCCGCGGCCCGGGCAGTCCCGACCGCCCGCGGGCCCGGCCATGGGCCGAGGACGCGGCCCGAGCACGGTGGAGGCACGGCCCGTGCGGCCCCGTGGGGCCCGACGGCCAAGAGCGGGCCGGCCCGGCCCGTCCGCTGGACATCTATACAAAGGACGCAAGCCGAGCCGTAGCGTGACATTCCTAGAGGATCCACCATTTTGACTATGTACCTTTTCATTTTAGAACGGGCCGGCCCAGAGAGGCCTATGGGCCGCCACATTCTGCTTTTGTAGGCTCTGTCTTGTCTGCTTTGTTTACCCTGGTCCCCTTCCACTCCTCCTCCAAGAAAGAAATCATGGACGCCGCCGCCACGGCCGCCGGCGACGAGGAGCAGGCCCAGGCGCGCTTGGACGCTATCGCCGACGGCCTACAGACCCGAGACGCGTACACCTTCCTCTCCTCTCTTGCTCTACCTCTATCTCTTTCCTGCGAGGAGGAGGCAGAAGCGGCTGCTCCCCTTCCTTCCTTGCTCGCGAGCGATGATGGATGACATGACTCCTCCCTCACTCTTTGCAGGATGCGGCTGTACAACTGGCTCTCGCACCGCTGCTTCTCCGACTGCGTCGTCTCCTTCTACCGCCGGGCACTCGGCAAGCGCGAGGAGGAGTGCGTCCGCTCCTGCGTCCGCAAGTACCTCCTCCTCACCACCGCCACCGCCGCACGCTTCCCCCGACCTCACCGACCCCTCCTCCTCGTCGTCCGACGATTGATTGATTGATTGATTTCTCCACCCGTGCTCACAGTTACTTCCTTGCTTCACTTCTTCTGTCAGTGTAGCTTAGTTTTACTTTACCTTATGATGAGATGATCCATGGAAAGGAAACACGACGCCGTAAGACTCACGATAGTGGCAGTTGTTAGGAAGGAAATGCAATGCCAGGAGTGATTTGTAGTTTTCTACTCCCACACAGTGGATTTGGAATTTTGATTGATGAATGGATGGCTGGATGCATGCATGAATTCTTCATGTCCTGCTGTTTGCTGTCTGAATAATGAGTACCTTGTTATGGATATGGGGAAAATGTTCTTACTGCATCTCATTTCTCATGTGATGGTTTATCTTCAGCTTTGGTTATCTTCATCCTGTACAACATCACTGCAATCCAGCTCAGTTTGCTTAATGTGTTTGTTTGGTCAGAGATGATGATGCTACAGCATAATGAATGACAATGACCCCAATTATATATATGGTATAATCTTTGGGGTTGAAGACTTTTATTGGCCACAATGATATGGGACTCAATGCCTGTAAGATAAATAGGAGTGTTAACAGACATTTTCTATGCCGTTCTGATTTCTATGGTATTCATATTACCAAATGTGGTGCCTTGTGAAGTGCATGTCCAACCAGGCTAGTACTGTCAGGTTATACACAAAAATTCACAAAGAACAGCCTTTTGATACTCACTGTTACTTCACAATAGTCTATTAAGAGATTAGATCTTTGGGCTAATAACACTCTCAATGTAAGCACAAGGAAAACTCTGAATGCTCATATTCTTTGGAGTATGTATATACCCTACTATATATGTGGGGTGAAAATAGGCTTTTTAATGACAGCAGTATTCTCAGAAGCTATGTTGTAATAGTTCAGCAAGCAGACTACTTCAGACAATTATGGCAGCTGTTTTGGCAGTGCTTGCTCAAGAGATTCACTGTTCAAATTGCAGCAGTACATTAACTCATTGGATGTGCCACACTGCCACCAAGATCTACATTCCACCCCTGGACAATCAGGTCAGGGACCAATGGTTGCGGTTCTTCATATGCACAACAAAAACCTTCTCTAGATTCTTATGGATGCATTGTGTTTTCCTTTGCTAGATGGAAATTTTTATTTCATCTAGCATGCTGCCGGATATACATGTCAATTTTCCACTCGAAATGATTGCTGAAATGTGCTGGTCAACAAACATCAATGCAACCATGCTTTGGTTTTTTCCTTTCACAAGGCCTGGCATAAGGTCCATCGGTTGTTTCCTGACTCCGATATCTCTAATTACCCATGCCTGAGTGTCCTTTATTCCCAAAATGGTGCTTCAGAAGAGAAGACAAGGATTTGTTTTGTTCGAACAATGTATGGCCAAAACCAACCGAATGAAGCATTGAAGCTGGATTGTTGGAACGGGCAGATGTAAAGGTTAGATTTTGAAGAACTGCACTTCAAGGTTTACAAATCACATGCCACGAAAAATGCTCATTTTATCATCAACTAGGAAATATACCCGTGCGTGGCCACGGGATATAAAGTTCCATCATTACGCCATGCAACTTGGGGATTTATTCAATCAATAATTATTATTCGACAAACTCTTTAACATGTGTACCTATGTGTTGTAATGGGAGAAAATAGTTATCAACCATTAATGAGAGACGAGGACAAGAGTATTGCATTGCTATTCGCATTTTGCACGGCGCTTAAACATTGTCAAGTACCTGCGAAAACAATTACTAAATTCTTATTGGAAAGATCTAGCACATAGGAAATAGTGATGATATGAGGTTGTGGTTCTTGACGTCAGATGCAGGAAATATATACTAAAATAAAACAAATCCGTTGCTAGATCAAAACTTCGTTCTTGTGTCAGCAGACTTTGCAATGCGTGACATGTCCACGGTGGTTATATGATTCATCCAAAGTCCTCATTTGGAATTGGAAAATACAACGTGATACCTTGAATACCATGATGGATAGTAGTAGTACAGTTTGCCACATACCCTGTAGCTATTGTACTCCTCCTTCACCTTGAGCTCCGATCACCACGACACCGCACGGAGGTGCGACGCAGACGGTGAGATGAGAGGCACAGGACCTCAAATCATGGCGACGGCATCGCGGGACAGGCATGGCCATGGTTGAGAGCGGCTCCGAGATCCCACGAGAGACGCGGCAGGGAGGCGCGACGAGGACGGTGAGATCGCTTGATCGCCGATCGCGGCGACTGCGTCGCGGGGCGTCGGAGGAGCGACGCGATGGCGAGGTCGGACAGCTAGCTATAGGAGCAGCGGCAGGAGGCGGATCACAGCAGGTCGAACGTCCGCATGTCTTGGTGATTGATGATTGGATTGATAATGATTGACTCAGATCCGGTTTTCTTTTTGCGGTCGTTTTTCCGTGCAAGTAGAAGCGGTAGAAGCGAGACGTGGTCAGCTCGATCAGTTGTATCGTGCGTTGGGCAGATAGCGGATAGGCAGAACGGCGGAAGGCAGAAACTGAAGGCAGAAATCGGTGGGTAGAAAAAGAGGTGGGACTGAAATTTTTCTCTTTATTAGTAGGTATAGATTATATAAGAGGAGTTTCCCTTTTCATTGTATACATGTCAACTTGCCAAGGGTTTTTCTTTGTTTTTTTCTTCTTTTGTTTGTTTTGGGTTTTCTTAGTGTGAAGTGAGCATGTCGTCGTTGAGGCCATTGCTGCACAACTAATCTGGTGAATGCAATGGCGTGGCTGTTCGTGTATTCATGCAAGAAGCCAAAGGAATTTTTCTATAACAGCAGAAACCACTGTTTCAACGTGATCGCTCCTAAGCCCTGAAATGATTTGCTGATCTTTAGTTCCACTAAACTATCCATTGTACAAAAATAATGTGACATTTGTTGGGTAACCCCTCGATCACTTTAACTTTCAAACAAACGAGTTACCATTGCAATCAAATAACAAGCATACATCTGGCAGTCATGTGCCATTAATAACTTGACTCAGATTGGAACCGATGATTCTCTACAAGCAGTAAAACCAAGTCCTAAGCATCCTGCCAAGTTAAATCCTCCACCATCACATACATAGTGAATTCTAGTACAAGAAATGTCGCATCTTACACTCCCATGTTTCGAGCATTTGGCATACATACTACTCAATAGCAATGCACTAGCAAATAGACTCTAAACGTGTACAAGATTCTCATTTCGGGTTCCTGAGAACAATGATGACTGAATCCCCACGGAGGAACATCTTGCTTATGAACCTGTCTTTGTTCACCGGAAGAGCCTTCTTCTTGCCCTTACCAGTCTTTGGTACCTGAAACACAAGTAAAAAATACGTTCACAAATGATTAATAAACACAGCAGTGAAACCGGACAAAAGCTAACAGACCGGACAAAAGCTAACAGACCGTTCGACATACCTCGGTCCACATCTCCCTAACATTCTCGAGAACCATGTTGCAATGCCTATCAAAAAGGCCCTCACGCGACCAAGTAACTTCTTGTTGTTCCCGCAGTTGATAAGAACCTAAGACATAAGAGACAATACATTATCAGAATAAGGAGCAGTTGAAAAGCACTATCTGCAGTCAGTAGTAACCTGGCACAGGACACATATTATGCGCTACATGAGAGAAACAAACATATCATTTAAGCATCAGTAACATAGCAATCGCACAACAGGAAATCATGGCTTGTCATTATATGTGCACATTTTTTTAGATCAAATGAGTGGAAAAATATGGACCAATGAAACATATTGTCTGTCAGTTGGCAGCAACTAAGCAAGCAAATCAGTTAGAAAAAAATAGTAAAGTTATTTTTGCAATTTATGAAAGAAATAAGGATGCAGCACTAATTCAATAGTGCCACTCAGAAAACAGGTCCTGGCAAATTAATCTAACTTTGATGATGATGAAAATAACTAAAAGAACGATAAATGATCCATATCAGTAATGCAGAAAAATAGACAATATAGATACAGAGATACTAGCATTATTGTCAAAACTGCCAAATTATGATGCAATACATACTGACTACCAAGAACACAGACCAGTGCATTACTTCCATGCACATCAGGTAAGAAACATGTGTGCAGCACAGTTAAGGGGACAAGAATACAACACAACACTGCAAACTAGTGCATCACTTCCATGTACTAAAATAGTATTGGGATCATAGCTAAGGGACATCTTTTTAGTATGTGAACCACAGCTAATAAGCATGTCTTAGCTAAGAAGATTACTGGCCATATGATTTGGTGAAGCAGGAGTTTTAGGCTGCTGCAATGAACTATACTTTTCTCCGACAATAAATAAGAAGGTTCAAGTACAACACAAACAATAAAATTTGGATAAAAGAAACACAAAAACTATGGTCAAATTAATACAACCTAACACTGAATTGAAGTTTCAGGGCTACCAAGGAGCAGGAGGCAGCCAACTGAGGTTAATTATGTTGACACAGCCAGAGAGCAGGCACATTGCATAACTATAATTCATATCATGGTACCAGATTATACAGCACATAGGAGTACATATTTTTATACTAGCCTACCCCAACTAGCTTGGACTAAAGGCTATGCTATTATTGTTGTTGAAACATGATTGACCGCCAGTTGGCAGCAACTAAGCAAGCAAATCAGTTAGTAAAAAATAGTAAATTTAATTTTGCAATTTATGAAAGAAACAAGGATGCATCAATAATTCAATAGTCCCACCCAGAAAATAGATCCTGGAAAATTAATCCAACTTTGATGATGATGGAAATAACAAAAAAGAATGATAAATGATCCATAGCAGTAATGCAGAAAAATAGGTAGTATAGATAGATACAGAAACCTATGACAGAGAGATACTAGCATTATTGTCAAAACTGCCAAATTATGATGCAATGTGACTACCAAGACCACAGATTAGTGCATTACTTCCATGCACAGCAGGTAAGAAACATGTGTGCAGCGCAGTTAAGGGGACAGGAATACTATATAACACTGCAGACTAGTGCATCACTTCCATGTACTAAACTAAAATAGTATTGGAATCACAGCTGAGGGACATGTTTTAGTAAACAATAGGAAATCACAGCTAATAAGCATGTCTTAGCTAAGAAGATTACTGGCCACATGATTTGGTGAAGCAGGAGTTTCAGGATGCTGCAATGAACTATACTTGTCTCAGACAATAAATAAGAAGGTTCAAGTACAACACAAACAATAATACTTGTATATTGGATACACAAAACATATGGTCAAATTAAATATGTACAGCCTAACAATGAATCAAAGTCTCAGGACTACTAAGGAGCAGGAGGCAGCCAACTAAGATTAATTATGTTGACACAGCCAGAGAGCAGGCACATTGCATAACTATAATTCATATCATGGTACCAGATTATACAGCACACACATATTTTCATACTTGACCCGTAAAAGTCAAGTCAATGTAGACAAACTACAAAACAAGACACTGAAGGAAATCTACCAACCTGGGTATTATTCTTGACACTCATCATAAGCACTGAGAGAGGACCAGTGCTGAACTCCTCTTCCTCCTTCTTTACCTGTTTCGACAAAAAGAAAAGGAGAAAGACCAAATCGCAATTAATTCAGGGCGCCAGAAAGATGAGAGCAACATTCGGCGGAAAGGGGATGCAGTAAATTTCAGCTTACATTGGGTTCTTCCGCCATGGGAGCCAAGTGGAGCCGTCAATCTGCACATGGATTAAACACGAAGTCAATATCTATTCGCTCGAACGAAACACGGTTCTCAGATCCATATATAAGGCAACCCAAAAAACTACAAGAGTATGCTTGTTCCTATCGTTGGCGGGCTAAAAATTCTAAGGTGACCGCATGGATCTACACTCCGAAACCTGGAAATTACCTGCTGGGTGGGCAGAGGCGAGACGGAGCGGCGAGACGGCGGCGGCGCGTCGAGAAGGAAGAACCCTAGGCTGGCTGGGCAAACAAGAGGAGAGGGTTTTTCTGGAGGAAGACGAACTGGCAGCGATTTTACACACTGGCGCTGGGTTGGGCCCGGCCCAGGAACTTTTTTTTCACCTTGTGCAGTTTCATGCCATAAATTGAATGATGGGCCGTGATGGATTGGGCCCGGCTTAGAAACATATTCCTTGTTTCGCCTTGTGCAACTTCTTTTTAAAAATAAATAAATAAATAAAGCCTGTGCATGGTACTCATCAAGTTATATTGCTTCGCCTCACAAAACATTTTTTTATTATTTCGCCAAAAATCAATCACATATGTCGGTGGTAAAAAAATCGAAGACAGACGAAAAAGAACTTGAGTACATAGAAGATCAGATGAACCTGTAGCACAAATGAACTGCTGACAATCTAAAAACGAGTTGCCATACAGTGAGTTAATTGGATTGGACAAACCACTAATAATTCAACTGAACTGACAAAGCAACGAGGATTTATACCACGCCTTAATATGTACGAGAAACATATAGAAAGTACACATATATGGTTCAGCTTCACACACAAAAACAAAAGGAATACTTACCTACTTGAGACCCCTATCTACATTATTTACACAGACGCAGCGATGCCACAGGCATCTAGTAAGCAAAAACCAACATCACGCCTGATTCGACAGATGCTGACTTTCAGTAGTGGTTGGAAGCCCCAAGATAGGGCTGCTGCTGACCATAACCGCCTGACGAAGCACCGCCACTCCGATACTGCTGCTGCTGCTGACCATAACCGCCTGACGAAGCGCCGCCACTCCGATACTGCTGCTCCTGCTTGGGGGCGGGGGGCCAGCTGTGGGCCAGCAAAGTGTCCGACAACAGAGTTGCGAGGCTGCGAAGAGCCGCAGGAGCTTGTTGTGCTCGCAGCAGGCTGCTGCCTATACATGCCTGCAGTGCAGTTCTCTGCGTTGTGCTCACTTGACCCGCAAGACATGCAGGTCTGCACATTCCCTATCGCCAACAATGGAGTGGACGCCCCAACATGCGTGCTTCCTTGCAGCGCCAACTGGTTCGCGGACTGCCCATACCTTGGACCGCTCATATTGGTGGTGTAGGCACTGTTGGAGGTTGGCGTGCTTCGTCCAGCGCCAGTGTTGCTGAGACCAGCATTATACGCCATGCCGCCTTGAGCCTCAGAAGGTGAGCCACTATCCTCCTGCAAGAGGCCATTGATTACCCCAAAAGGTAAGAACTCTCTTTTTGCTGGGTCCAGCTTCTCCGCTCTCACAATGTTGCACTTGATACGCTGCTCATCGTTATAGGTCTCCTCATAGACTTTCAGCTTGAACAGAAACTGCTGCCAGCGACACCCCTGTAAGATCTCAGCAAATCGTTCTTGGTCTTCTTCTCTTATGTTGTAGAGCTCGTGGGCACTGTGGCCAACCATCTCGATCCCAGCCTCTTGGAATGCAGTAGCATAGGTGACCCCAGTGTGGTCCTGGATCTGGAACTGCATCACATATCTATACTCGCAATCAGGTACGCCCTGGTCACATTTGTCACAATGCCATGTCCCATCACCATTATTTATTACCTTTTTGAGGCACTGCCTACCATTCACCTTTATGGTGCAAGCAGGATAACAAAAATTATCAGCGATCACATGTGAAATTGCACATTTAACAGTGATAAAGTCGGGCTTCTCTGATTGCCCCAGATCTTCATCCTTGATCTGAGCCACTACTTTCCGGACATCAGTCCTGCCCATACTTACCACTGACAAAGAAACACAAGCAGCTGTCTTTCCTTCAGTTGCATACCATCGCCGCAGATTCTCAGCCTCAGGAAAGTCTGGGTCTATTTTAACTGAGTTGAGCCGATTGAGGACATAGATCTACCATTGAATTCAGTAATCACGGGCACCTTTCATCGCTAGAACAGGATTCAAACCAGAATCGCACAGCAACTGCAATTGATGGCCTTCGGCTTCACAGAACCTCCCCCATAAGGTAATTTCTACGCTTCGACCAGACATATCTTTCAGTTGAAGAGTTCTTTTCTGGGCTTCAGAGCCATTCTTTCGGATTATTGTGGAAGAAGGGCCAATTGATGTAACAATTCCAATCAAGTCCACAATAGCATTTGCTTCAATGTTCTCAATTTCGCTTATCTGCCTGAAATTGTACTGCTGCCTAGGGATGTTGCTATCATCATCAACGCACAACTCAATAGATGATTTGAAACCAAGAGTTATTTCATACTCATGGTTCAAAGAGTTAAACTTCTTCTCTGCTGGTTTTAACGACCCTGTAGATATCAGGTACACCTTATCAACCTCAATGAGGTCATAAAACTGATCAGCCTGCGCATTAAAGCATGTAACACGGATTTCTCCACCCTGCCCATCAAGGAGATCAAAGGAGAAAACTTTCCCAGCACCTTTAGCGTTTTTGTAGTGCCTGAGATCAGTCTTTGCAGTCACCCTAGCCTTAATTGTCCATGTACTTTGGAAGAGGTTCAATTGAGCCACTGGGACAATCTTCGACACAAGAGCTCTACTCATATGCCCTGGAGGAGGTTGCTGATAAAAGGACTGTGCAGGTTGCCTGTATGTATTCCCAGGAGCACCACTGCCACCACCCATGGAAGGAGCTGAAAGCCTTTGGTACTGGTGAGAGTTCAGTGAAGGCTGCTGCAACTTTGACTCCACCATGCCCACATTCATTGTGTTATTATGTGCTGAAGTTGTACCATAAGAGACACCAGATGCCACATTGGGAACAGATTCTACTGCACGACCAACTGGAGGGCCCAACATACCCTGATAACTACCATAGGATCCACCGTATGGTACATTATTAGCATCTTGCACTGGCCTTGAAGCAGCAGAAGATCCATATGGTACATTATTGGCATCTTGTACTGGCCTTGGAGCAGCATAAGATCCATATGGTACATTGTTAGCATCTTGCACTGGCCTTGGAGCAGCAGAAGATCTGTATGGTACATTATTAGCATCTTGCACCGGCCTTGGAGCAGCAGAAGATCTGTATGATACATTATTAGTATCTTGCACTGGTCTTGGAGCAGCAGAAGATCTGTATGGTACATTATTAGCATCTTCAGCTGGCCTTGGAGCAGCAGAAGATCCCAGCATACCAGGGCCACTGGAATATGTGCTGGTATTAGCTTGAGCAGCATGAAAGTTGGTGCCCCGCTCATTGGGTTGGTTCCTCAACTCATAGGGTATGGCGTTTCCAATTAAGGGGCACTCACTTTGCAGAACATCAAGTTTGATAACAATAATGATCCTGAACAAAAAGATAAAGGCATGGTCAACTCAAGTGGTGAGAGGCAAGCCACAAAAATGTGTCAAGAAACTAGAATTCAAATACGACATTCTTCGCTTTGGGTGATGCCTAGTCAGCTCTAACAGTAATAGGTATTTCCAAGAATTGACTAAGTCAAAGAACCAAAGAAGTTGGGGATACAACGATTCTTGAAACATTCATGAAGCAACATTAACCCACTTCAGATTCTAAAATCCAGCATACATATTAGTAGATTCACATTTTATTGATGTATGTAGAAATAGAGACCTATAATTGTGCATACTACCTCCACAATAGTATACAAGGTTCAGACTCTGTCATATCTTAAAAGAGCTACTTCCAAGACTCATTTGAATGGTCACAACAGAATGTGTTTTGACATTTCACATATTTCACATTGACACCAGAACAAGAGCTTTCCGGCTTATAACTACTAGCACAAAACTACAGCACCCTTTCACTGCACTAAGGATCGTCATCAACAGTATAGGAACTTTATAGAGAATAAAAGAAACTCTGCATGTTAACCATTGCCAGTTTGACAGTTTTTCTTTCTTTCATTGGAAAATTGCTAATGACGAAGGAAAATAACATCATGTGCATTGTTTATTGCTAATGACAGAAACAAGAATATAATTACCTGAAACTTATTGGACTCCATTGTGGCTAACATAACCTAGTCCGAGGCAAACCTAAAGATAACCGGGAAAAACTGAGTCTGGACTGGAATGACCATAAACCCTAGTACCACATCGCCCAAAATACCATTCCACACACCACCCCCCCCCACACACACACACACACACACACAACCAAATCCCAACCAATCTTTCCAAAGCGGTAGCCGCAAATCTTGTACGGAAGCATCGCCCCTAACGATATGTCACGAGCCTAACACGCTGCAGGTTATCCAACACTGAACATCGAGCGAATCTTGCGGGAAGCAAACCAAGATTCAACCTTCTCTACCTAGGCACGCAGCAAAATAAACGGAATCTGCGATTCGAATCATAGATAGAGCGGGGAGGGAGCGCAGGGAAGGATTAATAACAAGCCCTCACGGCCTCACCTGCGCTTTTGGACGGTGCTGCATGTGAACTCCTGGAGGTGGATGATGGAGCCATTCTTGATGGCGCCGTCATGGCAGAGCCCGTTCATGGAGGTGGGGAGCATGGAATGCATCGTGTGGACGCCGTCCGATAGCACCATCCGGAAGCGCTCATTGTTGACGTTGACCATCTTCACGTCCTGCACCTGCACCACCGGCTGCAGCGTCCCGTTGCCGCCGTCGCCGTGCTCCCACACCGCGCCCACCGCGCCGGGCGTCAGCTGCGCCGCCATCGCGCCCGAGAGAGGGGCGATTCGATTTGGAGGGGAGGGAGGGGAACGGAAACGGAGCGAGATTTGGTTCTTCTCGAGGAAGACGAACTGGCGCTAGATTGGGCCCGGCCCAGGAACTTATTTTTTTCGGCCTTCTGCAGTTTCATGCCATCCTAAATTGGTGGATGGGCCGTGATGGCTTGGGCCCGGCTTTGAAACATAGTACTCCTTGTTTTCGCCTTTGTGGTCCAATGGTAGGACGGCCCAGGTGGACGCTACCCACCGGGGTTCAAACCCTGGCGCCTCGACCTTTTCTTGGGATTTTTCCAGGTTTTACCGGCGTTGTGCATTAAGTGGTAGCGGCGTTCCCGTCGGCGACGAGGTGTGGTGACTTCGAGAATCTCCCAGATCCACGTACGCCTTGGTCATTCTGAGATGCTCATAGGGGGTAGGGTTTTGCGTCACGTGTGTTCATAGGGGTGAGTGTGCGTGCGTGTGAGTGAGTGTTGTACTGTGTAATTCTCAAAAAAAAAAAAAAAAAAAAAAACCATCATCTTTCCTTTCTTAAAAAGTAGGGTAAAGTCCAACTATATCACCCCAACTCTAGCCAAAGTTTGGATTTCAATCTTTTGGACTTAAAAACCAGATAATATTGGCCCTCCAACTCTTGTAAAAGTTCAGTTTTCAACCTTGAACGGTTTTCTAGACGGTTTTGGCGTGTACACAGTAACTTTTGACATTTTTATTTTTATTTTCTTTAGAAATCCATCTTAAGAAGCAAGGAGAGGTACCTAGAGAGCTCTAAAAATCTTGATATTTTGTAAGTTGGCAGAGTGAATAATAAGCATGATAATGGCATAGAACATGCTAAATTTTGTTAAGTAAAATTTTAAATTATTACATTTCAAAAATGGTCAAACTTATATTCTATAAATTTTTAGGTATTCAAATGGTAATATAAATCCTCAAAAAATTCATATATATCAATCATATGAACTCTAGTTAATTTTTAGAGTTCTCTAGGGTACCCTTCCTTGCTTCTTAGAGCAACTCCAAGAGATGCCCAACCATAGCCCCAAAACAAAATTTTAGGAGCCAAGGGTTTACATATAGCCTCCAACTGTTGTTCCCCCAAATTTCTCCCTAGCGCCCCGCATATTTGCAACACACTGAATCTCCCCAAATCCTCACGTGTGCAAAAATCGCAGGCCCATCGCCTGCCCTGTGCATGTCTCTCGTCAGTGGCGGTGCTCATTGGTCACCGATAGATGTCACAGCGACGGTGCAGATAAAAAGTAAAAAAAGGAAATATCACCAGCGGGCAATATCTTGGTAAAATCTATGCATGAAAAAAAAAGGCCGAACCTAGCTAATTTGATGATATAGTCATTTTGTCAACCAGATCTCCATCCTACTAACTGGGATGTGGCACAACTATAGAACTTTGTTTGGATAGTTTTGAGAAGGGTTATTTGGTTTGGTACCATTACAATTTTCACTTATTCGAAACATGTCATTGCAATTCGTGATATAGGAAGCTTACCATTACAACTTTCTCCTCTTCTGAAATATGCCATTGGATACGATTTGGAGTACTTGGACCCCACCTGCAGGCCACGTGGCATACAACCCACCGTATGGGCCTTCAGATCCCGTCCCCCGGACCTAAACGCCGTCTCTTCCTCTCTCGCCCGTGCATTTCCACGCGCGAAGCTCGCTTCTCGCCGCTCCCGACGACAACGGTAGCGGCATTCTTCTTCCAGCGCGCCACCCAAACCCTAGACGTCGACCCCGCCGTCTTGGAGCCTGCCCGCTGCGCGGACCGGGGAGGCTGCTCCCCGCCGCGCTCATCCCCCCCCCGAGCTCCGGATGGCGGTGGCGGGAGGGCGCCCCATGGTCGACCTGGCGATCCCCGCGGTCATGGAGCTGCCGGCGTGCACCCGCTCGAAGACGTTGTTGTTGAAAGCCGGGCTGGTCTTGAGCCGACGTGCGCCTTGAGCTCGCCGCCCGATGCCCTCGCCGGCGGCGCTCCTCCCCGCGGGCGTGTTGAGCGGATCACGGGGTCATGGTTGTCGATGGCGCGTCGTGCTCCCACGCCCGGCGGGATGCCGTATTTACCCGACCAGCGCGCCACGCGCACGCCGTCACGGCCTCACCCAGCACTCGTGATCGTCATCGTGCCTCGCCCGACCCCGCGGCGTGCGCGTCTGCGGCGTTCGCGGCTTGGCGTCGGCGGCGTCGTCGCAAACAGCTTGGCGATGGGCCCAGAACCTGCTCCGCCGCGTGGCGCGTGGAGCACCGGAACGTGAGGGAGCGGGGAAGGCGTTGACGGCAGCGGGAGCACCACCGGCGAGGTGGCTCCACTGCCTCTTCTTCATCGTGGAAAACACAGCGCGTGACGTACGTGCGTCGCGTGCCGACTACACCAAAGCTCACTGAAAGCTAGTTAAGCTTCCACGCTTGCGTGGCCAACGCCTTTTATTTCTTGATATATGGCCGAGCACAGCAGGGAGCAGCAGCCGCGTGAGTTTGGCACCGGCTGCCGCAAAGCCCGGCGGGCGAGGAGTGGGCGTGAGCTTGGCACCCGGCTGCCGCCTGGCTGAAGGGAGCTGAGCCCGCAGCGGCGATCGCGGGGCACCGGCGGCCGCGGCACCGTAGCCTTGGCGGGCGGCACTGGCCAGCGGCGGGCGGCGCGCAGCGCTACCAACAGCGGCGTGGGCGCGGCACGGGCTGATGGCGGGCGGTGAAGCGCGTCTGGCGCAGCGCGCAGTTTGGCCGGCACGAAGCTAGGGTTAGTGTTAGTGTGCCGCCGGCCGCGGAGAGAAAAGCACGGCGCAGCAAGGCGTGGAATGTGACGGGAACCGCGTGGGATAGACTGTAGACGCGCGGTCACGGGCGTTTTAGATCCGGGGACCGGATAATGAAGGCCATAAGGTAGGTTGTATGGCACGTGGGCCCGGTGGGGTCCAAGTACTCTAAATCGTATCCAATGGCATATTTCGTAAGAGAGGAGAAAGTTGCAATGGTAAGCTCCCTATATCACTTAATTGCAATGGCATGTTTCGAATAAGCGAAAATTATAATGGTACCAAACCAAATGACCCTTTTGAGAACTGTTGTGGGAAGAGTTGATTTTGGGGAAATAAATATATAACAGGCCCCATTAAGTGTTTTGGGGTCCAATGTTTTGGCTAACTCTTGAATTTGCTCTTAATTGGATTTCTAAAAATAGAAAAATGTCAACAATTACTCTTCATACGCCAAAACTGCCTAGAAAACCGCCCAAGGTTGAAAACTAAACTTTTTCAAGAGTAGAAGAGCTAATGTTATCCAATTTTGAAGTTCAAGGTTGAAATCCGGACTTTGGCCAGAGTTGGACGGCGGAAGGTGGACTTTACCCTAAAAAGTATGTGCAGCTCCGTGGTATAGGAGAACTAAGTATTTTTTTTAAAAAAATTAGATTTGTGGCCTCAAAACAAAATTTATTTAGCTCTATGACCACTTTGTTAGGGCTATCTGTTAGTTTGACCATTGTGGGGATACGCGAAAAGACCATCTCACCCTTCAGTGCTTTTTGTGTCTTCCCAGCGCCACACGCTTCGCCGATCCAAGCGACACTGGTTGGAAAAAAAAAAAAAAAAGCTAGAGCACCTAGCCCATGCTCGATGGTGCGACCAACCCTTCCCTCGGCTACGCAGGCTTCTCTGGCGGCCTCCCCGACTAGTCCATCGCTCATGGGAGGTCAGGCACCATCGCCAGCAAGAAACGCCAGGATGTCGTGCGCCTCGTCCGTCGTCGCCCACAACCCGACGGACGTCCATGGTAAAAAAAAAAAAATTAAACGTCTTATAATTTGAGATGAATTGAGTAGCATCCAAGCTAGAAGCCACGTACGGGAGCTGTGGTGGGTCAAGCACGGTAGTTTTGGTCCGGCTACAAAAATATATATACCAGCCCTAAGGGATACTCAAAATATACAATAAAGAAACAAAACTCTGTTTTTATTTTTTTTTTGTCTAGGGTAAAATGGTCTTTTTATCCCTAATTAATTGCCCCTGATTCACACCATTACATGTCCAAAATTAACAGAAGGTCATGTACCTATGGAGATTTTGTTTTGAGGCCATAGAGGCAAATTCAAAAAAAAAAAAAAAAAAAAAATTCACGTAATTCTCCCTTAAGTTAACTGTTTCGCCTCTCAAAACAATAATTGTACTGCCAAAAATCAATCAGATGATGTATGTCTGGAGTGATAAAAAACATTAAAACACAGAAGAATTAACTTGAGTACACAGAAGATAAGATGAACCTGGAACGAAAATGAACTGATGACAATCTAAAGATGAGTTTCTTAATTTACAGCACCAAACAATGAGTTAACTAAGCAGGACAAACTACGATTTCAACAGAACTGACACAGCAACGAAGATTTACCACACCATATACGACGAAAAACATATAGAAGTACCGGAGATACATGGTTACAACTTCACACAAAACACAAAAGGAACATTCTGGATCTACTTTACATACAAGCGGCGATGACATTAAGGCCGGGAATCTGAGCAAAACCAACATCACGCCTGATTAGATGGATACTGGATTACTGACTTTCAGTAGTTGGCAGCCCCAAGATAGGGGGCTGCTGACCATAACCATCTGACAAAACGCCGCCGCTCCAATACTGCTGCTTCTGGGCGGCAGGGGCCAACAGTGGGCAAGACCTAGCAAAGTGTCCAAGCTGATTGCATTACAAACATGGGCCAACGTTGCGAGGCTGCAAAAGAGCCGTAGGAGCTTGCCGTGCTCGCAGCAGGCTGCTGCCTGTACATGCCTGCAGGGCAGTTCTGCAAATTGTGCCCACTTGACCCGCAAGACATGCAGGTCTGCGCATTCCCTATCGCCGATAATGGAGTGGGCGCCCCAACATATGTGTTTCCTTGCAGCGCCAACAGGTCCGCGGACTCCCCATAACTTCGACCACTCATATTTGTGGTGTAGGCACTGTTGGAAGTTGGCGCGCTTCGTCCAGCGCCAGTGTTGCTGAGACCAGCATTATACGCCATGCCGCCTTGAGCCGCTGAAGGTGAGCCAGCATCGTCCTGCAAGAGGCCATTGATTACCCGCAAAAGGTAAGAACTCTCTACTGCTGGATCCAGCTTCTCAGCTCTCACAATGTTGCACTTGATACGGGGCTCATCGTTATAGGTCTCCTCATACACTTTCAGCTTGAACAGAAACTGATGCCAGCGAACCCCTGTAAGATCTCAGCAAATCGTTCTTTGTCTTCTTCTCTTATGTTGTAGAGCTCGTGGGCGCTGTGGCCAACCATCTCGATACCAGCCTCTTGGAATGCAGTAGCATAGGTGACCCCAGTGTGGTCCTGGATCTGGAACTGCATCACGTATCTATACTCGCAATCGGGTACGCTCTGGTCACATTTGTCACAATGCCATGTCCCATCACAATTATTTATTACCTTTTTTGAGGCACTGCCTACCATTCACCTTTTATGGTGCAAGCAGGATAACAAAAATTATCAGCGATCACATGTGAAATTGCACCTTTAACAGTGATAAAGTCTGGCTTCTCTGATCGCCCCAGACCTTCATCCTTGATCTGAGCCACTGTTTTCCGGACATCAGACCTTCCCACACTTACAAATGATGACAAAGAAACACAAGCAGCTGTCTTTCCTTCAGTGGCATACCATCGCCGCAGACTCTCAGCCTCAGGAAAGTCTGGGTCTATTTTTAACTGGGTTGAGTGGATTGAGGACACAGATCTACCATTGAATTCACTAATGATGGCACCTTTCAAAGATAGAACAGGATTCAAACCAGAATCGCACTGTAACTGCAGCTGATGGCCTTCAGCATCACAGAACTTCCCCCATAAGGTAATTTCTACGCTTCGACCAGACATGTCTTTCAGTTGAAGAGTTCTTTTCTGGGCTTCAGAGCCATCCTTTTTGCTTATTGTGGCAGAAGGGCCAACTGATGTAACAATTCCGATCAAGTCCACAAGAGCCTTTGCTTCAATGTTCTCAATTTCGCTTATCTGCCGGAAGTTGTACTGCTGCCTAGGGATGTTGCTATCGTCATCAACGCACACTTCGATAGATGATTTGAAATCCAGAGTTATTTCATACTCGTGATTCAAAGAGTTAAACTTCTTATTTGCTGGTTTCACCGACCCTCTAGATATCAGGTACACCTTATCAACCTCAATGAGGTCAAAAACTGATCAGCAAGCGCATTGAAGCATGTTACACGGATTTCTCCACCCTGTCCATCAAGGAGATCAAAGGAGAAAAGTTTTCCAGCACCTTTATCGTTATTGTATTGCCTGAGATCAGTCTTTGCAGTCACCCTAGCCTTGATTGTCCATGTATTTTGGTAGGGGTTCAATTGAGCTACTGGGACAATCTTAGACACAGGAGCTCTACTCATATGCCCTTGAGGAGGTTGTTGATAAAAGGACTGTGCAGGTTGCCTGTATGAATTCCCAGGAGCACCACTGCCACCAGCCATGGAAGGAGCTGAAAGCCTTTGGTTCTGGTGAGAGTTCAGTGAAGGCTGCTGCAACTTTGACTCCACCATGCCCACATTCATTGTGTTATTAATATTATGTGCTGAAGTTGTACCATAAGAGATACCAGATGCCATATTGGGAACAGATTCTACTGTACGACCATAGGATCCACCGTATGGTACATTATCAGCATCTTGCACTGGCCTTGAAGCAGCAGAAGATCCATATGGAACATGATTGGCATCTTGTACTGTCATTGGAGGAGCAGAAGATCCGTATGGTACATTATTGGCATCTTGCACAAGCCTTGGAGCAGCAGAAGATCCCAGCATACCAGGGCCACTGGAATATGTGCTGGTATTAGCTTGAGCAGCATGAAAGTTGGTGCCCTGCTCATTAGGTTGGTTTCTCATCTCATAGGGTTTGGGGTTTCCAATTTTAGCACACTCACTTTGCAGAACATCAAGTTTGATAACAATAACGATCCTGAACAAAAGATAAAGGCATGGTCAACTTAATTGAAAAGAGGCAAACCACAAAAAGGTGTCAAGAAACTAACATTCAAATACGAAATTCATCTCTTTAGGAGATGCCAAGTGAGCTCTCTAACAAAAATAGGTATTTACAAGAATTGACTCAAGTCATAGAACCAAAGAAGCTGGGGAAACAACAATTCTTGAAACATTCATGAAGCAACATTAACCCACTTCAGAACTTAAAATCCAGCATACATATCGGTAGATTCACATTCTATTGATGTATGCTAATTCATTAGAAATCTATAACTGTGCATACTTTAGTAACTCCCACAAGAGTATACAAGGTTCATACCCTTTCATTTCTTAAAAGAGCTACTTCTAAGACTCATGTGAACGGTTCACAACAGAATGTGTTGTGACAGTTCCACTGATTTGACATTGATGCCCGAATAAGAGATATCCGGCTTGTAACTGCTTCACACACGCACTAAGGAACATCAAAAGCAAAAAGAAATTCTGCATATTAATTATTAACCATTGTTTGTTTGACTGCTTCCTTTCTTTCATTGAAAAATTGCTAATGACAGGGAAAATAGCATCCATCTGCATTGTTGTTGTTTTTGGAATCAAAAACACATGCGGAGAAAGCGCAACAACCTTGACAGAAACAAGATTATAACTGGCATGAAAGTTATTGGACTCCATTGCGAGGAACTGAACCTAGTCCGAGGCTAAAAACAGTCAACAAGAATTCCCTGAGTGTGGACTGGAATGACCATAAAACCTAGTCCGACATCACCCGAA
Source organism: Hyparrhenia diplandra (assembly GCA_015847255.1). Lineage (NCBI taxonomy): Eukaryota > Viridiplantae > Streptophyta > Magnoliopsida > Poales > Poaceae > Hyparrhenia > Hyparrhenia diplandra. Next base: position 183,690 of record JADLZK010007857.1, read on the forward strand.
TATCATTTTCTACCCCCACCGAATCCCATCTATCTTTCCAAAACGGTAGCCGCAAATCTTGTACAGAAATGTGGCGCCTAACGATAAGTCTAACACGCCGCAGGTTTTACGACACTGAACATGGAGCGAATCGTGCGGGAAGCAAACCTAAGCTTCAACCTTTTTACACGCAACAAAATAGATCGAATCTGCGATTAATAACAAGCCCTCACGGCCTCACCTGCGATTCTGGATGGTGCTGCAGGTGAACTCCTGGAGGTGGATGATGGAGCCATTCTTGATGGAGCCGTCCTGGACGAGCGGGTTCAAGGTGGTGCCGAGCATGGACTGCATCGTATAAACGCCGTCGGAGAGCAACACCCGGAAGCGCTCGGTGGTGGGGTTCTTGACACTGGTGACCAGCCGCACGTCCACCACCTGCAGCACCGGCTTCAGCGTCCCATCGCCGTCGGCGTGGTCCGAGATCTCCGCCACCGCGCCGGGCGTCAGCTGCACCTCCATCGCGCCCGAGAGAGGCCTGGTGTCGGACCGGTGAATCTTGCGGCGGAAGGGAGAGGAGAGGGGAAATGGAGCGAGGGTTACACCTATCCGCACTCATGTTTTCTATTTCCTTTCTTGCATCCGGTGATCAAGCATTCTCTCCCTTTACAAACTCTCTCCCCGCACTCATCCCTCCTTTTATATCTCTACTCTATACTAACTACCATCCGTGGGGTTTACTTATAATTTTATCTAAATATATCCATGTGTCATCTAGTTTTGAAGAATTAATTGAAACGAATTTAATGGTGTAATCGAATTTAATTTGAACTTTTGGTTTGTGAGTTATTATAGTTTTTAGTTCTTTTAACCGTGGGCCCTCCCTCTGTCTTCTCTCTCCTACGTCTTCTCCTCTCACGCGAGTCAGATCACCGGGGCCCAGCGCAGGGTAGTGGGAGCTCCTGGTCTCCTGGATCACGCCAGGAATACAGGCAACACGCTCGTTTCGGATGATTTCACGGACTGCGGTGCAGCAAATTTTTCGCTAAATCGTCCGAGGTGGATCCTAGGTGGAGCTTTCCGGATGGCATACAGGTCCCCAGTGCGGACAGTCTTAGAGAGGGATTTGGTTTTTCTCGAGGAAGACGAACTGGCAGCGATTTTAGACACTGACGCTGGATTGGGCCCGGCCCAGCAACATATTTTTTTCGGCCTTGCGCAGTTTCATGCCATAAATTAGCGGATGGGCCGTGATGGCTTGGGCCCGGCTTAGAAACATATATATATTCCTTGTTTCGCCTTGTGCACCTTATTTTCTTAAAATCCCCTAAAAAAATTTATTTTCTTTAAAAAAACAGTTTGTGCAGCTTCATGGTATTCATTCAAGAAGTTATACTGTTTCGCCTCTCAAAACAACGTTTGTATTGCCAAAAATCAATCAGATATATGTATGGATTAACAATAAAAAACATTAAGAGCGAAAAATTAACTTGAGTACACAGAAGATTAGATGAACCTGGAGCGAAAATGCACTGCTGGCAATTTAAAGATGAGTTTCAATAATTTACAGCACCATACAATGACTGGACAGACCACGAATTCAACAGAACTGACACAGCAACGAGGATTTACCACACCATATACGACGAAAAACATATAGTAGTAACGGAAATACATGGTTCCAACTTAAAACACAAACACAAAAGGAACATTTTGGATCTACTTTACATAGAAGCAGCGATGACATAAAGGCCAGGCATCTGAGCAAAACCAACATCACGCCTGATTAGATGGATACTTTCAGTAGTTGGTAGCCCCAAGATAGGGAGGGTGCTGACCATGACCGCCTGACGAAGCACCGCCACTCCAATACTGCTGCTGCTGCTGTGGGCAAGACCTAGCAAGGTGTCCAAGCTGGTTGCATTTGAAACACGGTCCAACGCCAGAAGAACCGTAGGAGCTTGCCGTGCTCACAGCAGGCTGTTGCCGGTACATGCCTGCAGGGCAGTTCTGCACATTGTTCCCTGTCGCCGACACTGGAGTCGACCCCCCGACATACGTGTTTCCTTGCTGCGCGAGCTGGTTCGTGGACTCCCCATACCTTGGACCACTCATATTGGTGGTGTAGGCACTGTTGGAGGTTGGCATGCTTCGCCCAGCACCGGTGTCGCTGAGACCAGCATTATAGGCCATGGGGCCTTGCACCAAAGGAGGTGAGCCAGCATCCTCCTGCAATAGGCCATTGATTACCTGCAGAAGATAAGAACTCTCTTTTGCTGGATCCAGCTTTTCCACATTTGTAATGCTGCACTTGACATTATTCTCATCATTAAAGGTCTCCTCCTTGACTTTCAGCTTGAACAGAAACTGCTTCCAGCGAACCCCCTGTAAGATCTCAGCAAATCGGTCTGTGTCTTCTTCTCTTATGTTGTAGAGCTCGTGGGCGCTGTGGCCAACAATCTCAACACCAGCCTCATGGAATACAGTAGCATAGGTCACCCCAGTGTGGTCCTGAATCTGGCACCGCATCATGTATCTATACTCACAATTTTGTGAGCTCTTGTCGCATTTGTCACACTGCCATGTCCCATCACCAATATTTATTACCTTTTTGTTGCACGCCCTACCATTCACCACCACGGTGCAAGCAGGATAACAAAAATTTTCAGTGACAATATGAGAAATTGCACCTTTAACAGTGATGAAGTCTGGCTTCTCTGATCGCCCCAGACCTTCATCCTTGATCTGAGCCACTGTTTTCCGGACATCAGACCTGCCCACACTTACAAATGATGACAAAGAAACACAGGCAGCTGTCTTTCCTTCAGTGGCATACCATCGCCGCAGACTCTCAGTCTCAGGAAAGTCTGGGTCTATTTTTAACTGAGTTGAGCCGCAGTGAGGACACAGATCTACCATTGAAATCAGTAACGCGGGCACCTTTCAACGCTAGAACAGGATTCAAACCAGAATCGCACTGCAACTGCAGCTGCTGGCCTTCAGCATCACAGAAATTCCCCATAAGGTAATTTCTACGCCGACAAGACATGTCTTTCAGTTGAAGAGTTCTTTTCTGCACCTCCGAGCCATTCTTTTCGCTTATTGTGGCAGAAGGGCCAACTGATGTAACAATTCCAATCAAGTCCACAAGACCATTTGCCTCAATGCTCTCAATTTCGCTTATCTGCCTGAAATTGTACTGCTGCCTAGGGATGTTGCTATCATCATCAACGCACAACTCAATAGATGATTTGAAACCAAGAGTTATTTCATACTCATGGTTCAAAGAGTTAAACTTCTTATCTGCTTGTTTCAACAACCCTGTAGATATCAGGTACACCTTATCAACCTCAATGAGGTCAAAAACTGATCAGCCAGCACATTGAAGCATGTCACACGGATTTCTCCACCCTGCCCATCAAGGAGATCAAAGCTGAAAACTTTTCCAGGACCTTTAGCGTTGTTGTAGTGCTTGAGACCAGTCTTTGCAGTCACCCTAGCCTTAATTGTCCACCTGTCATTGTAGGGGTTCAATTGAGCCACTGGGGACGATACGACTTGTATCATTCTTAGACACAGGAGCTCTATTCATATGCCCTGGAGGCGGTTGCTGATAAAAGGGCTGTGCAGGCTGGCGTATGTATTCCCAGGAGCACCACTGCCACCAGCCATGGAAGGAACCGCAAACCTTTGGTTCTGGTGAGAGTTCAGTGAAGACTGCTGCAAGTTTGACTGCACCATGCCCACATTCATTGCATTATTATGTGGTGAAGTTGTACCATAAGAGACAGCAGATGCCACATTAGGAACAGATTCTACTGCTCGACCAATTGGAGGGTTCACCATACCCTGATAACCACCATAGGATCCACCGTATGGCACATTATTAGCATCTTGCACTGGCCTTGAAGATCCATATGGTACATTATTGGCATCTTGAACTGGCCTTGGAGCGGCAGAAGATCCCAGCATACCAGGGCCACTGGAATATGTGCGGTATTAGCTTCAGCAGCATTGGCCGCAATATTGGTGCCCTGCTCATTATGTTGGATTCTCAAATCATAGGGTTTGGGGTTTCCAATTATGTCACACTCACTTTGCAGAACATCAAGTCTGATAACAATAACGATCCTGAAAAAGAAAAGATAAAGGCATGGTCAACTCAAGTGGTAAGAGGCAAGCCACAAAAAGGTGTCAAGAAACTAGCATTCAAATACGACATTCTTCTCTTTAGGAGATGCCTAGTCAGCTCTAACAGAAATTGGTATTTCAAGAATTGACTCAAGTCATAGAACCCAAGAAGTTGGGGAAACAACGATTCTTGAAACATTCATTAACCCACTTCATACTCTAAAATTCAGCGCACATATTAGTAGATTCACATTCTAATATTCTATTGATGCATGGTAATTCATTCATTATTAGAAATAGAAACCTATAATATAATTGTGCATACTTCAATAACATCCACAATATTATACAAGGTTCAGGATCTGTTATCTATTAAATTATTAAAAGGGCTACTTGTAAGATAAGACTCATTTGAATGGCCACAACAGAATGTGTTGTGACCATTTCACTGATTTGACATTGATGCCAGAACAAGAGCTTTCTGGTAAGTAGTAGCACAACACAGCGCCCTTTCACTGCACTAAGGATCATCATCAACAGTACAGGAAGTGTATACAGAATAAAAGAAACTCTGCATGTTAAGCAACCATTGCCTGTTTTACAGTTTTCTTTATTGGACAACAACAACATCCATTTGCATTACTGAGTTTAGCGGTAGATCTATGAACACAATGGAGGCAGTCCAATAAGTTTGAGCCAATTATTATATAGATAGATCTGTCAACACAAACCGAATCCGCGATTCGAATCAGGGAAGGTAGGATTAATTAATAACAAGCCCTCACTCACGGCAGCTCACCTGCGACGTTGGACCATGCTGCAGGTGAACTCCTGGAGGTGGATGATGGAGCCGTTCTTGAGGAAGCCGTCCCTAGCGAGCGGGTTCAATGCAGTGGGGAGCATGGACTGCACCGTGTGGACGCCGTCGGACAGCACCATCCGGAAGCGCTCGTTGTTGGGGTTGACCATCTTCACGTCCAGCACCTGCACCACCGGCTGCAGCGTTAGGTTGCCGCCGCCGCCGGCGGCGTGGTCACACACCGCCGCCACCGCGCCGGGCGTCAGCTGCGCCGCCATCGCGCCCGAGGGAGAGAGAGCCCTGGGGAATCTTGCGGCGGAAGGGAGAGGAGAGGAGAGGAGAGGGGAATGGTGGAGAGAGGAGGGGATTCGATTTGGTGGAGGGGGCGGAACGGAGCGAGATTTTGAGGGTTTACCGGTGGCGGTTCTGGCGAAGTGGCGAGAGGGAAACTGGAGGGGGTGGAGGGGGGAGAAAAATGTGGACACGAAAAGACGGAAATGCCCCGTTAGTGTGCTGGAGCCTTTCCTACAGGCGGGCCCATGATGCCTTTGGTGCTGGTGTGCCCATGCCCAAGAAGCCAGAAATGGCAACGGCTACACGTCAGTTCAGGTGTGCCGAGGAAGCTACCACACACGGTTCAAGAATCAAAATGGTTTTTTTTTATCTGTGCCATCGGAATTTTTCAAGGTTGGAGTTCTGCCATTCAATTCGACTAATTCGAGATATGTCATTACAATTCCGCTGTTCGCCGGTTCTTTTGCCATTTTCACGATATGAAGCATGTATGGTCCCATTGTCGGTATCTGTAACTCACATAACTCGTATGGACCTCCCATGCCCCTCCCGTCCTCATAGAAGGCTGACCACGACGTGAGTCCTGTCTTCTCCGTCTCTTTTCCCGTCTCTCTTCTCTGTCTGTCTTCTCCATCTCGATTCCCCATCCTCCAAGAACCCTAACCCTAACCCACCATTGGCATCCCGGCCTCCATCCCATCCCTACCGTCGTCCCGGCCTCCATCCATCCCCAGGAAGATGCGGGACCCATGAAGCCGACGTGCGGGCTTGGAACATCCGTGCCATAGTGGTATGGCGTAGATGGAGGACTACAATAGCGTGTATTGTCTGCGTGCATCCCCTTTCGTTTGAGCATGTAATTTGTGGATGTGGATTTACACTCGAGTGCGGTTTGATTTCATTGTTGGTAGGGATTCTATTTTCGTCATAGAGGTTAAAGTTGAAGGTTTCACTTTTAAAGATGTTGATGGTAGGAGTTCATACGGGAAAGGCTCTATTGTTAAATGTGATGTGGAGTTTGGGTCATTAACTCTGGAACTATTGATTTCAAGTATTACAAATGAACTGAAAGTGTCCCCTAACCGATTACCACAAGTGTGGTTCTTTGACAAAAGGTTGAATGAGAATGTCAAATTAGTTAGTGAAATCCGGATGCTTGATGTCTTTGAAATGCACAAGGAAGAGATGTGTTGTCGACTTGTAGTGGGGTTGTTTGATGCTGAATTTGATGACCTACTACCTTTGAGTGTGATGTAATGGCCTATATGGCCGATATTTGAACATCTTTGTAATGGCCTATATGGCCTTAGTATTTGGACTGCATCTTGTAATGGTCTATATGGCCTTAGTATTTGAACCGGGTGCCTTAGTATTTGAACTGGTATTGTAATGGCCTATAAGGCTTTAGTATTTAAAGCGGTATTGTAATGCCATTTGAACTTGGCCTATTTGAATATGGGACCAATTATTAGAAAAACTTGGGAACATTGACATTCATTCATGGGTCCTTCATTCATTTCATTTCTAAGTCATTGGAAACATACTGACCACACTCTACAACACACATAGTCACACACTCCATACAACCACACCTTTGGAAGTCATTGCAATGACTATACTAGTTAGGCATAGTGCAAATCCATCTCATCGTCATTGAACGGAGAGAAGCATATCTTCAGATATCTCGGTGACACAAAGAATGCCAAGAATCAAAGAGCAATCCTCACATCCAAGTACCAAAGAATCTAAACCTTATTGTTTAGAATATCTTAAATTTGCATCATAGTGCAAAGAATCGCCATAATCATTTATCGATAATAAGGGTGTCACAAAATCCTCTTATCATGCTCATAATGCGTCCGAAAGAATGGAGGTACAAAAATAAAACCATTCAACTCCCACTTCCAAAGAAGAGGGGGAGAAGTAAGGCCGCTATGAAGGATCTTGCTCCAAGTATGCGTTTGAGGATATCGAGGACTAAATCCTCCAAATCAATCCAAGGCAACCTCAAGTTGGTAGACACCCAGTAGTGGATAAAATCCAACACCAGGACCAAATCCACAACCCAGATCAATGGTGCACCCAAATTCTGATCTAGGGACATTGGAACACCTTGACTCCATATGGGAAATGACTAGGAGTCCAAAAGGTTTAATATTTTCACTTGCTAAGTTGATTCCAAGCAACGAATCAATCATTTAAAGACTACAAATTTGTCGGCCTAGTTATTAAGTCGTTACCATATTCTATGTTTCAAAATTTTGTACATAAGATTGGTATGCGATGATTCAAGTTTGCAAGAACCGGGGGAGACATCTCTTAGATGTTGACCTGTACCGGCATCATATTATACTCTTTTCTTTCATAAGTTTTACTCACAAGGTTTCTTGTGAAAGTTTTTAATGAGGTAATATTAACATAAGCATGTTTCATATTTTCTATTTTCCCCACCGGGGTTTTTGTAGGAAATATCAAAGACACATATTGCCCTCACAACTCATCTATGGTTTTTCCTTGAAAAGTTTTTCATGCGAGTTATCTAGAGGCAATACCAATAATATGTTGTCATATTTTCTCCTATTTTTCCACTAGGTTTTTACAGGAGTTTTAGCAACATATCACTTTATATTGCTCCTCATATTTTTCCTAAAAGGTTTTTGGGGGAGTTATCTTTATGTCGTATCTCAATATTTTTCTCCCCACGTTAATGGGATACCAATGACATAGTGATTTATTTAAATCACAAACAAATATGCTATTTTCTCCTTATTTTCCGATAAGGGTTAAAGGAGTTTTTGTGGCATACTCATATATTCCTCATTTTTTTTTCCATTGGGTTTTTCGAGGAATGCATTGATCTCAAGAAAGATTCGATCGAGGGGAGTGTTATGAAACGGTGTCTCTCAACGGACACCCCTTCGTGACGCCTATTCACGGCGATCTCATCCATCAAGTACAATATTAGTGGATAGGATTAGATAGTTTTACTCCCCAAAGGGCATGTCCTTTGGAAGCTTGATCGTGTCCCTTCGTGACACCGCTTCACTTGTATAAATATATTCGAGATCAATAAAAGAGAGAGTTCTTCCAATCACTGAATATATTTATACAAGTACAATATCTAATCAAGTACATGCCCTTTGGGAGTAGGATTGGACTCGTATATTCAGAGATCAATAAAAGAGAGAGTTCTAATCCTATCCACTAATATATTTATACAAGAACTTGTTGTTGACGCCTTTGTTGTGCCCAGCAGGTGCCGGTGTTGTGCCTAGAAGCTGCTGCCATGCCAATGACTTCCAGTGTGTGCCCAGCAGGTGCCGGCGTTGTCCCTGTTGTCAAGCGATTGAGCAAGTGTGACTTCCAGTGTGTGTCCTTGTTTCTCTTGTATGTGTTAGAAGTGAATGTAAATGAACGGCGGCGTGTTGGACTCCACCGGCGCGTGTGGAGGTGTCCAAGCAGGTTCAACTCCACCGGCGCGCCGCGCGCATGGACTCCACTGGTAGCTGGTGCGTGGACCCGTCCGGCAGGGGGCGCTGAGAGGATGGGGGGGCAGCGGCCGGATCGGCGTGGTCGGGGGCGGGTGTTGGCGCGACGGCGGCGGCGGAGGCACGGCCCGTGGTCTTGTGCGCCCGCGGTCTTGTGCCCAGAGGCCGCGGAACCGGTGGCCGAGACGGTCTTGTGCGCGCGCGGAAGACAGAGCGGGCATGCGTCGCCGTTGCCTTCTAACGCTGGACGGAGGGGCAAGGAGGTCCATACGAATTGTGTGTGTACATGCATGTATTGACAGTGGGCCCATGCTGAGGTGATACGTAGAAAATGGCAAGTAACCGGCGAGCTGCGGAATTGTAATGGCGTATCTCGGATTAGTCGAATTGTAATGGCAGAACTCAACCTTGAAAAATTCCGATGGCACATATCAAAAAAAACCCTTAAAAAATAATCTACTCTGTACCCGTACCAGCACAGCTGCTGTGCTGCACAGGTAAAAATGCCAACGGCAAAACCCGTGATCATATCCTTGTGCAGTCAACAGTTTCATTTTATAATTTGTATGTCCAGATATACACATCGCATCATTATAGGTTCGTTTGGTTCCTTAGAAACTTTTAGAATCTGAATTAAAAAATTCAGAGTTGGAGTTGATTCTTTGAAAGATATTGCATAAATCTTGTCTCTCGACCTGAAAACACATGAGTTGCGCCTCATTTGGTTCCTGTACTTCTAGAATATGAATTAAAAAAATCCATATTTCATTTAATGTTGTATCTGCGTGTTAAAATTCACTATAATCTAGTCTGATGGATGGGAGTCTACAATTCTAAGGTTTTTTTTAATCTAGATTCTAAAAGTTTCGTAGGAACCATTTGGTTTTCTTTTTTTTTTTCAAAAGAAATGCGAGCTGCTCACCGTTAAATATTTCCTCCTTTTCTTTTGACTTAAACAGGTAGAGTAAAAAAGATAGGCGTAGGCCTTTTCATGCCAGCAGATCAAATAATCCTGAGGTAAATCAAATGCTGAAATGCATCAGATTTTACTAATATACCCATATCACAGATGATCACCAACCAGCTTCACCCCGAACACCTAGGGCGTGTTTGGTTGCCCGCATACTTGTGCCCAGGGCTCCACGCGTGCACGGTGTCGAGGCGTTTGGTTGCCTGGTTGAAGGTTGGGGCCATCTCACGCCATGCAAGATTCCCTCGTGAGAGGCTGAGCTTCGTGACTTCGAAATGGCCGTTTCTTCGCGGCCGGGCTCGCGTGATGCAAGCATGCAGCCGGTGCATGTCGGTGAGACAAGCGATGCCATGCACGCAGTGAACCAAGCGAGATCTCCGTCCAGCCAAGCTCCATGAGTGCGATAACCAAACACGGCCCTGTGCATGCTCTCAACCTGGCTCCCTACAGCTGGCTGTTGAGGTACTGCCTGGTTCATCGAGAAAGTGAACCAAACACGCCCCTAATTCCTGAGAATTAAAAAAAATATATATACACATGCAAACAGAAGCAAAGTAGACACCAACACACCATCGATGGACTGAACAGATATATAAAAACATTCTTCAACATAAGATGAATCTATACTTTACTCTTATAATCATATACCATTTTCTCACCACAAGCGCCCACGTCATCATGAAATTCCTACCCATACGATGCCTAATCAACGTCCACAAATACATCCTCCGTACACCCTCCCGAACCTTCTGATTCAATCGCGACATGCCGCACCTCCTCTCCGCAAATTAAAAACAAAATCCCCTCCGCTCGCCTCCCCTGTGACAGCCCCCTCTGCATCTTCACAGCTGAGCCACCGCCACGGGCCAGCCACGGCGCCTGCCGGTGTCGCCGTCACCGCCCGTTGCGCGACCACTGCCGTCGTTCCCATCAGCGGCGGCGATGCCCTATATGGCGACCTCCTCCTTGCCTCCCTGTCGCGGACGGACACTGCTGAAGGATGATTGAGCTCAAGGAGGAAGAAGGCGTTTTCATATTAGCGTTGGCGTATTTTTCATTTCAAGTTTAGTTGCGTGTGTATGACGGGTGGACCCCTTATGTTAGCGTTGTAACAGGGGTACAAGTACCCGTGTGTGTGGCGTGTCCTGGCGACTTTGATTTTCAATTCGTTAAACCCGAGCAGGCTAATCGAGAGCTTGCTCCGTGTCGCCTCCGTGGTTCGTATATCTTGTGTTTGTGCTCACGTCGACCGGCGGTGCTCGCCCGCGGCCGAGTGTGACACTTGGTATCGGATTCGGCGCTCCTCGGCGGCGTTAGGTGGAGTCATCACGCTCGGGCGCGCGTCGTCGTATCCATTTGCAATCACTCAGGCGAATCGGGTGACCTAAGTCGCTCCCTACCTCGTCTCCGCTATTACCGTTCGCAATCGTTTGTTCCTCACGTCGTGCTCCTGTTCCGTCCTCGATTCAGCAAGCGGCGGTGATAAGTCGAGGGAAGTCTCAATTGAGTTCCCATCGCAATAAATCCATCCACGGCCGATCGATTTGGGCCGCGGCGTCTCACTCACATTGTTCATCAATTCTTCGTTACGCGGGAAGGCGATCCGGTGGTGAGGTGTGTAGCCAGTGTTCGATAGATTGTTTGTCTCGGTTGCTTGGCTCCGGCCAGCTTGTTGCGTTCGATTGAGCAGCGTTTCCACAAGGCTCGGTTGGTTTTGCCGGTAGGACATGCGGTACGAGTAATCCAGCAGCGCAGGTCTAGGCGAGGGTACGTAATTCCGTCCACGAAGCAGCGTTCTCTGAGCGATTTGGCACTCAGCGGCGGTGTGGCTTGTTGTTCTAGTAGATCTCGAGGCAAGGGTTGTGGGACACGTTCTCACGTAAAATTCGAGCCTCGGTGTGATCCTAGTATCTCTCATTCAAGCGATTTTGCTCGTCAATTGGTGATCTCGCGGTCGGGGGTTGCGGAACAAGTTTTTCGTGTAAAATTCTAAGCCGCGGCGTGATCCCAGTGGTGTGTGCAGAGTGGTGGTGACGGTGGCGATTGTTCTCGGTTTGGGTTGTGAAGCGGTGTTCTCACGTACATTTCAAGGAGTGGTTCTGTTTTGATCGGATGCGGCTCCATCAGCGAAGCCATCGATTCGGACCAAAATCATTACGGACAACATGTCCGGGGCTTGGATGATGAGCGAAGTTTATGGATCAAGTGATGGAACAATTTGATCATCGGTTGGCGGGATGAATGATATTGGGGCAATGCAAACCACAGATTAAGCGACAAATGGACCTTCATTGATGCCACTATGGATGAATACACAAAAGCTCAGAATCTCATATCTCAACAGGTTAAAGCTAATGGAGCTACAGTTGCTCAGCTGACATTGAGAAACTTTCGTTTGGAGAGACAAAATCAGAGCAGTTCTTCTGAAGCAGCAGTCTATGATGAACATGAAATGGAAAATGTCTTTGCTCAGAGGAGGGAAGAGCCCAGACGAGCCCCACAGAACGAGAAGGTTTCGGCATCGACCTAGGCGGCCAAGATCGGGCGGGGAGGATGATCTTCCATATCATACTCTGCCTAAGATCTTTGTTCCCTAAGTTTGATGGTGCGATCCCAAAAACGGCAAGACAATTGTGAAGGATACTTCAGGTTGTACCAAATTCTGAAGGCATGTGGGTGACAGCTGCTCATATACACTTTGAAGGCAATGCAGCCAAATGGTACCAGGCATATAAACAGAATCATACATTCAGGAATTGGTCTCATTTTTGCTCTGTCATCCAAGATGAGTTTGGCTCAGATACTTTCAGACAGGCTCTGAATGAACTGCTGGAATGTAAGCAATCTGGATTAGTGGAGGAATATACACAACGATTACCCGGGCTTTACAAATATCGGTCTGGATGCACAATTCCCAGTATGATGACCTATTCTTCACTCAGCACTATATTAGAGGCCTGAGAGAGGACATCAGAGCTGTAGTGGAACCACAGATGCCTCCAACTGTTCTTAAAGCCTCTCTAATTGCTAAGATACAACAAGGAGTAATTGAGAGAAACAAAGCTAGATTTAACAAATCCCTGGCTAGACATCAACCATCTCAAGTATTCAAGGCAGATAATAAACCTCCAAAGACAATCTAGTCTTCTATGGAAAGATAGACAGCTCAGGGATTACAGGAGAGCCAATGGCTTGTGTTTCAGTTGTGGGGAGAAATTTGTGCCAGGTCATCAAGAGGTTTGCTCTAAAGGTAAAAAACCACAAATCAATGCCCTTGTGGTCAATGAGTTGGACAGAGAATTGTCAGATGATGTGTTAAATCAATTGAAAACTGAAGATGTGTTACAAGAAGAATTTGGTCACTTATCTCTTAATGCTTTGTCTGGCTGTGACACTAATGACTGTATGAAGCTTAAAGCTAGAATTCAAGACAAGGTTATGCTTATTCTTATTGATAGTGGGAGCTCCCATAGCTTTATTAGCTCTCAACTAGTGGAGGTATTGCAATTACCTACGGTCCCCGCACCAACTAGGCAGTCGGATTGGCTAATGGAGATCGCCATCGACTACGGTGATACCTCAAATTTGAACCGGTATTGTCGGGGTCATACACTATCATCGATATGATTGTCTTGGACATGCAACCTTATGATGCTATTCGGGATTTGATTGGCTAAAAACTCATAATCCAATGCATTTTGATTGGGTTAACGAGAATCATGGAATTTTAGGAGAAGGGTCGGACCATTAAGCGAGTGTCTCGATCAATCTATCCACTTATACGCAATTTCAGCAAACAAGGTGTACAAATCTTCTAAAGGCAATGATATATGGGCTTTTGCTATGGTGAATAAGCTATCATCTGATTCCATGGTTACTGCTACTTTACAACAGGAGTTGCCAGACTCTATCCATCATGTACTAACCATGTACAAAGATGTTTTCACTGACCCCCGGGTATTACCACCTCGAAGAACTTATGATCATGCTATTCCCTTGCTTCCCAATCTGTTCCTGTGAATTCTAGACCCTATCATTATTCCCCATTGCACAAGTCAGAGATAGAGAGACAAGTGCAAGAGTTACTTAAGGCAGGACTGATTGATCATAGTTTAAGCCCTTTTGCTTCTCCTGTTTTACTGGTTAAAAAGAAAGATGGTACATGGCGATTTTGTGTCGATTATAGAAAGCTCAATGATCTCACTATTAAAAACAGATTTCCAATGCCCATTATTGAGGAAATCTTGGATGAATTGGTCGGGTCTAAGTGTTTTACTAAGCTAGATCTTAGATTTGGTTATCATCAAGTGAGAATGGTTCCAGAGGATGAATTCAAGACTGCTTTTAAAACACATCATGGTCACTACCAGTTCAGAGTTATGCCTTTTGGTTTGACTAATGCCCCTGCCACTTTTCAATGCATCATGAATCATATCTTGCAACCTTTCTTGAGACAGTTTGTCATGGTATTTACGGATGATATCTTGATTTACGGTCCCAATATAGAAGCACATAGTGATCATTTGCAGCAAGTACTTGAGCAATTGAGGAAACATCAATTTTATTTGAAAGAAAGTAAATGTTCTTTTGCCCAAGATAGTATTGAGTATCCGGGGCATACAATATCATCCAAAGGGGTCTCAAGCGATACAAGTAAGATTCGGGCTATGATTCAATGGCGATTACCAAAGATCCATCACGCGAGTTGAGGGGATTTTTGGGATTGACAGGATATTACAGACGATTTGTCAAGTCTTATGGCATCATGACCAAACCTCTCACAAATCTGTTAAGAATCAAGCAGTTCAAATGGACATATCGAGCCGCACGGTGGCATTTGAAAGCAAGTGAAACAAAGCTATGACTCAAACACCAGTGTTAGCCTTGCCAAATTTTCATGAACCTTTCACTATTGAGACAGATGCTTGCCACACAGGCATTGGAGCTGTTCTTATGCAACAAGGGAGACCAATTGCATATCTCAGCAAAGCCTTGGGGGAGAAACAAATGTCCATGTCCATCTATGAGAAAGAGTTCATGGCTTTGATTATGGCGAGTTGACAAATGGAGACATTATCTCTAAAGGACTCCATTTGTCATTGTCATTGATCACAAATCTCCGCCTACTTGAAGGACCAAAGTTTACATTCAGAATTGCAAAAGAAGGCAATGGCTAGACTCATGGGATTGGACTATAAGATAGTATATCGTCAAGGGAAGGAAAATGTAGCTGCAGATGCATTATCAAGGGTGGCTCACATGATGCAGATTCAGGTTGTTACTTCAGTTCAACCCATGTGGCTTCAAGAGGTACTGAACTCATATACCACTGATACTCAGGCTCAATATATGCTCCAAAAGTTAGCCCTTTGTAGTCCTGATGAGCAAGGGTACAAGCTGGATAAAGGGCTCATTTGGTACCAAAACAGAATACGGATAGGTCATAATTCTGCACTTCAAACAAAACTTATCAATGCATGTCACTCAAGTGCAATTGGGGGACATTAGGGTGTTGCGTAAACAACCTACCATCGTTTGAAACACAGTTTTGCTTGGAAGGGCATGAAACAAGATGTTGACAATTTTGTCAAGCAAAGTGTCTTGTCTCGTCAACAGGCAAAACACTCCAACAAACATCCATGGGACTTCTTGACCTTTACCCGCACTTTTGAGGGGCATTTGGCAGGAACTGACTATGGATTTTATTGATGGTCTCCCCAAATCAGAAGGGTTCAGTGTGATTATGGTGGTGGTTGACAGATTAACAAAATATGCTCATTTCATTCCATTGAAGCATCCCTACACAAAGCACCCATTGTTGCTCAAGCATTTCTTGATAACATTGTGAAATTACATGGGTTGCCAAAAAAAGTCATTTCTCGACGGGGACTTTGTGTTCCAAAGTAATTTTTGGAGGAGCTTCTGGAAGCTGTATAAGGTGGATCTCCATTTCAAGATCGCATATCATCCTCAATCGATGGGATGGACAGAGAGAGTAAATCGGTGTCTTGAAATGTATCTCCGATGTTCAGTTCAAGATTCTCCTACATCATGGAAGTCCTGGTTATCTCTAGCCGAGCTATGGTACAATACTTCACTGCATTCTTCCTTGGGATGTTCTCCTTTCCATGCTCTGTTTGGTTATGAGGCAAATTTAGGCCTGATGCCAGACATTCCTGATGCCACTCCTGCAACAGTGGTGACTCTGATTGAAGACCGAGCTTTGCATATGGAGGCTTTGAAACAAAATCTCAGTCGGGCTCAAAACCGGATGAAGGTGATGGCTGATCGTCTCAGGACTGACTATCAGTTTGAAGTGGGTGATCGTGCTTTACTGAAACTCCAACCATACACACAATCCTCGGTGGCTAATCGTCCCTATCCGAAGCGCGCATTGAAGTATTATGGACCTTACACTGTGTTGGAGCGCATTGGCAAGGTGGCATATCGTTTGGAATTGGCAGAAGGATCTCTAATCCATGATGTCTTTCATGTCTCGCGCGGCTTAAACCATTTGTCGTAGATTTTACTCCGGTGTTCGACTCTCTACCGATCCAATACGGACACGGAAGCTGCAAAGCGGTGCCGGAAGAAGTGATCGATCGGCGGCTGGTCAAGAAGGGGAATCTTTGCCATCCCACAAGTCAAGGTGAAGTGGACTACACCGCCGCCGGCGTCGGTCACCACCGGGAGGACTACCACGTGCTCAAGGAGCGTTTCGAAGCACCCGCTTGGGGACAAGCGCCGTCTCAAGGGGAGGGGGAATGTCGCGACGGACACCTCTTTGAAGGGATGATTGAGCTCAAGGAGGGAAGAAGACGTTTTCATATTAGTGTTGGCGTATTTTCATTTCAAGTTTAGTTGCGTGTGTATGACGGGTGGACCCCTTATGTCGGCGTTGTAACAGGGGTACAAGTACCCGGGTGTGTGGCGTGTCCTGGCGACTTTGATTTTCGAATTCAGTTAAACTGAACAGGCTAATCCAGAGAGCTTGCTCTGGTGTCGCCTCCGTGGTTCGTATATCTCGTGTTTGTGCTCACGTCGACGGCGGTGCTCGCCGGCGCCAGGGGTGTGACACTCCCTCCCTCTCTTTCTCCTCCCTCTGCCTCTGCCCGTCCGGCGCAAGGAAGGCCGGCCGGCCGAGCCCTGATCTGCCATCCACGGCGAGGACACGAGGTACACCGTCATTTCCTCTCTCTCTTGCGCTTCAGTCTCCTAGCGTATATTGGGTGGAAGTGTGTCTTCGATTGCTTCTCCTTCATCCCACAGCACCGTGAGCACCCCGTTTGTTTTTCCCTTTACTCTTTTGTTTTTGCGCCCTGCAAGTGCTCGAGGAAATGCCCAACGGGGCTCTGCTTGCTAATTTGCACCACCTCAGCGCCTTCGATTCATCTAGCTATTCCTCTGTGCTTAATGTACACATTGCAGGTGCTACCTTTGCAGCTTCATTATGCATTTACATTTACACAAATATCCATTGGTTTTGCTTTGTGGTGCAGGAGATGCTACCAATCAATACCTCAATAATCTTCACTTGCAAACTCTGCAGCACAGAAGCAGTTCGGAGTGGCCGCATATAGGACCAAGCTGTTTTAACATAGACCATCTCTCGACCTAAACTCTGGTAATCATGCTGCACACTCAAAATGACAACTAATAGTGAACATATAGTTTTGATTTACTGCCTCTGCATGCTAAGATGGCTAAACTACCATGAACGTATGGTGCAAAACGCTTCACCATACCAAAGGTATATTGATGATATTTTCAAATTGTTACTCTTTACATTAAGAGTGACATCTTATGATCTATGAAAGCTATTGATTTCTTCATGCCAAAAACTAATGTTTCGCATCCGTATGAGCACACAAAGACAAACCACGTCTGCCCTTAGATTCATGTAAGAGTGTTTAATTTTCTACTCACCACTAAATCGACATCATTTGACATGTCCTGTAACAAGTTTTGCTTGCTTTTACTAAGCATGAATCCTTACCTTTCTCCATAAATAATAATGATTTTACATGAGCCAGGCAAATCAAGACCAATTTCAATGGAATTTAATAATATTCTTCTCAGGTTATTTTTCCCAAAAGCAGTCCAAATGTTATCAATAATACCTAACCAATATAATTTCCTTCGCTTTTGTTTACAGGTGATGCACCCTGCCAATGATGGATATTGGCAATTCTGAATTTTCGGTATGTACACAGTACACAACTACACATGCGTGTGTCATGCTGTAATCAATTGAAATGTAACATTTAAGCTATTTCAATATGGATATCTAAAGGCATCTTGCGTATAAACTAAACTCACAATGTGGTGTATACCATTACAGTGAATTGTATTATCCAAGAAAAAAAAATGGTGCCAAACCTATTCTTACAGTAACATGAACTATGGGGGTGTTTAGTTTGTGAAATATTTTGGGTTCGCATTTGTAGAAGACTTTTTCGTTTGTATTTGATAATTATTGTCTTATCATAGACTAAATAGGCTTAAAAGATTCGTCTCGTACTTTTCAACCAAACGTGCAATTAGTTTTTTATTTATCTATATTTAATGTCACATGCATGCGTTAAAAGATTTGATATGACAGGAAATCAGAAGACTTTTGGGTTGGTGAAGAGAAACTAAACACACCCTATATTGTATTCGATCAATTTTTCAGACTGACTTCTTAATTTTTATGGCCTTACCATTTCATAACTGGCATTTATTGTATGCCTTAATAATCCTTTCCTTCTACAGTGCTCGATAAAATGCCCTCAACACTTCTTTTCAATGCCCTAAACAGATTTCTTTCTCCTTTTTACAGTATACCTTAGACCCTTTCCATCGAAGGCTTTCCAGCGACCAGCACTGCTTATCCCAAGATAGTGTACCATTTGCTGGTCTCACTCTTTTTTTCCTTTTTTTTTGTCCGGCCATTTACTATTGTTTTGTTAGCTTAGTGATCAAGCTGAAATACTATATGGCACTGCTTCCTAGCCCGCGCATTTGCGCGGGGGATCATGCTAGTACTAATTAAAGCATTCGCCCATCAGTTGCTTACTAGTAACACATGTTCCACAATACAACAAGCTAGCCAAGGACATAGATAGGTTTTCCAAGCAATCATATTACCTCCTGCATAAGCTAGCTACCTGTTCCATAGGAACAAGCACATAGATAGATAGGTACTGGAAATATCTACATGATAAAGTAGGACTCCAGGCTAGTACTATGCAAAAGCAACCTTCATAGAACTACTTGGTCTCATAGGTTCTTCCAGCAACCTCCTGTATGAGCCAAGGCACTGAAGTGCCTCAGACAAGGCAGTCCTTAGACCAGTGCCCAAGCTGGTTGCATTTGAAGCAGGCTCTCCTCACTGCATTTGAATCTTATTACCTAAATATATATATAAATTTATTAATATTTATAAAATATCATTAGTAAAGACCAAATAAATTACCATCATGAATAAAAAATATATATATATTACCGTCCCCAAAATGTTGTTTATTACAGACCGCAATGTAATCACGGAAGGCATTCATCTGTGCAACATCTTGAAATCTGGGGCATCAACAGTTTCAGGTTTGATCAATGAAGGCCTTTGGCGGCACATAATGAATATGTTGATCTACCAGCCCAAAGTCACTATCAGCCAGACCACTCAATCTTATAAAGTTATGCAAAGCCATACAAGCAACAATAATCTTCGTTTGTGTTTAGCAGGATAGGGAGGGATTGCCAACAATATCGCACTTCATTTTCAATATGCCAAATGCCCTTTCAATCACATTTCTGAGATGAATGCGCATAATTGAATGTCTCCTTTTTACCTCGTGGTTCTGCGACATTTTGGAAGTCTTGGCTGTGGTACATGGTTCCCTTGTGTGGACGATTCGGGTACCCAGAGTGCACCAGATAGAACTTCAATACAGTAGCAGCAGCAAGTACCTGCAAGTGTTAAGCATTTGAATTAGAAACGGCAAATGTACTACCAGGTAGTTGTCTACCTTCTGGTGGTTGAGGAAAGTCCTCCTTGTGTGTAGTCATGGCATCATCGAACACTCTCATGTCATGAACCGAGCCCAGCCATCCAGCAAGGACAAAGGTAAAAAAACATGTCAAAGTCACAAGCAGCCATGACATTCTGTGTTGTCACGCCCTTGCGACACATGTGCTGTACAAATTTCTCAGCAGGCACTATACAACGCATGTGACTGCCATCTATAGCGCCTATGCAGTCCTGGAATTCATGACAGAACCGGCTGCTCATCACCCTAGGATGCCTTGTTGTAAATTCTGGGTCTCTAGGTCTAATGATATCGTCCGCAAACTTAAGCACACATTTGAGCACTCTGTAGAACATTGCATGGACTGTGTCTAGTGATCTCTCAAATCTGTCCTCGGCTTGCCTAACTGATTGTGGAGCACCTACAATCCAGAGGAACATCCCTAAAGCCTCAACAGAGGTCGATTTGCTTGTGTCTTTGAGGCCATACTCAGTTGTTAATAGAGTGTGCAAACTATAGAACATCTCTAGGGTCATTCTAAACATGGTGTAGCAAGAGTATTCACTGGCTAGTTTGTCTTGTACCCATTCCAACCCAGTTTGTTTTGGCACCCTACACTCTGCCCTATTGCAGTACTTGTCAAGATGGATAGCATACCGAGCAAACATACCAATTAGCAATGCAATTTCTTCATCTTCTTCATCTTCTTCGCAGAACATCAAGTCTCATAACAATAACGATCCTGAAAAAAAAAGATAAAGGCATGGTCAACTCAACTGGTAAGAGGCAAGCCACAAAAAGGTGTCAAGAAACTAGCATTCAAGTACAACATTCTTCTCTGTAGGAGATGCCTAGTCAGCTGTAACAGAAATAGGTATTTCCAAGAATTGACTCAAGTCATAGAATCAAAGAAGTTGGTGAAACAAGGATTCTTGAAACATTCATGAACCCACTTCATACTTTATAATCCAGCATACATATTAGTAGATTCACATTCTATTGATGTATGGTAATTCATTCATTAGAAAAAGAAACCTATAATTGTGCATACTTTAGCAACGTTGACAATAGTATACAAGGTTCAGGCTCTGTTATATATTAAATTATTAAAAGAGCTACTTGTAAGATAAGACTCATTTGAATGGCCACAACAGAATGTGTTGTGATGGTTTGACTGATTTGACATTGATGCCAGAACAAGAGCTTTCTGGTAACTAGCAGCGGCGGCACAATACAGCACCCTTTCACTGCATTAAGGATCATCATCAACAGTATAGAAAGTGTATATACAGAATAAAAGAAACTCTGCATGTTAACCAACCATTGCCTCTTTTACAGTTTTCTTTCTTTCATTCATTGGACAACAACATCCATTTGCATTTGCATTACTGAGTTTAGTGGTACCCATTCCAACCCAGTTTGTTTTGGCACCCTACACTCTGCCCTATTGCAGTACTTGTCAAGATGGAAGGCATACCGAGCAAACATACCAATTAGCAATGCAATTCCTTCATTTTCTTCATCTTCTTCATCCAGCATTGCAAAAAAATCCTCCTCCCACTTCTTCATCCTAACAGCAACATCATCCACCGCTGGTGCATCTTGTGGAGGCTCCTGCAAAAAATGAAACAAAGAGATGAATCTTTAATCAGTACTAATTCCCATATACAAAGATAATGATGCAGTACAACCAACTCTCACATTCACCCATTCATTCAACCACATTTGAACCTGTCACAATCAAGTTCCACAACACAACTAAACACAAATTAGTTGCACAACACACGCAGGTGCATGCATGCAATAGAGGTTCCAGTTGCGCATCGCAGCTAGGGGCGACAAGGATGCATTTCCTTCCTTCGGCATTCGCCATCTCAAAGATGGCCATGTACGAAGTCAGAACGAGCGACCATCATGGCTCCGACCCACAGGTTCGCATCTCCAGTTTCATCTACCAGCTGCCGGGCCATATCAAGCACTCGGACCTTCCTGGCAGCCCTCGCTGCCTCCTCATTCTGCACTTGCTTCTGATGGTCCTCCCAAATTTGTTGTTTTGAAGTCCTGTTCTTCATAATGGTGGTGAGGAGGGTCTGCATGACATGAACTGCAGGGCTTCTAAACTTTTTTCTTGCTTGGAATGGTAGCGGTGCTGCGAGTGCTCAAACTGCTGAAGCTCCTCTTGCTGCCAGTGCTTTGTGGAGTGCCAGTGCCCGGTGGTGTCGCCTCCATCCTCGTCTTCTTCGCTGCTAATGTTGAGTGGCGCATTGCGCGGCTTGGAACGTAGCGGACTCCCCTGTCACTGCCACTCCTTCGAACATCTTGTCCAGTAAATACTGGTACTCAGGTACTTCCTTCTGATGGGCCTGCGTAACACGAAGTACACATGTTGTTAGCATAAAGCATGCGAAGACAACTTTAGGAGTCTTGTGCAGATAAGAATAAAGCGCACCTTGTTGCTCTCAAGCCACCATTGATCAGAAGCACACACAGAACCATCAGCGCCACTGGAATATGTGCGGTATTAGCTTCAGCAGCATTGGCGGGATATTGATGCCCTGCTCATTATGTTGGATTCTCAAATCATAGGGTTTGGGGTTTCCAATTATGTCACACTCACTTTGCAGAACATCAAGTCTGATAACAATAACAATCCTGAAAAAAAAAAAAGATAAAGGTATGGTCAACTCAAGTGGCAAGAGGCAAGCCACAAAAAGGTGTCAAGAAACTAGCATTCAAATACGACATTCTTCTCTTTAGGAGATGCCTAGTCAGCTCTAACAGAAATTGGTATTTCCAAGAATTGACTCAAGTCATAGAACCCAAGAAGTTGGGGAAACAACGATTCTTGAAACATTCATTAACCCACTTCATACTTTAAAATTCAGCGCACATATTAGTAGATGCACATTCTAATATTGTATTGATGTATGGTAATTCATTCATTAGAAATAGAAACCTATAATATAATTGTGCATACTTTAGTAACATCCACAATATTATACCAGGTTCAGGTTCTGTTATCTATTAAATTATTAAAAGAGCTACTTGTTAGATAAGACTCATTTGAATGGCTACAACAGAATGTGTAGTGACCGTTTCACTGATTTGACATTGATGCCAGAACAAGAGCCTTCTGGTAACTAGCAGCACAATACAGCACCCTTTCACTGCACTAAGGATCATCATCAACAGTACAGAAAGTGTATATACAGAATAAAAGAAACTCTGCATGTTAACCAACCATTGCCTGTTTTACTGTTCTCTTTCTTTCATTCATTAGACAACAACATCCATTCGCATTTGCATTACTGAGTTTAGTGGTAGATCTGTGAACACAATGGGGGCAGGCAGTCCAATAAGTTTGAGGCAACTATTATATAGATAGATCTGTCAACAGAAACCGAACCTGCGATTCGAATCATGGATGGAGCCGGGGAAAGAAACAGACGTGCGCAGGGAACCTCACTCACCTGCGACGTTGGACGGTGCTGCAGGTGAACTCCTGGAGGTGGATGATGGAGCCGTTCTTGATGAAGCCGTCCCTGGCGAGCGGGTTCAATGCGGTGGGGAGCATGGACTGCACCGTGTGGACGCCGTCGGACAGCACCATCCGGAAACGCTCGTTGTTGGGGTTGACCATCTTCACGTCCAGCACCTGCACCACCGGCTGCAGCGTCAGGTTGCCGCCGTCGGCGTGGTCACACACCGCCGCGACCGCGCCGGGCGTCAGCTGCGCCGCCATCGCGCCCGAGGGGAGAGAGCCCTGGTGAATCTTGCGGCGGAAGGGAGAGGTGAGGAGAGGGGAATGGTGGGAGGAGGCGATTCGATTTGGTGGGGTGGGGAGGGGGAACGGAACGGAACGGAACGGGGCGAGGTTTTGGGGGTACGGGTGGCGGTTCTGCAGAGAGGGAAACTGGAGAGGTGGAGGGAGAGAGGAAATTTTGGACACGAAAAGACGGAAATACCCCCTTTGTGGGCTGGAGCCTAGACCACAGGCCCATGTGTACTCCTTTTAGGCCCATGATGTGCTGCTGGTGTGCTGAAGAAGCCACGTCAGTTCAGTTCAGGTGTGCCGAAGAAGCTACTCCTACTAGAGTCCTACCACAGCTACTCCTACTAGAGTCCTACCAGCACAGCTGCGGTGCTGCACGAGTAAAAATGCCAACGGGTTAATGCGTGACCAAATAAACAACCGAAGGTCTTGTATCAAATCAAATTGTTTTTATATGTCACATGGCATCATCTAGGTTTGTTTGGTTAGATTTTTAGAATCTGAATTTTTTAAAAAAATCAGAGTTGCAGTTGATTCTTTGAAAGATTTTGCATAAATCTTTTGTCTCTCGGCCTGAAAATACATGAGTTGCGCCTCATATAAGCCTCGTTTGGTTCCTATGAGATTTCTAGGATCCGAATAAAAAAAATGCATATTACATTTGATGTTGTATCTGCGTGTTAAAATTCACTATAATCAAGCCTGGTAGATGTGTGTCTAAGATTCTAAAGATTTTTTTTAACCGGGTTCTAAAAGTCTCATAGGAACCATTTAGTTTTCTTTTTCTTCAGAAATAGAAGTGAGCTACTCCTACCCACCATTAAACACTTCCTCCTTTTCTTTTGACTAAAACTGGTAGAGTAATAAGAGTAAAAGAAGTGAGCTACTCCTTTTTCACGCCAGCAGATCAAATAATCCTCAGGCAAATCAAATGCTGAAACGCACCACATTCTACTAATATACACACAGCACAGATGATCACTAATCCGTTTCACCCCGAACACCTAATTCATGAGAATTAAAAAATAATAAAGGGGGCATTTGCCTGAACACTTAAGCTAAGTAGACACCAACACACCGGCGATGGACTGAACAAATATATAAAAACATTCTTAAACATAACATGAATGCTAATCAAAGCATTCGCCCATCAGTTGCTTACTAGTAACACAGGTTCCACAATACGGCAAGCTAGCCAAGGACATAGATAGGTTTTCCAAGCAATCATATTACCTCCTGCATAAACTACCTACCTGTTTCATAGGAACAAGCACATAGATAGATAGGTACTGAAAATACATATACATGATAAAGTAGGACTCCAGGCTAGTACTATGCAAAAGCAACCTTCATAGAACTACTTGGTCTCATAGGTTTTTCCAGCAACCTCCTGGATGAGCCAAGGCACTGAAGTGCCTCAGACAAGGCAGTCCTTAGACAAGTGCCCAGGCTGGTTGCATTTGAAGCAGGCTCCCCTCACTGCCGACTGACCCAACAAGCCAAAGCCACCATTGAAATCACAACCATCGGATGAAGCTGATGGTGGAGAACGCATCCAGTTCGAGTGTGCAAATCCTGTGGCACCCGCACTGCTGGCAGTTAGCATGCTGGAGCTGTAGCTTGCTCTGTCTAGCTGGAGGTTTGCATTGCTGGAGGTTAGCATGCTCTGTCTAGCTTCCAAATTCGCAGAACCAACATTTGGGGTGTCGGACAAATCATCCTTCAGAATGGGGCATGAAACATCCTTCAAAAGCATGTTGGTCTCTTCCAGCTTCTCAATACCAATGATGGTGCATTTCACACGCTGCTCATCGTTATAGGTTTCCACATAAACTTTCAGCTTGAATAGATATTCACGCCAAAGGACCGCCTTCATGATTTCATTGAATCTTGTGACATCTTTTTCTACATTTCGTATCATGAAAAGCTCTTGCGCCGTGTGGCCAAATATCGCTTCACCAACCTCTTGGAATACAGTAGCGTAAACAGCACCAGTTTGATCCTTGATCTGACAAGGAAGCAAGTACCTGTACTCACAATTTTCAGTGCGCTGATCGCATCTATCACAATACCATGTACCATCAGCATTTCTCGTCACCTTTTTGTAGCATCGGTTACCATTAAGCTCCAAGGTACAAGCTTGATAACAGAAATCAGCCCCCACACGTGAGATTACAGCCCTAACAGTGATGAAGTCAGGCTTATCCAAACGCCCCAGGTTCTCATCCATGATCTGTGCAATTGTTTTCAGCACATAATTCCTGCTCATGTTTGACATTTCCCGAGACAAAGAAATGCAAGCAATATTCTTTCCTTCAGTTATGTACCACTGCTTCAGCCTTTCAGCCACTGGAAGGTCTGGGTTTACTTTTAACTGAGTTGAGCTGATTGTGACCACAGTTCTGCCATTGAAATCACTAACACGGCCACCTTTCAGAGACAGTATAGGGTTTGAACCAGAATCACACAGCAGCTGCAGTTGATGTCCCTCTGCATCGCAGAATTTGCCCCAGAGGATTATTTCCATGATCCGAACAGACATGTCTTTCAGTTGAAGAGTTCTTTTCTGGGTTTGTGTGCCATCCTTTCGCATCACTATGGCAGAAGGACCAACTGATGTAACGATTCCAATCAAGTCCACAATAGCACCTGCCTCAATATTCTCAATTTCGCTAATCTGCCGGAAATTATGCTGCTGCCTAGGGATGTTGCTATCATCATCAACACACGCTTCAATAGATGATGTGAAATCCAGAGTTATTTCATACTCGTGATTCAAAGAGTTAAACTTCTTCTGTGCTGGTCTCACCGACCCTCTAGATATCAGGTACACCTTATCAACCTCAATGAGGTCAAAAAACTGATCAGCCTGTGCATTGAAGCATGTTACACGGATTTCTCCACCCTGTCCATCAAGGAGATCAAAGGAGAAAACTTTCCCAGCACATTTATCGTTCTTGTAGTGCCTGAGATCAGTCTTTGCAGTCACCCTAGCCTTGATTGTCCATGTATTTAGGTAGGGGTTCAATTGAGCCACTGGGACAAGACGACTTGCATCATTCTTAGACACAGGAGCTATATTCATATGCCCTGGAGGAGGTTGCTGACAAAAGGACTCTGCAGGTTGGCCATATGTATTCCCAGGACCACCACTGCCACCAGCCATGGAAGGAAATGCAAACCTTTGGTTCTGGTGAGAGTTCAGTGAAGGCTGCTGCAAGTTTGACTGCACCACATTCTCAATTTCGCTGATCTGCCGGAAGTTGTACTGCTGCCTAGGGATGTTGCTATCATCATCAACACATGCTTCAATAGATGATGTGAAATCCAGAGTTATTTCATACTCGTGATTCAAAGAGTTAAACTTCTTCTGTGCTGGTCTCACCGACCCTCTAGATATCAGGTACACCTTATCAACCTCAATGAGGTCAAAAAACTGATCAGCCTGTGCATTGAAGCATGTTACACGGATTTCTCCACCCTGTCCATCAAGGAGATCAAAGGAGAAAACTTTCCCACCACCTTTATCGTTCTTGTAGTGCCTGAGATCAGTCTTTGCAGTCACCCTAGCCTTGATTGTCCATATGTTTTGGTATGGGTTCAATGCACTAACAGGGGTAATGCCAGTAATAGCTTGAGCAGCATTGGGCAGTAAGTTGGTGACCTGCTCATTAGGCTGGTTTCTCATCTCATAGGGTTTGGGGTTTCCCATTATGTTGCACTCACTTTGCAGAACATAAAGTTTGGTAACAATAATGATCCTGAACAAAAGATAAAGGCATGGTCAACTAAACTGATAAGAGGCAATCCAAAAAAAGGTGTCACAAACTAACATTCAAATACGATACTCTTCTCTTTAGGATATGACCAGTCAGCTATAATTGAAATAGGTATTTCGAAGAATTGACTCAAATTATAGAACCAAAAGTTGGGGAAACAACGATTCTTGAAATATCCATGAAACAACAGTAACCCACTTCGGATCTTAAAATTCAGCATATCATTAAATCCAGATTCTATTGATGTATGGTAATTCATTAAAATTCAATAATTGTGCACAATTTAGTAACGCCCACAAGAGTATACAACGTTCAGACTCGTCATATCTTAAATGAGATACTTCTAAGACTCATTTGAATAGTCACATCAGAATGTAATGTGACAATTGTACCGATCTGACCTGAATAAGAGCATTCTGACTTGTCACTACTAGCACAAAACTACAGCACCCTTTCACTGCAGTAAGGATCATCAACAGCATAGACAGTCTATACAGAATAAAAGAAACTCTGCATGTTAACCACTGCCCTTTTTGACGTATTCTAGGATCAAAGAAAAAAAAACACATGCAGCGAAGCGTAACAACCTTTACAGAAACAAGAATATAATTGGCTGAAAGTTATTGGACTCCATTGTGGCGAACTTAACCTAGTCCGAGGCTAATCTAATGGCAGCGGAAAACCAGCAACAAGACTTCCCTGAGTGTGGACTAGAATGAACACAAACCCTAGTAACACATCGACCAAATACCATTTTCTACCACCACCGAATCCCAACCTATCTTTCCAAGGAGGTAGCCACAAATCTTTTCCAGAAATGTCAGAAAGTTTGCAACCCTAACAATATGGCACGAGTCAACAAGCTGCAGGTTTTACAGCATTGAACATCAAGCAATCGCTCAGGAGCCAAACCAAGATTCAACCTTTCTACTAGGCACGTAACAAGATAAAAACAAATCTGTGATTCGAACCAGGATGGAGCGGGGAATCGAGCGCAGGGAAGGATTAACAACTAATCCTCACCTGTGAAACTGGTTGGTGCTGCAGGTGAACTCCTGGAGGTGGATGATGGAGCCATTCTTGATAGAACCGTCCCGGAGGAGCGAGTTCAAGGAGGTGGCAAGCATGGACTGCATCGTGTAGATGCCGCCGGAGAGAACCATCTGGAAGCGCCGGTGGAGGGGTTCTTGACGTTGCTGACCATCCTAATGTCCACCACCTGAAGCACCGGCTGCAGCGCCCCGTTGCCGCCGCCGTGCTCGAGACCGCCACCACCGCACCAGGTGTCAGCCACGCCACCATCGCGCCTGAGAGCCCTGGTGGATCTTGCAGATAAGAAGCTAGCATTGCGCTTGCATAAGAATTTACACGAGGGCCAAATAAATCACCTGTGGCAGTAGCCATAAACCTTTGGTTCCGATAATCATTCAATGTAAGCTGCTGCATCTTAGCATCTACTGTGCACTGTGCTGTTTCATCGAATGGCAGATTAATCACAGTAGATTCTGCCTTTGGTGTAACTGAAGAATCCAACACTCTCTTATCAGGAGAACTTGACGAGTTGCTAATAACTTGCTGAGTACATGGCATGAAGCAAGGTTCATGGATAGCAAGACCACCAGGACAGGATACACCAATATGTTGACTTGGATTGGCCTCAAAGATTGTGGGACTGCGGACTAGCGTGCACTCTGCCTGTAGTATCTCAAGTTGGATGACAATAATGACCCTGAATGAAGAAACCAAGACAGAGAAGGAAAAATAGTCAGAGAACAGCCAGTTATAATTGATTAGAATTATTTCACGGAACACATCAAATAGATTTAGTGGACATGACATGTAAAGAGTTTGCTCACCCGGAGAAAGGAAAATATACTTGCTTCAAGTAATGAACTTAAAATTGCAGGATATAAATGGAGAAAGAAATTTGAACAAGACCAGCAAGTTAGAAAAACATAATAGTTATACAGGAAGAAACAGTGAGCCTGTTTGTGATAAACCTACTAGAGCATTGAAACAAATAATAGAAGAATATTTGGCTTAAAGCTCAGGGCTTTGCCTTTTAGTTTAGCATATGTAGCGATACAAATATGTGGACAAAAAGTTATTCCCAAACTTTAGAAAAAAAAAATGACATGTTGGAAACTCCATGGAACTGTATCATCAAATAAGAAAGGAAAAATAGATGAGTGCAGCCCATCTAATCTAAATCAGTAATGTACAAGACATAGTACACCAGATGCAAATGGGAATGTAACATGAATATTGTGGCCATTTCAGTGACAAACTAAGAAAGCCAGAACCACAACGAACCAAATAAAACTGATGATATCAGTTTCACTTTTCAAAGTCTGTTGCAGTAAAAGACTAAATCATCGGCCGACAGTTTAGCCTGAAACAACGCTGAGCATTGGGCCTACATTTGATGCATCTGATCGACTGCCGAGCTCTCGCTGCAGGTGCCAAAACCAAATAATGGGGAGCACACCCGTATGCATTTGGTAACCGCAAAATGCAGTTGCATGTTTGATGGGATTGGAATCACCGCGATCGTTGCCGTGTTGGATGGGATTCAACCAGAGTCTGAATAGGGTTCTAGTTTCATCAGTAGCACAAGAATAAAATTAAAGGCACAAAAACCTAGGCACGTCTACAGACTACAGTAGTGACCCGTGACCAAGGACGCACACAACAGCCAGCGGCGGCGCATGCACAAGAAACGGCCCAATGTAGTGGATCCGTCCGTCCGGACGAGCTAGGATAGGGTAGGAAGGGGCCGGACGGGAGGCGATCGATCCGTCACCTTCGGTTGGGGACGAGGCCGGCGAAGTACTCGAGGACGCGGATGACGGTGCCGCGTCGGAGGTCGCCGCGGGCGACGAGGTGGTTGAGGGACGCGGCGAGCAATCCCGGATGCAGGAGCGTGCCGCCGTCGGAGAGCGCGACGCGGTACCGCCCCGCCTCCGCCGCGCCCGGGTCGCCGGCCATCCGCGGGTCGTCCGCCAGCTGCAGCACCGGGCGCAGCCCGTCCTCCCTCCACATCGCCTCCAACGCCCCCGTCGATAGGGCCACCTCCACCTCCATCTCCATCTCTTCCTCCCCTCCTCCGCCTCCTCCTCCTCCTCCCATTGCGCAGTGGGGTGGGGGACGCAGATGCAAAGAACTCGGAGGTAGTAGCCTAGTAGGAAGGCCCTCGCCGTTGCGGTTCCACAGTTTTGTAGTGAGAGAGAGTGGGGTGTCTTGGGATTTGGAATTTGGGCAGACGCGAAATGACCAAACTGGGCATGGAGGGCCTGCCGGCCGGCTACCGAAATTTGCCTTGCCAAAGATTTGGCGAGGCCAAAACAGGCAAAAAAAACTTACCATCGATTTGGCAAGTTTTACGTGAGAGGTTGGCAAGTTTTGGTTGCCAACCAATTGCGGCCAAAATCTTGGCATCGCCAATTCTTTTGGTTTGGTAAATTTTGGAGGAAAAAGTCTACTTTCGGTTCCCTTTTGCGGAAAGTCCGATTTTTGGTCCCTCAACTCCAAAACCCGGACAAAGCGGGTCCCCTCAACTTTTGAAACCGTGCAGATTTCGTCCCTCGGCGGTTTTTGGACGGTGGTTTATTCTGATAACTCCGGTTTTTCTTCTGATGACTGTGGTTTCGTTTTTTTTTTTTTTTTATTTATTTAAATTTGAATCTTTCAAAAATCATAGTAAATCACGAAAATTCATAAAATAGAAAATCCAATTTTGTTGGACTCCACATGAGTAGAGCTACGCAATGAATATATAATATGATACTTTTTGTACAAAGTTTTTGCTAGAAGGTTTTGCCTTTTTCTTTTTATTTATTTCACTCAATATTTAAAAATCATAATAAATTATAAAAAATCATAAAATTAAAAAAATAATTTTGCTAGACTCCACATGAGCATATTTACACAATAAAGATATATAGGTGTACTATTTAATTTATTGGCGGGGGATCCATCAAGGGTTTACGGCTACAGACGCATGCAGTCAAAGACAAAGAAACCTAGCTAACCTAACCCAGTTTAAAGAGCCCACAGTAACATCGTACTGTGTTATTGCGCGCCTCATGCGGAGTCCAACAAAATTGAATTTCTTATTTTATAATTTTTTCTGTAATTTACTATGATTTTTAAAGATTGAGTCGAAATAAAAAAAGGCAAAACCTTCTAGCAAAAACTTTGTACAAAAGTATATCATATTATATATTCATTATGCGTAGCTCTACTCATGTGGAGTCCAACAAAATTGGATTTTCTATTTTATGAATTTTCTGTGATTTACTATGATTTTTGAAAGATTCAAATTAGAAATAAATAAAAAAAAAAGAAAAACGAAACCACGGTCACTGTAGCAAAACCGGAGTTACTGTAGCGACACCACCGTCCAAAACCGCCGAGGGACGAAATCTGCACGGTTTCAAAAGTTGAGGGACCCGTTTTATCCGGTTTTGAAGTTGAGGGACCAAAATCGGACTTTTCGCAAAAGTTGAGGGGCGAAAAGTAGACTTTTTCCAATTTTTTGGAAGCAGACCCGGAATACATGGGCCGGCCGCCTAGAACACCAAACAGTTGGCCTCATTGGGCTCGCTGGACGAACTGCTGCTAGTCTGGACACATCAGAAACTTCATGCTGTATAATACAGATCACAGATTGTCAATGTCCAGATGAAATCGTTGCCTCGCAGATTAACACGCACCAACAAGATAGCAAGCAATTTCATTTGAAGCACGCATTCATTCCAGCAGATCGATTAACATGCAACGACTGAATGAGCATACTAATACACAAGGTCCTTGGAAGTTGCAAGATAAACAAACATACAACGATCCATGACATGCCGGAGCCATACGACCCTCCCTACCTACTACATAACAATACTGACTAGCAGTATCTGCATTTCCTAGAGAGGCTTCTCGGCCTGTAGTGCTCGAGACTCTGAATCAGTGCGCACTCTGTTTGCAGTATTTCTAACTTGTTGATGATGATGGTCTTGAAAACCTTGTTGGTGGAGACGATGGTCCTGAAAAAAGAAAAATACAAGATATAATAAGGAGACAGGAATGTGATCAACATAACCTCCAAGCGACACTAGGAAATGCAGGCACTGTAGATAAACAATGTTAGGTTATTGCAAGACATGTTTAAGGAAGGGGCACATTTTTTCTGAACTGAATGTGCTAGAATAGTACAGTTAAATCAATAAGGAGCCTCAATGTTAGTATAATCTTTTTGTAAGGAAGCATACACCACCTGTGTTTCTATAATCTCCAATAGAAACTAAGCTACACTGCACATTTAGTACATATGCTGCAATTCAGTTAACAATGACAGAAAAATGTAGCTCCAGAAAAGACTGGAATCGAAGCCTGTCTGTTTGTAACAGGCTAGGGTCTGGAATCGAACCCTTAGGGTCTGTTTGTAATAGATGTATTTGACATGCATCCTACTAGTACTTTACAGGAATGGGGGAAGAATTCTCTATTAAAAACAGTCAGCAAGGCACTAGTGTGGAGCAAAATGCGTCAATGATGGCATGAAGTGATGATAATTGATAGCAATGCCAGTCAACTAACTAGTTTGTAAATCACCATCAGCAGTCTCCATCAATTGATAATTGACATGTCAGAGCTTGCTTTTCTTTAGATCATGGCAATTGTGGTTCTTTGGATCATCGTAATTGTGGTAAGAAAATCCAAAAGCTTATGTCAGTGCCATTTATGTTTAACTACACAAGGAAACTGATTTTACATGTATTGTGCCGTGAACCATCTTCAGGTGGTTACAAACTGGCATTGCCTATCATTTTTAAAGACATGGAAATTATGGGAATGAAGCAGATTATTCATGTGGAAGGGGATACAGATTTTTTTATTATTATTGCAACTGTAAACTTATGTCAGTACCAATTTTACCTAGTAAATGTTAAAAAAACACACACACGCAAATTCCACATATATGCATAGCTGAACCTTGTAACGAATGGAAGAGCAAATCGGAGGTCCAGACTATGTTTGGTACTACTAACTCATAATGACATACAGAGAGATTTGCCAAATTGTCATCAAACACACACACCAAATACACCCTGACGTACGGGTTGAAGCTTCAATTCAGTTCCTCGTAGACATCTAAAACACAGAAGTAATTTTTCCCCAGTTCAGGGAACACAAATGGTAGTAGCAGGCACCACTCACCCAAATAAATAAAAAAAAAACAGAGAGAGCCATACCAAAACCCTAGATCAAAATGGATGCTTTTTGTTCAATCAGAAGGTAGAGACGGGAGATCGATATGGATTCTTCACCTGACGTAGGAGTAGCTGAGGAGGCGGACGACGGAGCCGCGGCGCAGGTCCTCACTCGCGACGAGGTGGTTGAGGGCATTGTCGAGACGCCGTCGGAGAGCCGGAGGCTGTACCGCGCCGGTCGGGGGCCGCCGGAGCCCGACGGCTCATGACTCAGCCTCACGTCCGCCACCTGCAGCACGGGGCGCCACCCGTCCACGGCCGACGGTGCGGGTGGTCCGGGTGGAGCACCCCACAGCACCTCCCACAGCGCCGGCACGGCACCCTGCGACAGGTCGGCCTCCAGCCCTCCCCCCATGTCGATGTCCCGGAGCCGGAGCTGGAGCGGAGGGACGACGTACGACGGCGGCGGAGGCGAGCTCGGGAGGTGGGAGTGGGGTGTGGTGTGGTGGAGGAGATTCGCGTGTGAGCGAAGTGTTTGTCAGGTGAGGTCCTGTCTCCTCTACTGTGACACGACAAGACGACGCGGTGTCACGGATCCCGAGGCAGTGCAGTGTGGACGGTGGAGATGAGGACTTGGGGGCCTCCAGCCGGCGAGGGGAGAGGCGTGTGGTGGAAGGGATGACCTGAGATCTGGAAAAATTCATAAGCTACCCTGTTACCGTTGGTTTGGTTGTGAGACTAGCAGGCATGGGTGGGCTCCATCTCTTGTTTTTTGAAGTGAAGCCAACCTCCTCACATGTTTGGTTGTGAGGTGGTTGACCCGTTTTTGTTTGGTTCGGAGGAGCGAAAAACAGGGGATGGAGGGAGTAACAATGGGGCCCACATGTCGAGTGTAACAGCTTATCTTCTTCCCCTAATTCCCGTTCCCATCGCCGGCCCCCAATCTTTAAGACAACGCCCGGCGTTGGCCGCCATGCGGGCATCTACCTCACCGGCGGCGTCGGGCAAGTCGGCCTCCACCTCCCGCCGCGTCGGGGCGTCGGGCTGGCCTCATGGGCGTCCAGCGGCGGCCTTCGGCGGCCCACCGTCCCGGGCGGCGCGCCCCGCCTCATCCCGTCGGCCGGCCCCGGCCGACGGCGGCGGCGTCCGACCTCATCCCGTCGGGCGCGCGGCCAGCCGTCATCGGCGCGCCCCGCCTCATCCCGTTAGCCGAGGAGCGGAGCGGCGTCGCGGCCTCGGCCCATCCTAGGCTCGGCGGCGTGGATTAGTGCCTTGCTCCGGCGGGCCCGGGCTCACTGCGGCATGGCTATCTCGGGCGAGCGCCGAGCCGGTGGACGGAGAAAAGCGCCGAGAAAAAAAAAAAAAAACGGACCCGAACGGAGAAAGCGGAGGTCGGATCCGTCGCCAAATTTGGACGGATGGAGCCAACCCACATCTTTGAGGTATATTCCTTTGGGGTTCAACCCAACCCACCTCCAACCCCCAACCAAACAACCAAAAAAATGGGTCCAACCCGAATGAGTTCAACTCATCACTCCAACCAAACACAGGGTTAGAGAGCCGCGGGTAGAAAAGGTTATGATAATTTGCACTGATCTTAGAATCTATGAAATCCTCCACCATCAGTCCATCACATGTTTGATTTCAGTGATCACTCCTCCCCTAGCTCACAGCCAATGTTCTAATAAAATTTGCTACATAGATTTTGGCATCTTTTCTTAGAAAAATTGACCTTACTGCCATTAAATATTTCCTCCTTCCTCTTGACATAAACAGGCACAGTAAAATGTATGCCCTTTTCACGTGAATAGATCTAAAGATGAATAATCCTAAGGCAATCAAATGCACCAGATTCTCCTAATAGTCACAGGCAGCATAGACATTCACCAACCAACCCGGGTGCATTTTCCTTGCTTCTACACTCGAACACTTAATTCTTAAAAATTTAAAATGACGGGGGCATTTACCTGAACACTTCACATGCATGCAGAAGCAGATACCAAACCGTTGATGAACAGAACAAATATATAAAAACATTCTTAAACATAAGATGAACCCTATAGCATAGGCCCATCAGTTGCCTAACACAGGTTCCACAATACGGCGGCAGGACATA
This sequence comes from Hyparrhenia diplandra, assembly GCA_015847255.1. Lineage (NCBI taxonomy): Eukaryota > Viridiplantae > Streptophyta > Magnoliopsida > Poales > Poaceae > Hyparrhenia > Hyparrhenia diplandra. The sequence goes on from JADLZK010007857.1 coordinate 219,231, forward strand.
GTAGATAGGTTTTCTGTTTTCCAGCAACCAACCTCCAGGACATAACTAACTACCTGGTCCATAGGAACCAGCACACATATACATACAGATAGGTACTGAAATATAACTAGACATGATAAACTAGAAGCCAGACTACTAAGCAAAAGCAACCTTCATAGAACTACTTGATCTGCAGTTTTACCCAGAAACCTCCTGCATGAGACTGCACGAGCCAAGGCACTAATGCGCTTCAGACAAGACAGTCCTTAGACCAGTGCGCAGGCTGGTTGCATCTGAAGCACAGTTGGGCAATCCTTCCTGCCGACCAACCCATCAAGCAACCATTGAAATCACAGAACGTGGAATCTCAGATGAAGCTGATAGAGGAGTAGGCTTCCATTCTGACTGCACAAAGCCTGTGGCACCCACACCTGTAGCACAGCCATAAGCATTGCTGGAGGTTAGCAGGCTTTGTTTGGCTTCCAAATTGGCAGAGCAATCATCCTCCAGAATGGGGCGTGAAACATCATTCAAAAGGTTGCTGGTCTCTTCCAGCTTCTCAACACCAATGATGATGCATCTCACACGCTGCTGACCATTGAAGTTTTCCTCATCGATTCTCAGCTTGAATAGGTATTCACGCCAAAGGACCGCCTGCATGATTGCTTTGAATCTCACGTCATCTTGTTCAACATTTCGCATCATGAAAAGCTCTTGAGCTGTGTGGCCAAATATCGTTTCACCAGCCTCTTGCAATGCAATAGCATAAGTAGTACCAGTGTGATCCTTGATCTGACACGAAAGCACGCATACCTGTACTCACAATTTTCAGTGCGCTGATTGCATCTACGACAATACCATGTCCCATCACCATTTCTTGTCACCTTTTTGTAACATCGTTTACCATTAAGCTCCAAGGTACAAGCTTGATAACAGAATTTATCAGTCCTCACATGTGACAGTACAGCCCTGACAGTGATGAAGTCAGGCTTATCTGATCGCCCCAGGTTCTCATCCTTGATTTGTGCAATTGTCTTCCGCACAAAAATTCATGCTCATGTTTGATATTTCCCGAGACAAAGAAATGCAAGGAGTATTCTTTCCTTCAGTTATGTACCACTGCTTCAGCCTTTCAGCCACTGGAAAGTGTGGGTTTACTTTTAACTGAGTTGAGCTCATTGTGGTCAAAGATCTACCACGGAATTCACTCACACGGCCACCTTTGAGACACAGTACAGGGTTTGAACCCGAATCACACAGCAGCTTCAGTTGATGTCCCTCTGCATCACAGAATTTGCCCCAGAGGGTTATTTCAATGCTCGAAAAGACATGTCTTTCAGTTGAACAATTCTTTTCTGGGTGTCCGGGCCACCCATTCGGATTATTGTGGCAGAAGGGCCAACTGATGTAACAATTCCAACCAGGTCCACAAAAGCACCTGCCTCAATGTTCTCAATTTAAACACCTGCGGAAATTATATTGCTGCCTCGGGATGTTGCCATCATCTTCAGCGCAGATCTCGATAGATGTTTTGATATCCAGAGTTATTTCATACTCATGGTTCAAAGAGTTCAACTTTTGCTGGTTTCAACGACCCTCTAGATATCAGGTACACCTTGTCAACTTCAATGAGGTCAAAAACTGATCAGCCTGCGCATTGAAGCATGTCGCATCAATTTCTCCACCCTGCCCATCAAGGAGATCAAAGGAGAAGACTTTTCCAGGACCTCTATTGCTGTTGTAGTGCCTAAGATCAGTCTTTGCAGTCACCCTAGCCTTGATCTTCCATCTAGTTTGGTATGGGTTCAATGCACTAACAGGGGTAATGTCAATATTAGCTTGAGCAGCATTGACCCGTAAGTTGGTGACCTGCTCATTAGGTTGGTTTCTCATCGCATAGGGTTTGGGGTTGCCAATTATGTCACACTCACTTTGCAGAACATCAAGTCTGATAACAATAATGATCCTGAACAAAAGATAAAGGCATGGTCAATTAAACTGATATGAGGCAATCCACCAAAAAAGGTGTCAACAAACTATATTCTTCTCATTAGGAGATGCCTAGTCAGCTCTAACAGAAATAGGTATTTCAAAGAATTGACTCAATTCAAGAACCAAATAAGTTGGGGAAACAACGATTCTTAAATATTCATGAAACAACAGTAACCCACTTCACATCTTAAAATTCAGCATATCAGTAAATCCACATTCTATTGTTGTACGGTAATTCATTAGAATTCTATAATTGTGCAAACTTTAGTAACACCCATGAGAGTATACAAGGTTCAGACTCGTCATATCTTAAAACTGCTATTTGGAAATTGGAAGGTCCGTGATACTGATTTGACATGGATGCCAGAATGAGAGCTTTCCAACTTGAAACTACTAGCACTAAAACTACAGCACCCGTTCACTGCACTGAGGATCATCAACAGTATAGAAAGTTTTTAGTTTATATAGAATAAAAAGAAACTCTGCATGTTAACCATTGTCTGTTTGACGGTTTTCTTTCATTGGAAAAATGCTAATGACATTGGGAAAATAACATATATGTGCATTGTAGGATGAAAGGGGGAAACATCCAGAGAAGCGCAACAACCTTGACAGAAACAAGAATATAATAATCGGCTGAAAGTTAGACTCCATCTGGACAAGTTAACCTAATCTAAAGGCAGCAGAAAACCATCAACAAGACTTCCCTGAGTGTGGACTGGAATGATCATAAACTCCAGTAACACATCAACCAAATACCATTTTCTACCACCATCAAAGCCCAACACATTTCCAAGGCGGTAGTCGCAAATCTCCCACAGAAATGTCGCAAAGTTTCGCAACTCTAACAATACGGCACGAGTCTAACATGCTGCAGGTTTTGCAGCACTGAACATTGAGCGAATCATGAGGGAGGCAAACAAAGATTCAACATTTCTACGCACGCAACAAGATAAAAACAAATCTGCAATTCAAACAAGGGATGCAGCGTGTTATCGAGCACAGGGAAGGATTAATAACTAATCCTCACCTGCGGTTCTGAACGGTGCTGCAGGTGAACTCCTGGAGGTGGATAATTGAGCCCTTCTGGATGGAACCGCCTCGGACGCACGTGTTCTCAGCAGTGACGAGCATGGACTGCATCGGTAGACGCTGTCCGAGAGCACCATCCTCCTGAAGCGGCACAGGGGTTGACCATCTGCACGTCCATCACCTGCAGCATCGGCTGTAACGCCCCGTTGCTCTCAGCATGCTCAGAGATCGCCACCACCGCGCCCGGGCGCCAGCTGTGCTGCCATTGCAGCCGAGAGCCCTGGTGAATCTTGCAAGTAAGAAGCGAAAGCATTGGCCTGCATAAGAATTTCCATGAGGGCCAAAGCATCACCTGTGGCAGGTCCATGGATGGCAAGACCACCAGAACAGGATACACCAATATGTTGAGTTGCATTGGCCTCAGAGATTGCGGGACTGCGGATTAGCGTGCACTCAGCGTGAAGAATCTCAAGTTGGATGACAATAATGACCCTGAATGAAGAAACCAAGACAGAGAAGGAAAAAATAGTCAGAGAACATCCAGTTATAATTGATTAGAATTCATTCACGGAACACATCAAGTAAATTTAGTGGGGATGTGGCATGTGAGGAGTTTGTTTATCCAGAAAAGGAAAATATACTTACTTCAAGCAATGAACTTAAAATTGCAGGATATAAATTGAGAAACAAATTTGTGAACTGGACCAAACCTATAATAAGACTACAAGAGCAAGGACTATTGAAGGGCTGCGTTTTTTCTATCGACGGTAAACCGCGGTAAAACCGCTGTTACCGCTATACCGGCAGGTCCGTTACCGGACCGCCGGTATAAAAGAAGGCAAATTCAAAATTTAAAATTTGAAAAAATCGTTGAAAAAATTCTGTAAAATAGTTCATGATTTATAGAAGCCAATGGTATAAAAATTTGTCAAATTGGAGTTGGTTTGGTATAAAAAATTTCAAATCTAAGTTTGAAAAAAAGAAAAAAGAAAAATACACAGCCGCCCATTAAGGCCCATTAAATCATGAAGGTCGAAAAAACATACTAAACACACTCAAATTTAAGTAATTTTGACATCATTGGATTCTACAAATCATGAAGTATTTTTAGGAATTTTTTAGCATTTTATAAAAAAAAATTACATTTTGAATTTTGAAAAACCGTTCAAACTGCTCAAACCCTCGGTAAAACCGCTCAAACCGCCGGTAAAACCGCTCAAACCGCCCGGTTTACCGGATTTTACCGTTCGCCGGCGCCGTTTGAATTCAAACGAATTCAAATTCCAAATCGCCCCGGTAACCGGCCGGTTTACCGTAATCGACGGTTTACCGATTCGGACCCCGGCGGTTTTCTGGGTCCGGTCGGTATAAAAACGCAGTTGAAGGGTCACTGGCTCTTATCGATACAAACGCAGTCATATACGGATACAAAAAAAAAAGTCAGCTCAGCTCTCTATATGATGGACAGGAAAATGTTGGATCTATTACTAACTCTTTGCCAATTTCATTCAAAACGGAGAACAGTCCCGCATGCAATGCATTTCGGTAACCAAAAAACCAGCTCTTGTTGGCAGGCCAAGCAGATCTGTCAATGACTCACTGCACAGACACAGAACCCCACCCCTAAGCCAAGAATGGTCCTAACAAAGTAACAAAGGCACAAAATCGTAGACTTTCTACAGTAGGATAGGACGCCTTGCCCAGATTTTCAGTAGCACAAAAATAAAAAAATAAAAAGGCACAAAATCGTAGACACTTGTACAGTAGGATAGGACCAGAAATAATCTAAATCTAAATCTAAATGTGGATACCGAAGGACGCGCTAGGATAGGATGGGAATGGGGAGTATAGGGGCCGGGATGCGAGACGGATCGATCCGTCACCTTTGGTTGCGGATGAAGCCAGCGAAGTACTCGAGGACGCGGATGACGGTGCCGCGGCGAAGCGCGCCGCGGGAGACGAGGTGGTTGAGGGACGCGAGAGCATCCCCTGCTGCAGGCGCGCGCCGCCGTCGGAGAGCGAGACGCGGTACCGCCCCTCCATCCGCGGGTCGTCCGCCAGCTGCAGCACCGGGCGCAGCCCGTCCTCCCCTCCACATCGCCTCCAACGCCCCCGTCGACAGAGCCACCTCCATCCCTTCCTCTCCTCCTCCTCCTCCTCCTCCTTCCATTGCGCTGTGGGGAACGGAGATGCAAGGAACTCCGATCGGAGAGACTGCAGTGTGCAGAGAAGTGTGCGGAGAGAGGAGAAAAGCACTCTCTGTTGCAGACTTGTCAGTTATCACGGACTTGGGGCGGCGAAGTAGAAATGACGAGAATGGGCATGGAGAGCGAGGCGTACGCGGGAAGCTGCGCGTGGGGACGTTTGCGGTAGACGGCGGGTGTTTTAGGATTTGGAATTTTGGCACACGCGAAATGACCAAACTAGACATGGGCAGCACCAACTTGCGGACTGTTTGAGAACTCATGGATTCAATTTGTCACAAACAAGAAGGAAACGTGACGAGAAGCGGAAAAACACACGAATTTTCTTGCCCATGTTGGCCAGCGGCGTCGCCGAGAGGCATCGACGAGCTGGGATATGAAGAGCGAGAACGGGCGGAGAGAGCCTATGAATAGCGAGAACGGGGCGGAGAGAGCCTAGGGCACTAGGCGCGCAGTTTCGCGCCGCACGAATCCGAGTCGGTGTCGGGGCACGCCAGCGGACCACCTCCGCCCCTTATGCTATCTTTGTGGCCGCCGCCGCACCGGGCGCGGTCGCTTCCTCTATGGCACCACCATCGGTTGTGTATGCGGTGCACATGCGCCCATGGAGCAAAGACCGCCTAGCGCGCAAGATCTGGAGGAGGCGGAGGGGGGGACGCCACATTAGGTGGAATAGAGGGAGGTGAGATGATAGGAGGGGACATCTCAAACATGGGGGCACTGTAGCTGGAGGCTCGGGCAAGGCCGCGACCATCTACACCGGAGATATCCTTTGGGGAAGACGATGTACTGAGCATCTTGGCCATTCCGCTCAAATCGGAAGGTGAAAACACTTGGGCGTGGCACTATGATCACCGACGAACGTTCTCGTCGGTGTACAAAGTGTAGGCGCGGGATTTGCTAATAAGCAAAGATTGTAATGGGGGCACGCCCGGATCAAACCCGGCCAGACGGAAGTGTCCGCCCCCATCCTCATCCCCGACCGATTCGGTCCCGCATCATCATCATCGACCGATTCCGTCAGCCGGGCGCGGAAGGGTGGGATCGGGAAAGAGGAGAAAAATTTTTATTGCATGTGGGTCCCACAAAGGCCCACAAAACCGATGCCTACACCGCGGGCTATTGAACCATACTTTGAGTTGGTTGTATCCGAACCGCTCGGTTCGCTCCTACTTTCTGGGGTCTTGCGAAAGCTGAAAAAGACATTGGTAACCAATCATTGTTGGCATTGTCCAATGTCTTTTCAAAGCTCTAAAGAAGAATGAAAATCGATGTTTGTTTTGCATGTAGATCCAAGACATCCTACGAGGAGGATTCAAATGATGACCTAAATGGATCTTTGTATTGGCGCTATAATTTAATCAAAATGTGGCCGGAGAAGTTGGTTCAATCTTTACATTGGTGACTTCAGCGGTGTCTGCTTTGGTGCTTTTAACTAGATTTCCTTTGTGTGTGTAATTGCGGTTGAAGTGTTGAATAACTAAAGTGTCGTAGTTGTGCGCTAGATCGCGCCCGGCCGCCATCGGGCCTGTGGCGCCATGGCCCCTCGCTGCGAGCGCCGCGGGGTCGTGGGAGAGGCCGGCCACCGGATCCATGGCAAAGGGCCCGGATCCGCGCACCACGACCCCGACCCCGATCGTCGAGGCGTAGCCCGCCATGGATGCTGCCAAGGGCGTTGTCGGAGGAGGGAAAAAGGGGGGAGGTAAAGGGAGCTACACGCCACCACGGCTAGATTCCGCCACTGGGGGGCGGATCCGGCGGCCGATGCCACCCCCTGTTCGCCGAGCTCGTAGATTAGGGGTTGAGAAGGAGGTGTGCAGAGGAGCGAGGGGAGTGGGGGTGGTGGATGGCATAAGCGGGATCCCGTTGTTTGGGGGTCACCGGGCCGCCCGCCACCACGGGCAAGGGCGGCGGCCGCCGAAAAGGGTAGGAGAGGTGGGGCTTCCCAACAATCATGGTCGCCGCCCGAGTCACCCGGGGGGGCGCTCGAGGGATGGGGAACTCCAGTTTTGTGTGCTTCGATCTAGAGATCTACCGATATATATTAACTTACATCGCCGCCATCTCCATCAATGATTTTAAAATAAATAATTACATTCTATTTTATATTTTAATTTAAGTGTTGCCACCATTGATGGTGAAGCCTTGATAGCAGCGGTAAGAGCCCCCCACAAGGAGCTTTTTCTCTACAACATAAAAAGAATGAAAGTAAGACCGTTATTTGGTGTCAAAAAAATTTCACCTCACTTTCAACCCCCCTGCGATACACCCACCCTCCCGCACCATCTCTACCCTCGTGCGATCCCACCAAATATAGAAAGTCAAATAAATATTGATTGATCATTAATCATGCATGCATGATCAAATATAGAAGGCCACAACAATCACAACAATCAAAAAAAAAAAGGAAAGAAAAAAATTGATTGGTCATTAATCATGCATGCGTAGCTAACGCCTCACCCCCTTCCTTTTTGCGATAAATTGAAAAGGAAAAAAAAAAAATGATCGATCATTAATCATGCATGCATGGCTAAAGCCTCCTTCCCATTCCTTTTCTTGTGACAAACTCAAAAGGAAAAAAAAAAATTGATCGGTCATTAATCATGCATGCATGGCTAATGCCTCCTTCCCCTTTTCTTTTCTTGGGACAAATTCAAAAGGGAAAAAAATCACTCCACATTAATCATGCATGCATGGCTAATGCGATTTTCTCTCTTATCTTTTCCCCGTAAATGGAAACAAATAGTTGTGGACCTTCCATCTCTCATACAAACGTTGTAGCTTTGCCCGGTGTGCCGACATCAATCATGCTCTTTCCAAGGCGCGACGTCAATCATGCTCTTTCCAAATCGGGATTCACGACTCGAGGCAACAAAAATCTCTCGCCATCAAAGTTTCCACTGCGGACCCATCCTCCGCCCCAGGTGTGCAAACGACGCCTTCATCACCCTTTGGCTCCGCTACCCTCCCCACCGTGCCCTCAACGCAAATGAGGCGCCTCCCCATCGCGAATGCCGTCGACACACTCAGTCCGGCTCGGTTGCCTTCCAACGTGCGCCGCCCAACCATTGCGGGCGTCGCGGCTGCCCTCGGCATGCTTCGCCGTCCACGGACTTGATGACAAGCGAACGACGAGACTCCTCGGTACACTTTGAACATCCCCATCCCACGACGGCCAAGGGCACCTCCTCCGGCTACCGCCTCCGCGACCACCGCCCGGCTCGCCTCCGCCCCGCTTCTGATTGTCACAAATATCGCGGCAGCCCTGGGCGTGCTCGTGGGCCTCGGGGCGTACCCTCGCGACCACCTCCGCCATTCGCGGCGTGCTAGCATACAGGCGAGCACGCCACGCCAAAGACCAACTCGTCGAACGCCACCACACCGTCGAGCCCGTCGTTGTGCCGTGACTACGCGGGCACGCGATGACCACCACCAGGGTCTGGGGAAACCTCTTCATCGGCGGGAGCTCCAAGGGGTGGCCACAGCCTATCGGCGACAACGACTCTCCCTTGTGCCCTCTCGCAACTCGGCTCCGAGGATGTGCGACAGCTTTTGGCGTGAATCATTGACTCAACGTGGGCGTAGTGCGATCTATGTGTTTTTAGTTTCACAACATTGTTATCTTATCATGCGATCTATGTGTTTTTATATAAAATTTAGTCATCCGCAGCAACGCACGGGCGTGATGCTAGTTTTGGAAAAAAAAAATCTGGAACTCACTCTTGTGAACGAGATTGGACCACGAGATGGTGATGAATCTCATTTTTTTCATTTCTTACCATATCATTTCTTATCCCCTGAATTTAACTACCGAATTTGAAAGGTCATGGAATATCAAATTCTAAACCCAATAGTGTAGCCCATGAAGTAAATTTCAATTTAGCATAAATTAAAGGATCCAAATGGGCCACTGGATTAAATTCAGTCTCCTTTTCTGTGGCACGATAACTAAAAATCTGTGCAACTACAGAATTTGCGGTAGCACTTGCTTTAAACTGGGCGATACTTGCTTTTGTTTCCCTGTTCTAATAAAATTTGCGACACATAGTATTTTGGCATCCTTTCTAAGAAAAATTGAGCTGCTCGCCATTAAATATTTCCTCCCTCTTGGCATAAACAGGGTATGTCTTTTCAAGCGAATAGAACAAATAATAATCCTCAATCAATCTAATGCACCAGATACCCCTAAACCCTAATAGTCACAGGCAGCACAGATGTTCACCACATACCGGGGGTGCATTTTCCCGAACACTTCACATGCATGCAGAAGCAAAGTAGACAAAAAAAACAAACCGTCAATGAAAAGAACAAATATATAAAAACATTCTCCCACATTAGATGAACCCTAAAGCATATGCCCACAATAAGGCAGGCTGGCAAAGGAGAACATATTACTTAAGACTGGTAGATAGATTTTTTCAGCAAAATCCTGCATACTACTAAGTACTTACTAGCCCTCTAGTCTATAGGAAGAACCAGGCACATAGATACAGATAGGTACTGAAGATATAACTGTACATGATAAAGTAGGACTCCAGCCTACTAAGCAAAAGCAATCTTCATAGAACTACTTCAGAGGTTTTTCCAGTGACCTCCAGGATGAGACAAGGCACTGAAGTGCCTCAGACAAGGCAGTCCTTAGACCAGTGCTCAGGCAGGTTGCATTTGAAGCACAGCGGGGCTCCACTCGCTGCCGACTGACCCAAGAAGCCAAAGCCACCATTGAAATCAAAACCACCGGATGAAGCTGATGGTGGAGTAGGCATCCAGTTGACTGTGCAAAAGCCTGTGGCACCCACATTGTTGGAGGTTAGCATGCTGCAGCTGTAGCTTGCTCTCTCTAGCTGGAGGTTAACATTGCTGCAGGTCAGCATGCTCTGTCTTGCTGGATCCAGCTTCTCCGCTCTCATAATGCTGCACATGACACGGTGCTCATCGTTGAAGGTTTCTTTCTTGACTTTCAGCATGACGAGAAACTGCTGCCAGTGAACCCCTGTAAGATCTCAGCGAATCGTTCTGGGTCTTCTTCTCTGATGTTGTAGAGGTCGTGGGCGCTGTGGCCAACAATCTCGATACCAGCCGCTTGGAATGCAGTAGCATAGGTGACCCCAGTGTGGTCCTGGATCCGCACTGCAGCAAGTATCTATACCGCAATTTGGTAAGTTCTTGTCGATTTGCCACACTGCCAAGTACCATCACCATTATTTATTAACTTTTTATTGCACCGCTGACCATTCACCTCCATGGTGCAAGCAGGATAACAAAAATTATCAGTGCTCAGATGTGAAATTGCACCTTTAACAGTGATAAAGTCTGGCTTATCTGATCGCCCCAGGTTCTCATCCTTGATCTGTGCAATTGTTTTCAGCACATGATTCCTGCAAGACAGAGAAATGCAAGCACTATTCTTTTCCTTCAGTTAGGTACCACTGCTTCAACCTTTCAGCCACAGGAAAGTCTGGGTGGGTTTTTTAACTGAGTTGAGCTGACTGTGACTACAGATCTTCCACTGAAATCACTAACATGGCCACCTTTGAGAGACAGTATAGGGTTTGAACCCGAATCACACAGCAGCTGCAGTTCATGTCCCTCTGCATGACAGAAGTTCCCCATAACGTAATTTCTACGCTCGACCAGACATGTCTTTCAGTTGAAGAGTTCTTTTCTGCGCTTCTGAGCCATCCTTTTTTCGGATTATCGTGGCAGAAGGGCCAACTGATGTAACAATTCCAATCAAGTCCACAAGAACATTTGCCTCAATGTGCTCAATTTCGCTTATCTGCCGGAAATTATACTGCTGCCTAGGGATGTTGCTATCATCTTCAGCACAGACCTCGATAGATGTTTTGATATCCAGAGTTATTTCATACTCATGGTTCAAAGAGTTCAACTTCTTCAGTGCTGGTACCAACAACCCTCTAGAAATCAGGTACACCTTATCAACCTCAATGAGGTCAAAAAACAGATCAGCCTGTGCATTGAAGCATCTTGCACGTATTTCTCCACCCTGTCCATCAAGGAGATCAAAGTTGAAAACTTTTCCAGCACCTTTAGCGTTGTTGTAGTGCCTGAGACCAGTCTTTGCAGTCACCCTAGCCTTAATTGTCCACCTTTCTTGGTAGGGGTTCAATTGAGCCACTGGGACGATACGACTTGCATCATTCTTAGACACCGGAGCTCTATTCATATGCCCTGAGGCGGTTGCTGATAAAAGGACTGTGCAGGTTGGTCGTATGTATTCCCACGAGCACCACTGCCACCAGCCATGGAAGGAACTGCAAACCTTGGGTTCTGGTGAGAGTTCAGTGAAGGCTGCTGCAACTGCAAGTTTGACTGCACAATACCCACATTCGTTGTATTATTATGTGCTGAAGTTGTACCATAAGAGAGACCAGATGCCACACTGGGAACAGATTCTACTGCATGACCAATTGGAGGGCCCATCATACCCTGCAGATGCGTGTCGATCTGTCCCAGCAGGCGGCGGGACTCAGACAATGGATTCACCTTCTCTGCCTTGAGAACAGTGCACTTCACGCCAGAAAAGAACCGCTCCCGTTCGACCTTCAGCTGGAACACATACTTCTTACCCACAGCGCCCAGTATGATATCATTCAGCTGTGCATGATCGTGCTCTTTGTACTTCATCGAGTAGAGGTCCTTTGCCCTGCAGCCAAGTATCTCTTCTGCAGCCTCTTCATACACGGTAGCAGATGCCGTGCCCGTGTGATCCTGGATCTGAATGTAAACAGAGCACCCATACTTACGGGCTCTAAAACCAGTACCTACATACGTTACAGCACCACGCCCCGCCAACATGTCCAGTTGCCATACCATTGCATTGCTTACCATTGTCCCCTAGCGGGCAGGCAACATGGCATAGGAGCTCGGTTACACATGAGAAAGTAGCCTTGACAGTGATGAGGTCTGGCTTATCAGAGTACCCTAAGTTTTCATACTTGATCTGTCCAACCAGTTTCCAGACCGGCAGCTTGTCTCCGCCAGATGGATAAGATCCGCAAGAAGGCCCAATCTTAATGGCTCCGAACCCAGGATTAAAATCAGACCTAAGACCATAACTCAATGATCTACTAGTGCTGGACACCACAGAGTTCCTTGGCGGCGTCGGCTTGTAGAGCTTGAGACTCCCAATCAGTGTGCACTCAGTTTGTAGTATTTCTAACTGGGTGATGAAGACGGTCCTGAAAAAACAAAATACAAGATATAATTGAGAGACAGGAATGATCAACATGCCTTTCAAGCAATAAGGCACTAGAAAATGTAGACACTGTAGATAAATGTTGTTAGGTCACTGCAAGACATGTCCAATGAATGGCACATTTTTCTCTACTAAATGAGCTGAAATAAGATTTAGGATGGCCCAACAGTGCCACTCCTTCAGATGCCACCATGCTGAGCTGCTCATCCTGGGAACGATGCCAACATTTAGCTTACAACACTCAAGCTGTTTTAAAATATTAAAAGAATAGTGGGACATCAATGTAAGCCAAGTGCTAGAATAGTATAGCAATAACTGTTTAAATCCATAAAGGGGATTAATTGTATAATTTTTTGTAAGGAAGTGTATATCTCCTGTGATTCTATACTCTCCAATAGAAACTAAGCTACACATTTAGTACAGATGCTGCAATTCAATTACTAACGACAGAAAAAAAAAGCAACTCCTGAAAAGACTGGAATCAAAGCCTACAGGTCTGTTTGTAACACATGTATTTGACATACAGCCTGGTAGAGCTTTTGCAGGAAGGTGGGGAGAATTATTGATTAAAAACAACAATCTACAAGGCACGAATTGTGGAGCAAAATCGTCAATGCTGGAATGAACCATGAAGTGATAACAGCAAGGATTGATTTTACATGTATTATGCCCATGAACCATCTTGGGGCGCAGCTACAAACTGGCATTGGCTGTCATCGGTCAAGGACATGGAAATAATGGGAATGAAGCACATTATTCATGTGGAAAGGAATAGATTTTTTCTATTATGCCCTTAGGCAATTGTTGCAAGTTGAACCTAGTAAATGTGAACAAACACACACACACACATTTGAACCTTGTAACCAATGGAAGGAGCAAATCAGAGCTCCAGACAAAGATTGGTGACTCATAAGGACTTTATACACAGATCTGCTAATTTGTCATTCAAATACAACGTGATAGGTGAAGCTTTCAGTGCATCGTATCACCAATCCACGATGGGTTTTTTTTTTTTTTTCCCAGTGCAGGCAAGCAGTCACCAATCACCACCGAAAAAAGGGACAAGCCTAGATCAAAGTGTGACCTTTTTCGTTCATCAGAAGACAGAAGGTAGAGATGGGGGATCGATATGGATTCTTCACCTGACGTGGTCCGGGTCGGGGTCTTGGACGAAGCTGAGGAGGCGGACGACGGAGCCGCGGCGGATGTCGTCACCCTTGGCGCGGGGGGGTTGAGGGCCCAGTCGAGCGTTGCGTGCTGCGAGTAGACGCCGTCGGAGAGCAGGAGGCGGTACCGCGCCGGCGCCCGTCGGAGGCCGGAGCCGCCGGGCACGGACCTCACGTCCACCACCTGCAGCACGGGGCGCGACAAGGCCCACCTCGCCGAGAGCGGCGGCGCACCCCACAGCCCCGGCACGGCCCCCTGCGACAGGTCGGCCTCAAGCCCTCCCCCATGTCGATGTCCCGGAGCCGGAGCTGGAGCGGAGGGACGACGTACGACGGCGACGGCGCGGTCGCGGAGTCGAACTCGCTCGGGAGGTAGTGGAGTGGTGTGGAGTGGAGTGCGGAGTGGTGGAGCGAAGTGTTTGTCAGGCGAGCCCCCTGTCTCCTCAACTGTGACACGACAAGACGAGGCGGTGTCGCGAATAGGCGTGTGGTGCCGGGAGTCTTTTGCGTTGCGTGTGATGGAAGGGATGATTTTTTTTTTTTTTTACAAAGGAACTGGGCTACTTATATTAAATTAAAAGGTATAGGCAGAAAACTGCCAAAATGTTACAATTACAGGGGAGGGCCAGATCCCTCAAAAGTTCTCGATGACACATTGCTTTGTGAGAGACATGGGGACATTGAATGACAGGATTACTGCTAGAAGAGCTTTGGAGGAAGGCTTGATGCGCCAAATTATGTGCTTCGACATTGTTGGTTCTTTCGACCTTTTCCACCTTCGCTGCTACTCTCTCCGTCCCAAAAATGTTTGTCGCTTTTCGGTTTTTCGCCACAACTTTGATTTGATTTATACAAAATAAGTGCAACATTTATATCTTCAAATAAATTTGTTAAAAAACTAGGTTCAATCCAAATGATACTAATTATGTATGATAAATATTAATATTTTTTAATCTATAATTTTTTAAAGTTGTTTCTCGGGAAGCCGTAAGTGGCGAACATTTTTTTTTTGAGAATTACATTAAGACAACGCAGACGCTCACAACACGCACGCACACTCACCCCTATGAACACACGTCACGCCAAACCCTACCCCTATGAGCACCTCCAGGAAGGACCTGGACGGCCGGCAGATCCGGAGATTCTCGAAGTCACCATAGGCGCCTCGTCACCGGCGGAAACGCCGCTACCACTTAATGCATAACGCCGGTAAATCCTTAGGAAAATCAGGAAAAGGTCGCGAGCGGGATATAACCCCGGTGGGTAGGTGGCCCCACTAGACCGATCCTACCATTAGACTACAAGCCAATTCGCAAGTGGCGGACATATTTTGTGACAGAGGGAGTATGTCTTTGAGAAAAGATGGGAGACTGGGATTGAAGAGCTGTAATCTCCGGTCAGGGCATTCTTCTGAGCTTTTCTTGTTGATGAAATCAGCCAGAAGGAGGTTGTCAGTGTAGATGACTGCTTCTTTTGAGCCAAGGGCTTGCTTTGCAGATTGTGGCTGCCAGGTAGGTAGCCATAGCTTCAGCTTGTAGAACAGAGGAACAGCCTTGGAACTTTGCTCGAATCTGAAATTGGCATGCCTTGGGGTAATCTTTAAAGACAATCCCCAATCCAGCTTCTCTCAGGGTGAATAACTCATTATCAGGAGAGATGGAAGTATCAGTAAAGCACTGAACCAGAGGCTTTGGAGCCAAGGTAGCAGGCCTTGTTTGAATCACAGGGATGACTTGGTGATAGAGCAGTGCTCTACTCCTATCGGCGTGTTAAGCTCATGAGAAGTTACTGAGAAAATATTGTAGCATTTGTTTTTTTGTTTATATTTAGTAATTAGTATCCAATCGTAGATAAATTATTAGGTTTAAAATAAACCGTTGATGAACAGAACAAATATATAAAAACAGTCTTAAACATCAAGAGGAACCCTATAGCATAGGCCCATCAGTTGCCTAACACAGGTTCCACAATACGGCGGCAGGACATAGTTGATAGGTTTTCTGTTTTCCAGCAACCAACCTCCAGGACATAACTAACTACCTGGTCCATAGAAACCAGCACATATACATACAGATAGGTACTGAAATATAACTAGACATGATAAACTAGGAGCCAGACTACTAAGCAAAAGCAACCTTCATAGAACTACTTGATCTGTAGCTTTTCCCAGAAACCTCCTGCATGAGACTGCACGAGCCAAGGCACTAATGCGCTTCAGACAAGACAGTCCTTAGACCAGTGCCCAGGCTGGTTGCATCTGAAGCACAGTTGGGCAATCCTTCCTGCCGACCAACCCATCAAGCAACCATTGAAATCACAGAACGTGGAATCTCAGATGAAGCTGATAGAGGAGTAGGCTTCCATTCTGACTGCACAAAGCCTGTGGCACCCACACCTGTAGCACAGCCATAAGCATTGCTGGAGGTTAGCAGGCTTTGTTTGGCTTCCAAATTGGCAGAGCAATCATCCTCCAGAATGGGGCGTGAAACATCATTCAAAAGGTTGTTGGTCTCTTCCAGCTTCTCAACACCAATGATGATGCATCTCACACGCTGCTGACCATTAAAGGTTTCCTCATCGATTCTCAGCTTGAATAGGTATTCACGCCAAAGGACCGCCTGCATGATTCCTTTGAATCTCACGTCATCTTGTTCAGCATTTCGCATCATGAAAAGCTCTTGAGCTGTGTGGCCAAATATCGCTTCACCAGCCTCTTGCAATGCAATAGCATAAGTAGTACCAGTGTGATCCTTGATCTGACACGAAAGCACGTACCTGTACTCACAATTTTCAGTGCGCTGATTGCATCTACGACAATACCATGTCCCATCACCATTTCTTGACACCTTTTTGTAACATCGTTTACCATTAAGCTCCAAGGTACAAGCTTGATAGCAGAATTTATCAGTCCTCACATGTGACAGTACAGCCCTGACAGTGATGAAGTCAGGCTTATCTGATCGCCCCAGGTTCTCATCCTTGATCTGTGCAATTGTCTTCCGCACAAAATTCCTGCTCATGTTTGATATTTCCCGAGACAAAGAAATGCAAGGAGTATTCTTTCCTTCAGTTATGAACCACTGCTTCAGCCTTTCAGCCACTGGAAAGTGTGGGTTTACTTTTAACTGAGTTGAGCTCATTGTGGTCAAAGATCTACCACGGAATTCACTCACACGGCCACCTTTGAGACACAGTACAGGGTTTGAACCCGAATCACACAGCAGCTTCAGTTGATGTCCCTCTGCATCACAGAATTTGCCCCAGAGGGTTATTTCAATGCTCCGAAAAGACATGTCTTTCAGTTGAACAATTCTTTTCTGGGTGTCCGGGCCACCCATTCGGATTATTGTGGCAGAAGGGCCAACTGATGTAACAATTCCAATCAGGTCCACAAAAGCACCTGCCTCAATGTTCTCAATTTCGCTTACCTGCCGGAAATTATATTGCTGCCTCGGGATGTTGCCATCATCTTCAGCGCAGACCTCGATAGATGTTTTGATATCCAGAGTTATTTCATACTCATGGTTCAAAGAGTTCAACTTTGCTGGTTTCAACGACCCTCTAGATATCAGGTACACCTTGTCAACTTCAATGAGGTCAAAAAACTGATCAGCCTGCGCATTGAAGCATGTCGCACGAATTTCTCCACCCTGCCCATCAAGGAGATCAAAGGAGAAGACTTTTCCAGGACCTCTATTGCTGTTGTAGTGCCTAAGATCAGTCTTTGCAGTCACCCTAGCCTTGATCTTCCATCTAGTTTGGTATGGGTTCAATGCACTAACAGGGGTAATGTCAATATTAGCTTGAGCAGCATTGACCCGTAAGTTGGTGACCTGCTCATTAGGTTGGTTTCTCATCGCATAGGGTTTGGGGTTGCCAATTATGTCACACTCACTTTGCAGAACATCAAGTCTGATAACAATAATGATCCTGAACAAAAGATAAAGGCATGGTCAATTAAACTGATATGAGGCAATCCACCAAAAGGTGTCAACAAACTATATTCTTCTCATTAGGAGATGCCTAGTCAGCTCTAACAGAAATAGGTATTTCAAAGAATTGACTCAATTCAAGAACCAAATAAGTTGGGGAAACAACGATTCTTAAATATTCATGAAACAACAGTAACCCACTTCACATCTTAAAATTCAGCATATCAGTAAATCCACATTCTATTGTTGTACGGTAATTCATTAGAATTCTATAATTGTGCAAACTTTAGTAACACCCATGAGAGTATACAAGGTTCAGACTCGTCATATCTTAAAACTGCTATTTGAAATTGGAAGGTCCGTATACTGATTTGACATGGATGCCAGAATGAGAGCTTTCCAACTTGAAACTACTAGCACGAAACTACAGCACCCGTTCACTGCACTGAGGATCATCAACAGTATAGAAAGTTTTTAGTTTATATAGAATAAAAGAAACTCTGCATGTTAACCATTGTCTGTTTGACGGTTTTCTTTCATTGGAAAATTGCTAATGACATTGGGAAAATAACATATATGTGCATTGTAGGATGAAAGGGGGGAAACATCCAGAGAAGCGCAACAACCTTGACAGAAACAAGAATATAATAATCGGCTGAAAGTTAGACTCCATTTGGACAAGTTAACCTAATCTAAAGGCAGCAGAAAACCATCAACAAGACTTCCCTGAGTGTGGACTGGAATGATCATAAACTCCAGTAACACATCAACCAAATACCATTTTCTACCACCATCAAAGCCCAACACATTTCCAAGGCGGTAGCCGCAAATCTCCCACAGAAATGTCGCAAAGTTCGCAACCCTAACAATACGGCACGAGTCTAACACGCTGCAGGTTTTGCAGCACTGAACATTGAGCGAATCATGCGGGAGGCAAACAAAGATTCAACATTTCTACGCACGCAACAAGATAAAAACAAATCTGCAATTCAAACAAGGGATGCAGCGTGTTATCGAGCACAGGGAAGGATTAATAACTAATCCTCACCTGCGGTTCTGAACGGTGCTGCAGGTGAACTCCTGGAGGTGGATAATTGAGCCCTTCTGGATGGAACCGTCTCGGACGCACGTGTTCTCAGCAGCGACGAGCATGGACTGCATCGTGTAGACGCCGTCCGAGAGCACCATCCTCCTGAAGCGCTCGGCACAGGGGTTGACCATCTGCACGTCCACCACCTGCAGCATCGGCTGTAGCGTCCCGTTGCTCTCAGCATGCTCAGAGATCGCCACCACCGCGCCGGGTGTCAGCTGCGCTACCATTGCACCCGAGAGCCCTGCTGAATCTTGCAAGTAAGAAGGGAGCATTGGCCTGCATAAGAATTTCCATGAGGGCCAAAGCATCACCTGTGGCAGGTCCATGGATGGCAAGACCACCAGAACAGGATACACCAATATGTTGAGTTGCATTGGCCTCGGAGATTGTGGGACTGCGGGACAGCGTGCAATATCTCAAGTTGGATGACAATAATGACCCTGAATGAAGAAACCAAGACAGAGAAGGAAAATTAGTCAGAGAACATCCAGTTATAATTGATAAGAATAAATTCACGAAACACATCAAGTAAATTTAGTGGGGATATGACATGTGATGAGTTTGTTCATCCAGAAAAGGAAAATATACTTACTTCGAGTAATGAACTTGAAATTGCAGGATATAAATGGAGAGAGAAATTTGTACCGGACCAAACCTATAATAAGACTACAAGAGCAAGGACTATTGAAGGGTCACTGGCTCCCACTCCATGCAAACGCAGTCATACACGAACACAATAAAAAAAAGTCAGCTCAGCTCTTTATATGAGGAAAAGCAAAATGTTGTATCTATCACTGACTCTTTGCCAATTTCATGCAAAACGGAGAACAGTCCCGCATGCAGTGCATTTCGGTAACCTAAAAAATCAGCGCTTATTAGCAGGTCAAGCAGATCTGTCACTGGTTCACTGCACAGCCAACAGAAACCTCACCCCTAGAGCCAAAATGGGTCCTAACGAAGGGTCGCTACTAGCGCTGGACGCCTTCACAAGATTTTCAGTAGCACAAAAATAAAAAAGGCACAAAATCGTAGACACTTGTACAGTAGGATAGGAGCAGAAATAATCTAAATCTAAATGTGGATGCCGACGGACGCGCTAGGATAGGATGGAGGGGGAGTATAGGGGCCGGGATGCACCATGGATCGATCCGTCACCTTTGGTTGCGGATGAAGCCAGCGAAGTACTCGAGGACGCGGATGACGGTGCCCCGGCGGGCGCGCCGCGGGAGACGAGGTGGTTGAGGGACGCGGAGAGCATCCCCGGCTGCAGGCGCGCGCCGCCGTCGGAGAGCGAGACGCGGTACCGCCCCTCCATCCGCGGATCGTCCGCCAGCTGCAGCACCGGGCGCAGCCCGTCCTCCCGCCACATCGCCTCCAACGCCCCCGTCGACAGAGCCACCACCTCAACCTCCATTCCTTCCCTCCTCGTCCTCCTCCTCCTCCTTCCATTGCGCGATGCTGTGGGGAACGGAGATGCAAGGGACTCGGAGATATCTTGGTGGAGACTGCAGTGTGCAGAGAGCACTCGCTGTTGCAGACTTGTCAGTTATCACGGAGTGGGAGGGGAGTGGGAGGGGCGGCGAAGGGCAATGACGAGAATGGGCGTGGAGAGCGAGGCGTACGCGGGAAGCTGGGCTGGGGGCGTAGGGACGTTGCGGTAGACGGCGGGTGTCTTGGGATTTGGAATTTTGGCACACGCGAAATGACCAAACTAGACATTGGCAGCACCACCTTGCGAAATGTTTGAGAACTCGGCGTTCCCATCAATTCGGCCCTCATCTATCGTATGGGTGATTGAGATAGAGTGAAATGCACCTGGGTACATGAACTTGTCATCCGTGTTAAATAGGTCCATGGACTTAAACCCGACCATCTAATTTCGAACTTGCAAACCCGTTCACCCCGGGTCCAACCCGGTTTTGTATAGCGGTTTTTGCATGGTATCAGCGACGACGACATCATCGATGACGTCGTAACTTCTTTTAAATTTGTAGAATTAATATCTTTTTATTCGAAACTCCAAATATAGCAAATAATATATCAATTTTTATCGTCTCGACGAGCTCTTTGCAATGGCGTACTCCTTTTTTGTTATTTGAGATAGTTTTATTTCGTGTAAAATTAAATATTTCTATAAAATGAGTGATATTTTATTCTCACTTGCAATCTGATATATATATGTGGTCGTGATTTAGTTCCGATATATATACATATTTGTCGGTTTTTCGCCGTAAATATACATAGGGTATATATTGTCGCGAAATTTACTAGTCGTTTTATAGAAATTTTAGCAAGCTAGCGTAGCGCATATTTAGGACAAAACATGCTAACATGCTACCCTAAATATGTATATACCGCATTGACGATTGATCACGCGCGCATGCGCAGGTGCAGCTAGCGATTAAAATTATAAAAAGCATATCACATAGTTCAGTTTATATTGTATATATTGCTTGCAAACGCAGGTGCAGCTAGTTCAGTTTATAATATATAATATGCTTTTTTAATTTTAATCGCTAGCTACACCTCGGCCGCATGCATACTCTGATCGATCGTCCGCGTAATATATGCATATTTAGGTTATTGCGCTGGCGCCTAGCTTATATACATATTTAGGGTAAAATTTCTACAAAACGAGTAGTAAATTTCGGCAGTATATACCCTATGTATATATCACTCATTTTTATAGAAATATTTAATTTTACATGAAATAAAACTATCTCAAATAATAAAACAGAGTACACCATTGCAAAGAGCTCGCCGAGACGATCAAAATTGATATATTATTTGCTATATTTAGAGCTCGAATAAAAATATATTAATTCCACAAATTAAAAAGAAGTGCCGACGTCATCGCCGGGCGTCAAGATCGCTACAGATATCATGCAAACCGCCATGCAAAACCGGGCTGACCCGGGGTGAACGGTTTCGCAAGTTCGTGGGCTAGATGGTCTGGTTTCTAAGTCCATGGACCTATTTGGCAGAGGAAAGACAAGTTCATATACCTATGGTGCATTTCACTCATTGAGATATTCAAGTTGTTTGGTAACCCGCATCCGCCAAGCTCGGCTCATCGGTCTGGCTCGCCTATGACCAGCCGAAACGTGGTTGTCATGATGCACCTTCATATGTTTGGTGTTGCGTTTATATAGAGTTGAGCCTACTTGAGATCGTGTTTGATATCCCGCCATTGAGATATGACCACCTTACTCCTCGTACTTTGGTAATGTTGATCAATTTGTCGAGCACATGACGAGTAGAAACAAGAACACCGCCGAGAAGAAAAACGTGAGAAGAAGTGGAGAAACAAACAGAGACATGAGAGGGAGGTCCGAAGCCAAAGGTGGCGGACCTTGTCATTGTCGGCGTCCCCGCGAGGCGCGCCCGATGGGGTTGTTGTTGTCATCCTTAGAAGGCGAGCGGAAGGCGCGCTTGATGTCGGTGAGTCACAACGTGTCGCCTTTCTTGCCCATGTTGGCCGCGCGGTGTCGACGAGGGGCATCGACGAGCTGGGATACGAAGAGCGAGAACGGAGTGGAGAGAGCCTGGGCATTGGACGTAGCGCTCGTGTCGCACGAAGTTGGAGTCGGTGCCGAAGCGCGTCAGGCGGACCACCTCCGCCGCCGCATGTGATGTGGCCACTGCCGCCCGGTTGTTGTCGTGGTCGCCACGGCTAGTTAGCGATGGCGTGCCGCTGCTTCTACGCCACCACCGCCGGTTGTGGGTGCTTGGTCTTGCGTGCACCTATGAAACGTGCACCTATGAAACAAAGGCTGGCCCGCATCTGGAGGAGGTAGAGGGGTGAAGGCGGAATAGAGGAGGTGAGATGATAGAAGGCTGGGCCAGAGACTGCCTGAGACATCAAACATAGGTCGTTGCAGCTAAGGCTCGGGCCAGGCCGCCGCCCTCTACCACACCCTCAGTTATTGAGATATCTTCTAGAGAAGACGATGCACGGATCATCTTGGCCATTCCCCCTCAAGTAAGAAGGTGAAAACACTTGGACGTGGCACTACGATCATCGAGGACTGCTCTCAGTCAGAAGTGCATACAAAGTCTGCAGGTGGGGGATTGCTAATAAGCAGCATTGCAAATGGGGGTCCACCCAGCTCAAACCAGCATGACACCCTATGGAAGTTTTTTTTTTTTTTTTTGACCGAAAATCCTCTGGAAGTTCGATCTGGGAGTTGGAAATCCCAAATAAAATCAAACATTTCTTGACGCATGAGGTGTGATTAGTGCTGACGGGGTCGTTTACCTCATCTTCTGGATTCTTTTCAAGCCCAAGTGTCGATCTGCAAGGGATACAAAGCTGCTCGCTGTTGGCTAGATCATGTCATAGGGATGCTCATGCTCTAGCTGCTCTGGGTTGTGATTGTAGGGAAGATGAGAGAATCCCATTGTGGGTTGTGATTGTAGGGAAGATGAGAGAATCCCATTGTGGATCCACTCCCTGATTGTATCCAGGTTATTGTGGAAGCCGATTGTGCTCCAACTGAGCAATGGAATCCATTTCCATTTTTTTATAAGAAAAAACAGATGAAACCGTTCCCTCCGTATTGACATGCACCGGCTGGGAGCAAGCAATTTCATTTTAGGCATACATTCCAGCAGATTACCATGCAACCACTGAATGAACATACTAACACACAAGGTCCTTGCAAGATAATAAACATATATAATACCCAACCATGACATGCCGGAGCCATACGATTCTCCCTACTACATAATACTGACTGCTGAATACTACTAGGGTAGTAAAACATTGTCACGTTATTGACTCCAAGACAGACACACTTAGAGCTACTACAAGACTCCTGGCATTGTAAATGCTAATGCACCATCCGGATACAACCAGCCACCTAGTGCTTCAGGGCTTACAGCTACTACTTAATGCATATATAGAGTGCACCATCAGCTTCAAGGCCTAGTGCTTCAAGGCTTACAGGCAACAGAAGCTTTGCCTGGGAATTGCCTAGCGGCTCCCACGCGATCACGGCTTGTCTCCTGAAACAACACATCCACCGAGTTGCTGTAGTTGGAGGATTACTGCACATTACGACTACGAACCTGTGTACGCGGGCATGGTGGGGCTGCGAATCTCTGATCCTGGCCCAGAACCCTCCTGCACAAACGTGTCGACCAGTCCCAGGAGGCGGCGGGACTCGGCTGATGGATTCACCTTCTCTGCCTTGAGAACAGTGCACGCCACGCCAGAAAACAACCCCTCCCGTTCGACCTTCAGCTGGAACACAAACTGCTTACGGCCGCTCTGTATGATATCATCCAGTTGTGCATGATCGTGCTCTTCGTACTTCATCGAAAGTAGAGGTCCTTTGCCCTGCAGCCAAGTATCTCTTCTGCAACCTCTTCATACATGGTAGCAGATGCCGTGCGGTGTGATCCTGGATCTGAATGTGAACCGAGCACCCATACTTGGGCTCTGAAAAGCACCACCTACATACGTTACAGCGCCAGCGCCACGTCCCGTCAACATCACCAGTTATCATACCATTGCATTGCTTACCATTGGCCACTAGTGGGCAGGCAACATGGCATAGGAGCTCAGTTACACATGAGATAGTAGCCTTGACAGTGATGAGGTCTGGCTTATTTGAGTACCCTAAGTTTTCATCCTTGATCTGTCCAACCAGTTTCCAGACGGATAGCTTGTCTCCACCAGATGAATAGGATCCAAAAGAAAGCCCCATCTGAATGGCTAAGAAACTGTCTCCACCAGATGGATAGGATCCGCAAGAAGGCCCCATCTGAATCGCTAAGAACCTAGGATCAAAATCAGACCTAAGACCATAACTCATTGATCTACTAGTGCTGGACACCACAGAGTTCCTTGGCGGCCGGCTTGTAGAGCTTGAGACTCCCAATCAGTTCGCACTCTGTTTGCAGTATTTCTAACTGGGTGATGAAGACGGTCCTGAAATTGGAAGGCAGGAATGATCAACATGACTTTCAAGAAATAAGGCACTAGGAAATGTAGACACTGTAGATAAATGCTGTTAGGTCATTGCAAGACATGTTCAAGAAAGGGGCACATTTTCTCTACTAAATGAGCTGAAGTAAGATTTAAGATGGCCCAACAGTGCCACTCCTTCAGATGCCACCATGCTGAGCCGCTCATCTTGGGAACTATGCCAACAGTTAGCTTGCAAGTTGCAACACTCAAGTTGTATTAAAATATTAAAAGAATAGTGTGACATCAATATAACCAAGTGCTAGAATAGTACAGTAACTGTTTAAATCCATAAGGGGGATTAAATGTTTGTATAATTTTTTGCAAGGAAGTGTATATCACCTGATTCTACACTCTCCAATAGAAACTAAGCTACACATTTAGTACAGATGCTGCTATTCAGTTACCAACGACAGAAAAAAGCAGCTCCTGAAAAGACTGGAATCAATCAACACCTACAGGTCTGTTTGTAACACATGTATTTGACATACATCCTGGTAGAGCTTTACAGGAAGGTGGGGAGAATTCTTGATTAAAAACAATAATCTGCAAGGCACGACAGCTGTGGAGCAAAAAGCGCTAATGCTGGCATGAACCATGAAGTGATAACAGGAAGGAAAAATCACCAGTCACCATCAATTGATAAGAAAATTGTGGTTCTTTGCATCATGGTAATTGTGGTAAGAAAATCCAAAAGCTTAAACCCAGAACATTTATGTTTTAACAACACAAGGACATTGATTTTACATGTATTATGCCCATGGACCATCTTGGGGCGCGGTTACAAACTGGCATTGCCTGTCATCAGTCAAGGACATGGAAATTATGGGAATACGGAGATTATTCATGTGGAAAGGGATATAATTTTTTCTATTATTCCCTTAGGCCATTGTTACAAGTTGAACATAGTAAATAAATGTAAACAAACAGACAGACACACACACACACACAACAGTTGAACCTGCAAGGAGCAAATCAGAGCTCCAGACAAAGGTTGGTGACTCATAAGGACTTTATACACAGATCTGCCAAGTTATCAAATACTATGATTGATAGGTAAAGATTTCAATGCATCGAAGATATCCAACACAGAACCAATCCACGATGGTTTTTCCCCACTTCAGGAAACCCAAATGGTAGTAGCACTCACCACAAAAAAAACCAGGGGTAACCCTAGATCAAAACGTGACCTTTTTCGTTCAATCAGAAAGTACAGACGGGGATTGATATCGATTCTTCACCTGACATGGTCCGGGTCGTGTTCGTTGACGAAGGAGCGGAGACAGACGACGGAGCCGGGGCGGATGTCGTCAACCTTGGCGAGGGGGTTGAGGGCCTGGGAGAGCGTTGCGTGCTGCGAGTAGACGCCGTCGGAGAGCAGGAGGCGGTACCGCGCCCGCCCCGGTCGGAGGACGGAGCCGTCGGGCACGCGCGTCACGTCCACCACCTGCAGAACGGGGCGCGACAAGGCCCACCTCGCCGAGAGCGGCGGCGCACTCCACAGCGCCGGCACGGCACCCTCCGATAGGACGGCCACAAGCCCTCCCCATGTCGATGGCCCGGAGCCGGAGCTGGAGCGGAGGGACGACGGCGACGGCGCGGTCACGGAGGTGTGAACTCGGAAGGTGGAGTGGAGAGTGGAGTGCGGTGTGGTGGAGGATTGGCGTGTGAGCGAAGTGTATTGTCAGTCAGGTGAGGCCCTGTCTCCTCTACTGTAACACGGCAAGGCGGTGTCGCGGTCGCGGATCCCCGAGGCGGTGCGGTGTGGACGGTGGAGATGAGGACTTGGGAGAGTCCTTGCTTGCGTGTGATGGAAGGGATGACCTGGTGGTAAGAGCAATGCTCCTATCAAAAAACAAAAATCAGTTTAAGACATCTATCATAATAAAATTCACCACAACAGTATTAAAAAAATCACCACAACATCTAGTAAACATTTGATTAATATAGGGAATGTTTTAGATCTTAAAATTTACACCCAAAACTATTACGAGAATAGAGGAGAGAAACCGGCTAAGATGAAGGGCTTGTTTGGTTGCCCACCACTTGTCTCCCGCCGCCACGGAGGCGTCGCCACAAGTCCGTGGTGAAAAATCGCGGGCAACCACGCCTGTGTTGTGGCGCTCCGTAGTTGGTGGCGAAGAAATCCATCGTCTAAGATTAGTAAGAAAATTGGACCTCC
Organism: Hyparrhenia diplandra; assembly: GCA_015847255.1. Classification (NCBI taxonomy): domain Eukaryota; kingdom Viridiplantae; phylum Streptophyta; class Magnoliopsida; order Poales; family Poaceae; genus Hyparrhenia; species Hyparrhenia diplandra. The sequence goes on from JADLZK010007857.1 coordinate 246,001, forward strand.
AACCGTTGTGGCTGCGTGAACCAAACAGACTCCTCAGTTTTCGTGGCCGCGCCGCATGGCGTCTTGTGGCTGAGAACCAAACGGCTGCCAAATCTGTGTGGCTTGCCGAAACTTACGCATAGCGATGTGTGGACGGCAACCAAACACGCCCAAAATTAACGGCACGGTAAACATTCTCAAACTATTACATCCATACAAAGGATGGAATGTTACAATCTCACGTTTTAGAATTGTCTAGTGCTTGATTAGTCAATGTGCAAATCTTTTATGTATTCGAGAGAAAAAGAAAAGACAGAGTGTACACGTCCTGCCATTTGAACTCAGGCTCAAGCTCATAAATCAGACCTTCGAGACCATCCCTAACGTCACTGGTAATAATTCAATTCATCGTAGTCATCTCCATCAATGATTTAAAATAAATAGTTATATTCTATTTTAGATTTTTTAATTAAAGTGTAGCCACCATTGGTGGTGAAGGCTCAATCTCATAGTCATCTCATACCAAGGAGATTCTTTTTTGAATCTCACTCTCGTGAACGCAATCAGACCACGAGATGGTGATGAATCTCATTTTCCATTTCTTACCGTCCCCCTCCATTTCTTATCCTCTGAATTTAACTACTTGTAGAATTTAAAAGGTCGTGGAATATCAAATTCTAAACCAAATAGTGTAGTTCATGGAGTAAATTTCAATTTAGCATAAATTAAAGGATCCAAATGGGCCACTGGATTGAATTCAGTCTCCTTTTTTCTGTGGCACGATAACTAATCTGTGCAGCTACAAAATTTATGGTAGTACTTGCTTAAAACTGGGCGGCGATGCTTGCTTCTGTTTCCCTGTTGCGAAATATATTTTTGGCAACTTTCCTAAGAAAAATTATGCTGCTCGCATTTAAATATTTCCTCCCTCCTCTTGACATAAACAGACACAATAAAAGATATTCTTTTTCACGCGAATAGATCGAATAATAATCCTCACGCAATCTAATGCACCAGATTCTCCTAATAGTCAGAGAGAGCACAGATGTTCACCACCAACCCGAACCGAACACTTCACATGCATACAGAAGCAAAGTAGACAAAACAAACCGTCGATGAACAGAACAAACATATATAATAAAAACATTCTCAAACATAAGATGAACCCTAAAGCATAGGCTCATCAGTTGCTTAGTAACAAAGGGTTCCACAATAAGGCGGCTGGCCAAGGAGGGCATAGTAGATAGGTTTTTCCAGCAACCTCCTGCATATTACTAAGTACTAACCACCTGGTCCATAGGAAGAACCAGGCACACAGATATAGATAGGTACTGAAGATATAACTGTACATGATAAAGCATGTAGGACTCCAGCCTACTAAGCAAAAGCAATCTTCATAGAACTACTTGGTATGATAGTTTTTTTCCAGCTACCTCCTGGATGAACCAAGGCACTAAAGTGCCTCAGACAAGGCAGTCCTTAGACCAGTGCCCAGGTTGGTTGCACTTGAAGCACAGCTGGGCTCCACTCGCTGCCGACTGACCCAAGAAGCCAAAGCCACCATTGAAATCAAAACCACCGGATGAAGCTGATGGTGGAGTAGGCATCCAGTTGGACCGTGCAAAGCCTGTGGCACCCACATTGTTGGAGGTTAGCATGCTGCAGCTGTAGCTTGCTCTCTCTAGCTGGAGGTTAATATTGCTGGAGGTTAGCATGCTCTGTCTTGCTGGATCCAGCTTCTCGCTCTCATAATGCTGCACACGACACGCTGCTCATAGTTGAAGGTTTCTTTCTTGACTTTCAGCATGAAGAGAAACTGCTGCCAGCGAACCCCCTGTAAGATCTCAGCAAATCGTTCTGGGTCTTCTTCTCTGATGTTGTAGAGCTCGTCGGCGCTGTGGCCAACAATCTCGATACCAGCCGCTTGGAATGCAGTAGCATAGGTGACCCCAGTGTGGTCCAGGATCTGGCACTGCAGCAAGTACCTATACTCGCAATTTGGTAAGCTCGTGTCGCATTTGACACACCGCCATGTACCATCACCATTATTTATTAACTTTTATTGCACAGCCGACCATTCACCTCCATGGTGCAAGCAGGATAACAAAAATTATCAGTTCTCAGATGTGAAATTGCACCTTTAACAGTGATAAAGTCTGGCTTATCTGATCGACCCGGGTTCTCATCCTTGATCTGTGCAATTGTTTTCAGCACATGATTCCTGCAAGACAGAGAAATGCAAGCACTATTCTTTCCTTCAGTTATGTACCACTGCTTCAACCTTTTAGCCACTGGAAAGTCTGGGTTTACTTTAAACTGAGTTGAGCTGACTGTGACCACAGATCTTCCACTGAAATCAGTAACACGGCCACCTTTGAGAGACAGTATAGGGTTTGAACCCGAATCACATAGCAGCTGCAGTTGATGCCCCTCTGCATCACAGAATTTGCCCCAGAGGATTATTTCAATGCTCCGAACAGACATGTCTTTCAGTTGAACAGTTCTTTTCTGGATCTCCGAGCCATCCATTCGGATTATTGTCGCAGAAGGGCCAACTGATGTAACAATTCCAACCAGGTCCACAAAAGCACCTGCCTCAATGTTCTCAATTTCGCTTATCTGTCGGAAATCATACTGCTGCCTAGGGATGTTGCTATCATCTTCAGCGCAGACCTCAATAGATGTTTTGGTATCCAGAGTTATTTCATACTCATGGTTCAAAGAGTTCAACTTCTTCAGTGCTGGTCTCAACGACCCTCTAGATATCAGGTACACCTTATCAACTTCAATGAGGTCAAAAAACTGATCAGCCTGCGCATTGAAGCATGTCGCACGAATTTCTCCACCCTGCCCATCAAGGAGATCAAAGGAGAAGACTTTTCCAGGACCCCTATTGCTGTTGTAGTGCCTAAGATCAGTCTTTGCAGTCACCCTAGCCTTGATCTTCCATCTAGTTTGGTATGGGTTCAATGCACTAACAGGGGTAATGTCAGTATTAGCTTGAGCAGCATTGGCCGGTAAGTTGGTGACCTGCTCATTAGGTTGGTTTCTCATCGCATAGGGTTTGGGGTTGCCAATTATGTCACACTCACTTTGCAGAACATCAAGTCTGATAACAATAATGATCCTGAACAAAAGATAAAGGCATGGTCAATTAAACTGATATGAGGCAATCCACAAAAAGGTGTCAACAAACTAACATTCAAATACGATATTCTTCTCTTTAGGAGATGACCAGTCAGCTATAATAGAACTAGGTATTTCAAAGAATTTACTCACATCATAGAAGCGAAATATTCATGAAACAACAGTAACCCACTTCCGATCTTAAAATTCAGCGTATCAGTAAATCCACATTCTATTCTTTGTATGGTAATTTGATTTAGAATTCTATACTCGTATCTTTAAAGAGCTACTTCTACGAATCATTTGAATGGTCACAGCAGAACATGTTGTGACAGTTTTACTGATTTGACATGGACGCCATAATAAGAGCTTGCCAACTTGTAAGTTGTAACTACTAGCACAAAACTACAACACCCTTTCACTGCACTAAGAATCATCAACAGTATAGAAAGTTTATATTTATACAGAAATAAAAGAAACTCTGCGAATCGAGTGGGAGGCAAACCAAGATTCAACCTTTCTACAAGGTACCCAACAAGATAAAACAAATCTGCGATTCGAACCAGGGATGGAGAGGGGAATCGAGCACAGGGAAGGATTAATAACTAACCCTCACCTGTGATTGTGAGCGGTGCTGCAGGTGAACTCCTGGAGGTGGATAATTGAGCCCTTCTGGATGGAGCCATCTCGGACACGCGTGTTCTCGGCAGTGACGAGGATGGAGTGCATCGTGTAGACGCCCGTCGAGAGCACCATCCTGAGCGCTCGGAGCAGGGTTGACCATCTGCACGTCCACCACCTGCAGCATCGGCTGTAGCGTCCTGTTGTCGCCGGCATGCTCGGAGATCGCCATCACCGTGCGGGCGTCAGCTGCACCGCCATCGCGCCCGAGAGCCCTGGTGAACATTGCAGATAAGAAGCTAGCATTGGGCTTGCATAAGAATTTCCAGGAGGGCTAAAACATCACCTGTGGCAGTCATCGTAACCCTTTGGTCTTGATGATCTTTCAATGAAAGCTGCTGCATCTTGGCATCTACTGTGCTCTGTGCTGGCATTGAACAAACACATTCACTGATTGGCAGATTAATCACAGTAGGTTCAGCCTTTGGTGTAACTGAAGAAACCAACACTCTCTTATCAGGAGAACATGGCGAGTTGCTAATAACTTGCTGAGTACATGGCATGAAGCAAGATTCATGGATGGCAGGACCACCAGAACAGGATACACCAATATGTTGGGTTGCATTGGCCTCAAAGATTGTCGGACTACAGATTAGTGTGCACCCAGTATGCAGTATCTCAAGTTGGATAACAATAATGACCCTGAATGAAGAAAACAGGACAGAGAACGAAAAATAGTCAGAGAACAGACAATTAGAATTGATTAGAATCAATTCACAAAAAAAAAAAAATCAAGTATAATTAGTGGGATATGACAAGTACGTTCTGAGAAACAAATACGTGAAAAAAAAGTTATTTCTGAACTTAAGAAAAAGACTGACATGTTGGAAACTTCATGGAATTGTATCGTCAAATAAGAAAGGAAAAATGGACGAGTGCATCGCATCTGAATCAGTATACATCAAACGCAAAGTGGGAATGCAACATAAACAATTTTGGCCATTTCAGTAACAAAGCGAAGAAACCCAAAACCACACTGAACCAAATGAAACTCATGGTTTCAGTTTTACTTTGCAAAGTCCGTTCAGTAAAAGACTAAATTCTCAGCTTGACAATTTAGTCTGAAGCCACGCTGAGCATTGCACCAATACAGTTTCGCTCTCCATTGGTATGTTTCAAAGTACGTTCAGTAAAAGACTAAATTCTCAGCTTGACAGTTTAGTCTGAAACCACGCTGAGCATTGCACCAACACAGTTCGCTCTCCATTGGTATGTTTCAAAGTACATTTGAAAGTCCGTTCAGTAAAAGACAAAGTATGTTTGATGCATCTGATGCATATAGCTCTCCATTGCATGTAAATCGACGCACCCGACACAGATGCAACACAAAAGTCAATACAGTTATGAAATCTGATCGACTGCTGAGCACTCATACTCATTGGTGCCAAAACCAAATAATGGAGAGCACACCCGCATCGCATGCATCTGGTAACCACAAAATGCAGTCTTTGTTGGCAGGCCATTTAGTAATAAAATATATAAAAAGAAACAAAATGCAGTCCTTGACGCCTTGGCGAGATTTTCAGTAGCACAAAAATTAAATGAAACAAAACCCTAGGCACTTGTACAGTAATAAAAAAACAGTGACTAAGAACGCACACAGTTGCGGCGCACAAGCACAGAAATAATCCAATGCGGATGGATCCCGACGACTGACGCGCGCTAGGATAGGGTGGGGATATAAAGAAAGGAGGGTGCCGGGAGGCAATGGAGGTCGGAGGATCGATCCGTCACCTTTGGTTGTGGAAGAAGCCGGCGAAGTACTCGAGGACGCGGATGACGGTGCCGCAGCGGAGCGCGCCGCGGGCGACGAGGTGGTTGAGGGACGCGGCGAGCACCCCGGGATGCAGGCGCTCGCCGCCGTCGGAGAGCGCGAAGCGGTAGGGCTCCGCCTCCGCGGCCGCGCCGCCGGCCATCCGCGGCTCGTCCGCCAGCTGTAGCACCGGGCGCAGCCCGTGCTCCTTCCACATCGCCTCGAACGCCCCCCGTCGACAGGCGCACATCCGTCTCCATCCATTTCCCTCCTCCTCCCATTGCGCAGTGAGGGCGGCGAAATGGCGTACGGGGAAGCTGGGCAGGACGACGTTGCGGGTGGAGACGGCGGGTGTCTTTGTGGTACGCGAAATGACCAAACTAGACATGGATTATAGGGGCCGGCCATCTCAAAGTAGGCTGTATGCATCATCCTTTCCTTGGGTTCGATGGGCTAACAGTAACAGATGACGATCACTTGCAGAACCAAACACTGTTTTTTTTTTTTTTTTTTTAGAAATGACACTTCATTCATTCCTTAACCCGTTCCTTAACCCGGATGGTTAACATGATTACAAACGCCGAAAGTCGGTTCGGAAACCGACGACGTATCCACTTTGTCTCAACAAGAACTAAGCTCCTAGCAATACAGTGAGCATCAACATTTGATCTCCTATTCTCATGAACAAATACTACAGCTAGAAAGGTACAAGTTCTGGGGTTCACCTAATTCTAGACCTTACTGGGCACACCCGAGAGCTGCGTCGCGCCGCCACCACCTTGGTGACCGGGCGGAACCCTAGCTGCGTCGCCGTCCTCCCTACCCCCTAACCTCCCTTCCCGTCGCGCCGCCCATTTGAGGCGGCGGCCGGCAAGGCCAAGACGCCAACGGGATGGCGGTGGCGAGCCCTAGCATCCCGCAAGATGGTGGGGTGGCAGCGCAGCGGTGTCGGTGGCGTGGCGGTGGAGTGGCGATTGGCGGTCTCGCGGGCGGCGGCGTGGTGTCCATTTGGGGCACTCAAGCCGCGCAACATCATCGGCGAGCCCATTCGTGTCGAAGGGTGTGGCGGCGCCGTTCGTGGCTGGTTCTCGGCGGCGGCCGGAGGGCTTCGGATCCTATGTTGGATTGGGCATCCCATGGTCGGGCGCGAGGCTTGATCTGCGGTGGATGGATCGGGTGGCGGATGAGGGGGAGGTGCATGTGTAGGTTGAGGGAAGAGAGGTGGACGAATCTCGAAGACCGACGATGGCCAAAACCGAGGCTTTGAGGTGTGGGTGGCCACGCGCGAAAGTGGCCGCGTCGCCGCTTCCGACAATGGCCGTATCTGGGCTTCGCGGCGATGGTTCGGATCCCCGCCGGTTCTAGGGATCGGACACTCGGCATCGTGGTTGATGGTGGTGCACTTCCCCGGATCTCCTTCGCGCCGGACTTGGTGACGGTCTTCCTCGCTTCGTCTTTGGCGAACGACATGGATTTCGGGCGGGACAATGGTTGTGTTCGGGGGCGGTGGCGCCTGTGGGTGCCACTTCCTCGCTGGAGGCGTCGTCATCTCCACAACACAAAGCGCCTTGGAGATCTTTTCGAGGTGAAAATATTGTACTGGTCCACGTAGTCGGACAACGATGGCATTTTTTGAATGTCATGTTCTTGTTGAAAACGTCGTTTTTGGAAGATCCCTCTTTAGGTTGTTAGTGTTGGTGCCGGCTTAGTTGTTGCCGTTCATTCGGCGGTGTATTCTCGTCTTGCAGGCACGGAATGCCACGGATAATTTTTCTTAGTTTTTTCGGCCTTTGGCCTCTTCTTTGTAATAATTGGCTTGATTCTACCTATTGGTAGATAAAGCCGGGTATGGAATATTATCCTTTATCTAAAAAGAAAAAAAGAAAGCTACAAGTTCTATCCTTCAACTCTTTAACTATTTGCCCGTAGGACCCATCCCTGCTCCTTTCAGACTCCGAATTACATTATCACAATCCAAAGCCAACCGGACCGATGTAATCCCCAGGTCTGATGCCAGGTCCCTCCCTACAAGCCAAAGCCTCAACAATTTCAGGTTCAGTAATGCCTTCAAGGACTAAGCCCGACGAACCAAGGTACTTGCCTTCATAATCTCTTGCTATGGCTGCCACTGCTACCCTCCTGGAGTTCTTGGAGAGAGCGGCATCAACATTGATCTTAACAGAACCAACTTAGGTTAACAGTAACAGATGACGATCACTTGCATCATCCTTGGGTTCGCTGGGCTAACAATAACAGATGACGATCACTTGCAGAACCAGACACTGCTGCTACGCCGTATGCAGTTTTGGGCTAGTATTTCTAATCTAAGAAACTTCATGTTGTATAATACACTGTCACTGTCCAGATGAAACCGTCCCTCATGCACCGGCTGGACATTCCAGCAAGATGATACAAGCAATTTAATTTGTTCCAGAATAACAAGCAACGACTGAACATACTAATACAAGGTGCTTACAAGATAATAATAAGAGAACATAAAACCGATCCATGACATGCCGGAGCAATAATACTGACTGCTGAATACTACCTTGTCAAGTCTCACTCACTCCAGGCCATACATATACTTAAGAGCTGCTACTACAAGAGTGCAGGCAGTGCTAACGCACCATCCTGATACAACCAACTGCCCAGTGCTTACAACTATTCTACTTACCCAACAGCAGCTTCACCTAGGAATCACCCAGTGGCTCCCGGGCGATCCGGAGTTCCTTGGTGGCTTGTAGAGCTTGAGGCTCCCAATCAGTGCGCACTCTGTTTGCAGTATTTCTAACTCGGTGATGAAGATGGTCCTGAAAAAAACAAAATACAAGATATAATTGGGAGACAGAAATGATCAACATAACTTCCAAGCAATAAGCCACTAGGGACTGTAGACCCTGTACATAAACAAATTAGGTTATTGCTAGATAAATTCAAGGAAAGGGAACATTTTCTCAACTGAATGAGCTGAAGTAAGATTTAGGATGGCCCAACAGTGCCACTCCTTCAGATGCCACCGTGCTGAGCACTAGTAGTTACATTACACAAGTTTTATTAACATATTAAAAGAATGGTGGAACATCATTTGTAAGCCAGTAAACTGTTGAAATCCATAAGGGGACTAAATGTTGGTATAAATTTTTTGAAAGGAAGCACAGAGCACTAGTGCTTCTATATATTCTTCAATAAAAACTAAGCTGCACATTAGTACAGATGCTGCAATTCAATTAACAACAACAGAAAAATGCAGCTCCTGAAAAGGAATCAAAGCCTACGGGTCTGTTTGTAACACATGTATTTGACATGCATCAGGAATGGGGAGAATTCTTGATTAAAAACAATCTGCAAGGCACTGTGTGCTTGGTGCGGAGCAAAAGCGTCAATGCTGGCATGGAGTGATAATAACAATGCAAATTTACTAACAAGTTTGTAAATCACGAGTCACCATGAATTGACAATTGGTAAGTCAGAGTTTGTTTTACTTTAGATCATGGTAATTGCAGTAATTGAAAATCCAAAAGCTTATACCCGTGTTTAACTACACAAGGACATTGACTTTACATGTACTGTGGCCATGAACCATCTTGGGGCGGTTACAAACTAGCATTGCCTGTCATCTATCAAGAACATGGAAATTATGGGAATGAAGCAGATTATTCATGTGGAAGTGGATCGATTTTTTTTTTTTTAAAAAATTCTGCATGCAAGCTGAACCTTGTAAATGTAAACACACATATATGCATAGTTGGACATTGCAGCTGATTACGGAAGGAGGAAATCGGAGCTCCAAACTGTTTGGTAGAGTATGTAAACACACATATATGCATAGTTAAACATTGTAACTAATTATGGAAGGAGGAAATCAGAGCTCCAAACTGTTTGGTAGAGTAACTATAACACACACATTCCACATATATGCATAGTTCAGCATTGTAGCTAACTATGGAAGGAGGAAATCGGAGCTCCAAACTGTTTGGTAGAGTAACTATAACACACACACACACATTCCACATATATATGCATAGCTGAACATTGTAGTAAATTATGGAAGGAGGAAATCGAAGCTCCAGACAGTTTGGTGGAGTAACTAATCAGGACTATTACACTGCCGAGTTGTCATCACATTCGCCATGACAGGTGAAGCATTCTGTTCATCTTAGAAACCCAAAACGCAGAACCAATTCACAATGGTTTTATTTATTTATTTTTCCCAGCGCAGGCAGCGCGAGAGGCAGCAGTCACCACCAAGGAGGCTACCAAGTACCAACACGCTAAATCAAAATGTGTGACAGAACCTCCTAATTACCGGGCCCACACGCTTTTGTCATCGCCCTAAAGACCTCGGCGGTACCGTGCAGATGCACCCAATAACTTAAAAGTTCAAGCGGGTGTCATCGGAAACCCGATTACACCACTCATACCAGGATCAACAAAGGAGTAGCTACAACATTACAACATTTGTTACAAAAATATAAATCAGAGTGCGGAAGAATAATAACATTAATTTTACAAAATGTGAGTAAGTTACATTTGAGTAAACTTAACTTAATTAATTTGCGGAAGCTGAGTAGACTAGAAGACAACCAGATCATGTCGTGTCCACCGACATAACCTTGATTAACAAAGACGAGTCAACACCGCAACAAGGGTCAAAGAACCCCTCGAGTACGGAAGTACTCAACAAGACTTACCCGACAAAGAAAAAGAGGAGAAGACTCAGGAATGCTGATCTTAGGAGTCAAGGTAAGGCTTTAGCAAGAATCAAGAACTCATTTTTGCGGAAAAGCTTACTATAAGTGAATCCTTACTTTCAATATTTTTAATTCAGATTAGTAGCTCATATACTCTAGGTGATTCTATACTAGAGCAAACATTTCTTTCATAAGCCAACTCTCTTTTCTCAAAACCATGTTCCATCAATTACTACGATGAAGGTCGAGGGGAATCGGGTCTCCTTCTCCGAGAAGCAACGGCGATTCATGAACCGATTATACCCAATTTGGGGATCCCTAACCACCACGACATATGTAGCACTTAAGCTTGCATATATCAACCCTCACTCAGTTCGTCCAAAAGCGGGACTGGGTCCATCGCCACCCGAGAGCCGCGATTACTCCACCTCCCTACCCCGTCCTAATGACGGTTTGACCCATTAGGGTGGGTACATACTACTCCCCGCCATCTCTCCACTCCCGGTCTTGCGCGGTTGTCCGTTCCCGATTTGGCACAACCCCGAGATCGGCTTACGGGGCATGTGGTTGATTAGTTTTCGTCGACACTGGGGGGTGACCCGGTCGGGCGTGCCATTGACCCAAACGGCCTCAGGCGCAACTTGCGTTCAAAAGTCCCGATTTCACTCGGGCCAAACAACGGACGGTCCTTAAACGACCAACACGGGACAAGCACGGCTAGGTATCCCCCGGCTTTCAACCTACGTCCCCGTCCGATCTCAAATTCATCACTACATCTCTTTCTTTTCGAAAAACAGTACCATCTCCTCAAACAAAACATTTTGATGAAAAATCTTAACTAAATAAGCGAGGACTAAGCATCACTAAGCATTTTCGAAATAAACAAAGGTTATCAAGGATGGTATTGAAATAAACAAGGATGGTAATGCAAGCAATTAGGTTATCACTCAACTCCTAATTACTTAATGCAACAAAGCATAGACAAAGGTGATATAAAGCTTTTTAAAACATCAAGAAAAGGTTTAATGTAACCGGGGGCTTGCCCTCAATGTTGCGAGGAAAAGTTAGATTCTTAACGAGATCACCCGAGTCCTAGTTGACCTCGATATCATCGGTGGATGGATCTTCTTTGGCTCGACCATCATGAACCATCTTACTCTCGTATACTCTACACGTAGATGATGATGCATGCTTTAGCATGATGAAGTATAAATATGATGCTTGATGGATGCATGAAATGATAAACACTTGAGTACAACTTTCCTTCACGATAAAGTTGCAACCCAACAAAACCAACTTGTTGAACTACTCTACAAGATATCATCACCATTGCCTAAGGAGTTCTCAAGGACCACTTAATTGTGGTATGATCCAAGTTTCACAAAACAATCCCAAAGCACACATCAAACCTAGGTCATTTATACTAACTACTCTCTTTTTCTAATTAAACAAATAAAGCATAAAATAGAAAATAATTTAAACATTTCAAAATGACTCCAAACTTTTTGTACAAGTAGATCACATCATAAAACAGCACCAAATAAATTTTCATGATTTTTGAATAAATAGAATAATTATTAAAAAAATCAAGGAAGATGCATTTTTCAATTAACATTTGTATTTTTAAATCATGCAAGAACTACTCAAAATCAAGGTTTCAAATTTTTCATGGGTAGACATACTCTTGGGAAGGCTACACAAAAATTTTCAGAATTTTTGAATAAGTATATGAATTTATATGAAATTTACAAAAGCGGATACTATTCATTGAATAAGAAATGAATAAAACACATTTATAAAACAAAAAGGCTCTCGGGTCCTATCTGGCCCGACACTTTGCTTAGCCCATTACTGTTCTAGGCAGGCGGTCCATTCGCCCCCGGCCCGGCACCGCTGGCCCGCTCCAAAGGAGTCACGGCCGACGACGCCGGTGCTCACGCACGCCGGGCGGCGCGCGACCATGTTCCGGCCGACGATGCGCCAGATTGAAAAGGAAAGCATGAGCATGGCGAGTAGCTCACCGCGATGATGGGATGCTAGCTGGTCGGGTCGAGGCGCGGGCGAGATGATCGACCGGCGGGAGGGCGGTTTCAAGACGGCGCAAGACGACGGCGCTCAGCCGGGCCGCTGGCCTCTACTGACAAAGGAGCACGCCGGGCGTGACTACGGTGCCAAGGAGGAGCTAAAACGCTAAGAAAGGGCAACCGGACGCCACCGGAGAGGACGGAGAACGGCGAGTAGATCTCGGCGGGCGCTTTCACGCCGCTGGGAAGAAACGACGGCGGACGGCGATTCCGACATGAAGGGATTGGCGGCCGGGCTCGAGGTGTGTAAGAAGATTGCGAAGGCAACGGAGTGCTCAATCGCGACGATTTGGGCTCAATGGCGACGGGCGCTAGCAATGGCGCTCGACGGCGCTTGGCCGGCCGCGAGGAAGACCAAGGCTTTACGCCGGGCGATTCGCCACGCGAGGCGGTGTGAGTTGACTCAAAAGAACCGCGAGGATGTGGCGAGGCTTTTAGCAAAATGGAACGAAGCGGGATGGAGCGACGACGGGCGAATCAATCGACGACGGCGGGGCGGTATTCTAACGGTTGCCGGATGGGCGGGCAAGAGAAAGAAAGAGAGAGTGGGAGAGCGACCGAGGGAGAGGGATAAGAAGAGGAGCGCCCAGAGCTCGACGCGCTCAGGTGGGTGGACGACGCGTCGCGCAAGACGCCGACGCCCACAAGGACAGCGACGGCAAAGGACCGGCATGGGCAACCCCTGCCGGATCGACTGAGCACCCAAACCCTACCTTTCGGATTTTTGCAAATTACTTCCAAAATTTGAACTGAACTCTAAAAACTCCAAAAGCAACTTGGCTTAAAATTTCAAGATCTACAATTTTCATAATTGGAAGATTTTCAAATTCGGCCTCTAAATATGACTTTTGAAAAGGGGTCAAAAAGGGATAAATTTGAATTCAAAATTACTTTTAAAATTACTCAAAAACTTGAAAAACTTTGTACATATCTTTTTTTGTTCATCAAGAAAAGATCTACAAAGTAGCTTTTGGAAGTTTTGCCAAATTTTTGCTTAGATTTTGAAATAACGAAAAGGGGATAAAGAAAGGTTAGGGTTTAGGGTTTCCGACAAAAAAGGGTAACTCCGGATTTTGATTCTTTTCGCGTCTCTTCGACCGACAACGTGATCAAGCATAAAAGAAGCTTATTTTTGTCCAAACCATGGCTTAGCTGGTAAGTAACACCGGGTGTTACAAAAATGCAATCGTTTTTTCGTTTTTTTTTTTTTTTTTTGAAAAGGAACCTTTTTCTTTTATTAGGAAGTAGAGGCGGGGGTTCGATATGGATTCTTCACCGACGTGGTCCGGGTCAAACTCCTTTGCCTCTTTGTCTTTGGTAAATGCAGGGAGGCGGACGAATCTCGAGGAAGCGGACGACGGAGCCGCGGCGGAGGGCGCCGGCATCGACGAGGTGGTCGAGCCCGGGGGCGAAGCGATGCGCGGCCGCGAGTGGACGCCGCCGGAGAGTGAGGAGGCGGTACCACCGGTATCACGGCCGACCACGCCCACCACCCGCAGCACGGGTGCGACCGGGCCCACCGCCGAGAGCGGCGACGACTCCACACACAAGACGCCCCCCTCGCGACAGTCGGCATCAAGCCCTCCCCCCATGTCGATGTCGATGTCCCGGAGCCGAGCCGGAGCGGAAGGACGACATACGATGGCGACGGCTTGGCCGCGGAGGTGAAACCCGGAAGTGGTGGAGTGGAGTGCGGAGTGGTGGAGGATTGGCGTGTGAGCGGTGTTTGTCGTGAGGTCCCGGGCGGTGACACGGATCCCGAGGCAAAGGCGGTGTGGGACGGTGGATATGAGGACTTGGGGGCCTCCGGCCCGGCGAGGGAGGCTCGTTCCCTTGTGATGGAAGGGACGATGGAAGGGATGACCGGCCTTGTTTAGATGGCTAAAAATTGTAACCGAATGTCACATCGTACATTGTATTACGTTTCGTTTGTTAGTGGTAAATATTATCCTACCATGACATACCTAGGCTTAAAAAAATTGTCTCGCAATGTACATCTAAACTGTGTAATTAGTTATTTTTACCTATATTTAATACTCCAAACATATGTCTTTTTGGTGTAGGGCACACAGTGAAAAAACATGCGACTCATGAACTTTCTTCTCCAACAACAAACAGGCAACAATAGCGACGCAACCCTCTTCCCATCCTCCTATCCTGAGCCCTGCCGCCTCTTCCCTTCTTCCTCCTCGCCGGTGGGGGCGGGGGGCTAGGCCGCTAGCGCTCCTCGCCGAGTGCCAAGGTCGCTAGGGCGCCATCCCACCTCGCCGAGCCACAGATCCAGAGAAGCGAGAGGAGGAGCGCTAGCGGCGCCGTATGCTGGTAGCGTTCCCCGCCCGTATGCTGACCGGCGATTACTAGTGATTCCTGCTTCATGCAGGTGAGTTGCAGGCTGCAATCCGAGCTGAGAACGTCTTTTTGGACTTAGCTCACCCTTGCGAGATTGTGACCCTTTTGTCCCATCCATTGTAGCACGTGTGTCGGCTAGGCTGAAGGTAGAAGACCAAAGCACTGCACAAGCATAAATACAGTGAACAAATGTAGGAATTGAAGTGGCTTCGCAATTAAGTATATTCAACTTCATGTTCTACCAGCTACAAGGTACAATAGTACCAACTACAATTGTTGCATAGAGAACAACTATACATGGCTGAGACCAGCCACTACACCTAATGCCATACTGGCTACAGTATAGGAATGATTAGAGAGTTGACTAGTGCCAACTTCTAATTTGCAGCAAAAGAACAGGATCAGGCAGCAGTTTATCTCGAACACTAGAACAACAAACTTCTAAGAAAATAAGAAATAAAAACTATAACATTATTCCAAATATTAGAATATTCTGTGCGGTTCTTGAAATCTTCATGGCGCTCATTTCCCTGTAAGCACAAGGCATGATGCATGAATATTGAATAGGCCATAGCACAAGAAGCTACATTCAACCTACTAATAGTGTCACTTTTTTTTATTAGTAACTGACCAAAATAATCACAACATAAAGTATAGCAGGCTTAGCAGCCCATCAAGCAAAATGATGAACAGATCAACATTAAAAACATAATTGTGTCATTAATTAGTAAGGGAAATCAGTATTATTAAAAAAATTATTATAGAAAGCAGGGACAAAACGACTATATTCTGCTGCTGTATTAGGGCCCCTGTTTGGTTTCCATAAGTCAGGTGACTTATTAAGTCGTAACTAAAAATCGGTGACTTATAAGTCATGCCTGTTTGGTTGCAACCCGACTTATAAGTTAGGAAAAAAAAAGAAGAGAAAATGGTTGACTTATAAGTCATGGTGAAAAAAGAAGAGCAAATGGTTGCAAGTGACTTATAAGTCCCATGACTTATAAGTCTCTGCTGTTTGGCAAAATAAGTCACTTATTTTAAAATTTTGACTTATAAGTCACCCGACTTATGGAAACCAAACAGCCCCCTTAGTTTATTCTCCTTCGCATTTCAGATAAAAAAGCCACTTATGAGTAACTCTTCTGCCATGCAAACAAAGTCATGATGAAATTTGCAAGTGCAACGCCACAATCCCTAGGCTACAGTCCCTAGGCTGAAATGTGCAAGTGCAACTGTCCCTGAAATATACTAATCAGTATCAAACATTTAGGACATTTAGAATTTGCATCACTATTGTTGCCGCATATATCCTAAATGTGCAAGTGCAACGCCACAATCCCTAGGCTAGGCTACAGTAACCTAGTTACACATAAACACTTTGTGCCAACAAAAACAAAAAAGAACACAGAAGCTGTCATATTACTTACCATTTGCCTTTAAGAACAACCGCGTAGTTAGTAACATCAGCTGCCTAGGATGAGGATAGTGTCTTTTAACAACGCAAAATAAGGCCAAAAAATATATATATATATCAATGAGACATGAACAAAATGTGCGAGAAAACTATTTGCATCGGATGTGAGCAGAACTATTATTACCCAATTAAGATACCATCACAAGTGCCAGCTAGAGAAGAACCCTATATTAACTTAACTAGCAGATCTACACTTTATAATGATTATCACGTTGGTCACAAATATTCCCTCCATTCCAAATTATAAGACTTTGTGTTTTTCTACTAGATGCATTTCCTTTACTACGCATCTATCTAGAAAAGCTAGAAAGTCTTATAATTTGAAGGGATGGAGGTAGTACTTAGCAATTTTAAAACAGGACCATAGTGAAAACACAACCTAACCAACCTGTATTGTACTCCTTTTTAATTCCCTTTACATAACCTGGGAATTTGTTCATGGTAACAACCAATTTTTAAAACTTAGATTCTCTTTGAAACTATAGACGAAATGGTAAGAACATCAAGTTCTCATATAAAGTCCAGAACAAAACCAAGGTGCACCAAGTGCACCGGTGAAGTGAGAATATAATCAAGCAAGACGCAACCAAACAGGGGAAATCTAAGGTTCATCAAGAAAACAACAATCATGCAGGTGCCAGAGCATTGAATTGAACATAAAAGTAAGATAATTGCAACGACACTAAGCAAATTCAACCAAACATATATTATAGAAAGCGTTGCAATTCTTTACTACCTGGCGGAAATTCCACCAAGGAACAGAACCCATTGAATGACAAGTAAGCTGAAAGCCCCAGTGTTTGCTCACAGATGAAGTGAAAATCACCAAGAAAATCCTCACTGTAGTTCATTTTATTACAATCAATTAAGACCTAGATAAGGAACTTTGGTTTCATGGTGGCAACAAGTCGATGAAGCAGCTTCTCCAGCCTAAGCCTACTCATTGGACTTGACAATGAAGTTCTGGCGACTGATGGGGTTCATGACAACTGGTGGCCCAGCAGTGCGAGGCCAGGCCTGGAACTTGGTGTCTGTGGCCTGCCACCACTCCTTCTCAGAGACAGTATGGGGGTGGAACCTACAAAGAATGAATGAAGCAGCTTAGATTCAACTCTACACAGATCTCCAACATAAATCTAGTAGTGATGACACTAACCTCCAAACACCTTCTTGTCAGAAACAATTGTGTCACACAGGTATGCAATGGCAAAGGATCCGACCAGTGAACCAACAATGTAGCCAGCCGTCATTTTTTCACTGCAAAAGGATGGATTGCAGTATAACTATCAGGTCTCGTAAACAATGAATTATGAATAAATAATTCACATGTGTAGATTAATTGTCATATAGATTGTTCCTCACAGATAACACAAATAAATAGAACATACGGTCCAGCAAACATGTAAATAGCCAACGCTAAAGCCAAGGAAAGGCATAACAACATTTCCTTGATAAAGGAAAGGTTCACAGTTTTTCCAGCCAGTAATGAACGAATGAATCCCAATAGTAAACAGCTTACCTTATCATTATATCCACCTTTTATGAAACAAGTGTTACTATTAATCTTCCATACAGGGAACAATTCAAACCATGATGAACTTGAATGACACAAGTGTTAATAAGAATCTCAGCAGACTTAAAATGACAGTGTTAATATGAATCTCACCATACTTGCATCTACTTATCAGGCCAAACTAACATTACGCCAGCATTTTGTTTTCCTTGACAAAACATGCGTCAATACTAATCTCACCAGTGTCATGTGTAAAGTGCACATACGATCGAAACAACAAACATCTATGTATGTATATGTATACCTAATATCAATTTTGTTGAGAGAGAAAACGAATTTTCTTCCCTTCCCTATTCTGCCCCTAATCGACTCAAGTGGGGACGGACGGATCTCCAGCCCCAGCGAAATCCAAACAGACGACAACGCCTCCGGAGATGGAAGCACGCGAGGTGAAGTCCCCGATTCCCACACCCGACCCAGGCAGCTACCGGCGACTAAATCAGATCACGAGACCCCAGATGCCTGGGAGGGGACGAACCCTACCTACCAGCGGAAACCAACGGGAGGGGGGGTCCGGAGCAGTCCTTACCTACAGGGGGCGGTGCGGCGGGGCGCGGGCGGGGACGAGGGGCTCCGGCGAGCGGCGGCGCGGGGAGGAATGGGCGAGGAGGAGATGCGGCGGCGTCACGTCCGTCGAATGGTTTGGAACGAGATCCGACGAAACTGACTTGATATCTCTGCAGTCGACTGGGCCGACGGTGGACTTGGCTTGCTGGGCCTGGGCCGGCCCAACATCAGGACGGGCTCACGTTTGTGGTGATGATCGTGCAGCGGGGGTTAATCGGTGACGGTAGGTTTCTGCTCGTGCTCTCTCCATCGGCAAACTAGCTATTTCCTCTCATTTTGATCTCAAAAAAAAAAGCTATTTCCTCTCATTGGATTGTTTTTTTTGAAAGATCTCATTGGATTGTTTTTCGATCTGTCCTCCACGGTAAGGATGTTGAACGCGAACGCCGCCAGCCATTACAACCAGCCACGGGATTGTTCTTATCCCGCAAATCCATGTTGTGTGCATGATCGCCACGACTATCATTATGTACCAAATGCTCTATCCACGTCCTTCCTCAAAGCTTCTTGAGCTATTGAAGAATAATGGTTTTATAGATTTTAATTAGATCCGAGCAAAACTAGTCCGGCCTGACCGGCCCGAGCCCGACGGGTTTTGGCCCGCCCACGAACCTTCTTTGGGACGGGGCACGGCGAGAGATTTTGAAGCCCAAGTAAAATTTTTCTTGGCCCGAACTCGGCCCGAAATACATTTCTAGCTATTTTGTAGTGTAAAATGCACGGGTAGCCCGCCCAAGCCCGGGCCGGCCTGAGCCCGGTCCGAAAAAGCTAGGCCCGACTTGCTCGGTGGGGACGTCATGGGCAAGAAATAACCTGGTTTTTCGCCCGGCCCGTACCCGACCCGACCTGAAAAATGCTCAGGTCTAATTTTAATAGTTCATCGCAAATGTTGTCCATGAGGGTGAATCCTATCTACTACTCCCTCCGTTTTTAAATTATAGTTTGTTTGATTTTTGACCCTAGGTTTGACCACTTGTCTTATTAAAAAAATTACACAAAACTAGTCAAATTGAAGTCATTCTTAAAAGAGCATTGGTTAATAAAGCAATCCACAACAAAAGAAGTGATATTTTACACAAAATTTTAAATAAGGCGAAAGTGGTAAAAGTTGAGGTTAAAAAAAAGTCAAACGAACTATAATTTTAAACGGATTTAGTAGATAATACCCATACGATATACTTGTTTTCATTCACCAATTAGAGGAAAAACCATAAAATTGAGGCGCGGGTCATTGAAAAAAGAGAGGGGTTTTTGGGGGCTGGAGAACATTAATGTCGGCCAATAAGCAAGGCAATCCAAATAAAAGATTGTCAAATTGTCAAATTCTCATAAAAGCTACAACTTCGTTGTATCCTTGTCGCTCCATCAACATAGTTCGAGCATTGCCCTTTCTATGCAGTTGGACAGGTTTTTGATATAATCAATGCAACCAAGCATCCCAAGGCCATCCACGCTTGTTGTTCATAGCCAAACAATCTTGTCATGTCTTCAACAAATGGACGGCCTTTATTATTGTTCTCCAAATATATAAACCACATCCTCGACAAAATATAAGTTTTAAAAGCATCAATTATAGTGTTCTCTGCAATTACGGTGAAATCATTAGATATTATTTGAAATCTTCTCCTAAAGAAATTAGGATGAATAAAGTAATTATTAGCAACGATATGCAAATTGCCTCACGTTGTTGAGAAGACGCGTCACCCGCAAATCTCGTTCCCCCCTGTTATTTATTAGATAAAAAAAAAAAGGTACGGCAGGGGCTAATATAAATATTTTTATAGATGCTATAAACCTCATTACGAATCCGCACGACGCTAAACCTCATTACGATTAGGGAAGGGGCACCGCGCCGCGCCGCCGCCGTCCATCGCCGCTCGGCCGTCCGCCCAGAGCCTCCGCGGCTCGTCGCCTCCAGCAAAGCTCTTCGTCGGCCCTCATTCTCTCCAAAACCAACCATGGCCGCCGCCGATCGTGTCATCCACCTTCTCTGCGGGTCATCAACAGGCTCTCCGGCCGCCGTTGCCCACGCCGGCGCGGCTCGCCGGGGTCTTCCACAGACGCGTCGCCTCCACTTCCGGAAGCCTCCTGCGGGGATGCGGCGCGCGTCCGTGTCCTGCCGCAGCTCCAGCACCAGCAGCAGCACTGGAGGGGAGGAGAAACTGACGTATAAGGATGCCGGCGTGGACGTCGACGCCGGCAACGAGCTTGTGCGCCGCATCGCCAGGATGACACCCGGGATTGGCGGCTTCTGCGCTCTCTTCCCCTTCGGTAATGCTCTGGCAATACCTTGAGTAGTCAAAAGTATGTTGGGTTGGGTCAAGATTGAAGAATGGTTGCGTTGATGACTGAAGACCTTGTTGGGTGAATGGTGATTCGGTGTAAGTAATTCTCTGTTTTAGCTGGTGAAAGGTGCAAACATGTACTTGTTGTTTGCTCAAGATATGTCACTATGTTAGTGCGACAATTGTAGATGTGTGCAATGCAACATGTAGATGGATGTCTTTTTTTTTATTGAAACAAACATGTAGTTGGATGATTCATTTGCTGCCATTCGATGATCCTTAATCCTTGCGGTGACTTTCTGAAATTTTGCTTACCTGTTCCTTTACCTGAACAGGGGACCACTACCTTGCTCCTAGCGTTGACGGAGTGGGGACAAAGCTGAAGCTTGCTTTCGAAACCGGTATTCATGATACAATCGGCATTGACCTGGTATGAGTTCAGTTGCGATGTACACTGTTTTTCCTCTATCTCTGTCGCCAGTTGACTGAATTGATTTAGGTCATTGTGCGTGACAGGTGGCAATGTGTGTCAATGACATCATAACTTCAGGTGCAAGACCGCTATTCTTCCTAGATTACTATGGAACGAGCAAGCTTGATGTTGACGTTGCAGAGAAGGTATTGAAACTTTATTAAATAATTTTTGCCGTTCTCATACTTAATTATTTTCTTGGCCTTTGTCTCATTGAACATTTGGATTATGTCTATAAGCACTTTATGAATTAATTATGTAGGTTATCAAGGGGATTAAGGATGGGTGCCAACAATCAGGTTGTCCTCCTGAACTTGTAAGGCAAAAAAAGTGTCCAGATTTTGCTCTCCTAGGAGGGGAGGTAAGATTTTCTGGATTAAAATACAATGACTTTTTTTTTTAGAAAAGTAAAATAAAAATGACTTAGCAATTCAACCCTGCAAGTATTATCTTCACAGGTCATAGTAGCTCTATATGAACGGATCAAATGTCTTGGACTGTCAGACTATCTTCGATTGTTGCATACTCGGTTATTTATTTGGATTTTTTGGGATGACTCGCTTTACTAAGAAGCAGAATTTTAATGTTTCTGCTTGCTACCTGATTAATAATATCAGTGTACCAAAATTCTATTTCTTCCTTTTTTTTTGCTCTTTATACCTTTATAGTTCCGTACAAATTCAAATGAATCCACTTGAAGCATTACATATTTGCATTACTTTTATGAAAAACAAAAACTGTTGATCTGATTATTGAATAATTGATCATTACAGACAGCAGAAATGCCTGGTTTCTATGCAGAGGGTGAATATGATCTATGTGGTTTTGCTGTGGGTATTGTGGAAAAGGATAAAGTCATTGATGGAAATAACATTGCTAAGGGAGATGTCCTTATAGGTCTTCCTTCCAGCGGGGTTCATTCTAATGGATTCTCTCTTGTTAGAAGGTATTATACCTTTTTAAAATTGCACTCATTTTAAATCTGTAATATATCATTTGATCTTTAAATTCATCTAATATATCATTGGATTATGAATTTATCTATATTTTTTTGGCTTCCTATTGTTGAGCATTATATGTATCTTGTTAATGATGGCTGAAAATCCTTAATTTTTAAGAGTAATAGAGAAAAGTGGACTTTCCTTGAGTGACCAGCTTCCAGGAAATGATGGCAAAACAATTACTGTTTGTG
This sequence comes from Hyparrhenia diplandra, assembly GCA_015847255.1. Taxonomy (NCBI): domain Eukaryota; kingdom Viridiplantae; phylum Streptophyta; class Magnoliopsida; order Poales; family Poaceae; genus Hyparrhenia; species Hyparrhenia diplandra. The sequence goes on from JADLZK010007857.1 coordinate 268,227, forward strand.
AAGCTCTAATGGCTCCAACTGTTATCTATGTTAAGCAGGTTGGGTTTACTTAACTGTATCTCTTATTTCCTTCAGACTTTGCTGATGCACTTTTAATCTAAATTGTTTGAAATGAAAAAGGTGCTTGAGACTATTAGCAAAGGGTGGTGTGAAAGGAATAGCCCACATTACTGGTGGTGGCCTTACCGACAATATTCCAAGAGTATTTCCTTCTGGACTAGGGGTACAAATTTTTACTGGGTCATGGGAAGTGCCTCCTGTCTTCAAATGGCTTCAACAGGCAAGAACAAATGATTGACAAGATTCAATTATGATTTTCAGCATCTTCATGCTCCGGACATATACTCTGCCTAGATTTAGAGACCTTTTAACATATTTTGCCATTATGTATTTTTCAGGCTGGAAATATTGATGACGCAGAGATGCGGCGAACGTTCAATATGGGCATCGGAATGGTTCTTGTGGTAGGAAGAGAGTCAGCAGACAGAATTATTGAAGACACTCGTGGAGCAAATCCTGCTTATCTCATTGGAGAGGTGATCCAGGGAAGGGGGTTCAGTATGTCTGACGGCCCTTTATGCCTTGGCTGCTTGCTTGTGGTGGCTTGAGACCTGTTGGTCAGCTGGGCAAAACAGCTCAGTTTCTGTAACAACATAAAATGAGATTTGAGTGGATTTTATTTTTTGGATCAAAATTACTAGTCAGTAATAACAATTGCCATATCAGAGCTCGCTTGTCTTTTTGCATCATGGTAACACCAACAACTGAGGCTACAATCTGAGGCTACAAATCTAAATACTTGCGAGGAGTATATTTATATTTGAATCCATGAGAATATTGATTTTTTTTAAAAAAAAACAACTGAGGCTACAAAATCTAAATACTTGCAAGGAGTATATTTATATTTGAATCCATGAGAATATTGATTTTACAACATTTTTTTACATAGGTTACAGTAGGTAGTTACAAACTAAGATTATTAGAACGAAGCATATCATCTCAATTATTAGTTGTAGTGCAATCTTAGGTAGTACGTGCTGGTTTGAATGACGAAATGTATTAAAAAGAACCACATTCCACACATGTGTTTGGATAAGTAATAACAGATCCGTGAACGCAGAAGTGTTTCAGCTCACTCATCGAAGATGATCCTTGAATAATGAAACATTCAGCTCATCGAAGATGAACAAAATCCAAACCATACCACAAGACTGAATTTTCTGCCACAGACACCACAAAATGCAGCATTCACCACCAAAAGAGATTTGGTTCAGTAATTAACACCAAAAGTCCAGATGAAAATGATATATAAAGAGTCCAGATAAAATTGGAACATTTTATTCTTCAGTAAAGACATGATTTTTGGTGGCAAATTCAGAAGAAAAGTATAGGTGGTTCAGGCCTTCAGAGAGCCGGCGAGCATGGTGGAGCAGAGGCCGCTGCCAGCCCTAGACCCAGCATCAATGGTCTAACTAGTTCAACACAAGCTGCGTCCTGCATCCATACATACTCAAGCACAAGAGGAAGCACAAATAAATAGCACACGATGTAATCGATACATTACGTTAAACGGAGACCTTGCAACAATTATCATTACGCTCGAAAACGCGAGTAGATATCAGGTAATCTTGGCACCAGCAATAATGCCAGTAGAATACTAGTCAATGCATTGTCCTGACAGACACACGAGTACATAACACATAACACATATTGGATTGTTCATGCAACTAGAGCACGTTTAGAGTTTGAGACACCCTACCCTGGATCACACAAAAATGTTAACCCCACATAAACATCCAATCGAGCGTAGGTAGAATTGCCCCGTGCAGTTTCTCTAGTTTAGTACCCTGCCTCATCACATTCTGAAGCCCTCTTCCCTCCTACAGGCTGTTGCTGTCTGCCTCTTCTTCTGATAGCACGTGGGGAAGGTTCTGCAAGCGCTGCCGGAGCAGGGCCTCAGAATCTGTGAAACCAGTTCTCATGCCCACAGAGGTGCGACGCACAGGAGGATGTTAGCGACCCGATCGGCAACGAGATCACTCACACGATAACTTGGACGAATTCGCTCTGTATCTTACAACCACCGAGACCAACAAGGTCCGGTCAGGCACCGACGAGGTGTCCTCTCTCTCAACTCAACTCGAATACAGAATCGATGATAGATCCGTGTTCCAAGGCTCTTCCTCCCCTTTCTACTCTCGAGCAGCACAGCGATTGCATGTCCATTCTGGGCCGTGGCAGCGGACACTCTTGGACCGGGCCCTAGCGCTCCTCCTCTTGGTAGATGGGCCCGGGTCGTTCTTGGGCTCGCACAGGTGAGGAGTGGTAACATCCCCCTCTCCTTGGGCACCGGCATGCCCCCATGCCGGCGATGCAGGGAACTGCTGCTTCAGGGCTTCAGTGTCCTCCCAGGTGGCCAGGGAAGCGTCCATGCCCGACCACTTGACGAGGACCTGCTGGACGTCGCCGTCGCGCCGACGATGGAGCCGACGCTGCAGGATGGCTTCGGGCACTTGTAGAGTGTCGTCGACGTCGGGAAGTGGGCCGGAGATTGGAGCTGCAGAGGCCGGCGCCGGCTTGAGGAGCGAGACGTGGAACACCGGATGGACGCTCGACGTAGGTGGCAGCTTGAGCCGGTAGGCGACGTGCCCGATCTTCTCGGTGATCTCGTACGGCCCGAAGTAGCGGAAGGCGAGCTTCTGGTGTGCGCGCGGCGCCACGGACGCTTGGACGTACGGCTGGAGCTTGAGGAAGACGAAGTCGCCCACCTTGAAGGAGCGTTCGGAGCGGTGCTTGTCAGCTTGAGCCTTCATCCGCTGCCGGGCTCGGTGAAGGTGTTGTAGAATAGAAGCCTTCATGGTTTGGCGCTCAGCCAGTAGAGTCTCCACCTCTCGCACCGGGGCGATGCCGCATCAGCCCGCGATGCGAAGTGACGAGGAGGGTGACCATACAGCACCTCAAACGGGACCTGTCAAGAGCAGAGTGTGTGCTAGAATTGTACCAGAATCCAGGGAGGGGGATCCACTTAGCCCACTGGCGGGGACATGAATGCACGAAACATCGGAGAAATGTCTCCAGACATTGGTTGACCCTCTCGGTCTGGCCGTCCGACATTGGGTGATAGGCCGTGCTCAAGGACAGTGTGGTTGGAACTCGGCGGAACAGCTCTTGCCGAAATCACAGGTGAAGATGCGGTCACGGTCACGACAATGTTGAGAGGCATACCGTGTAGACGGTAGATGTTATCCAAGAACACTTGAGCGACCGGTCCCGAGCCGAGAAAGGGTGGGGATGGTGTAAGGAAGTGGGAGTACTTGCCGAATCTGTCAACGACCACGAGTATGCGATCTGGCCGATCCCGAACGAGGTAAGCCCTCGATGAAATCCATTGTCAACATTTGCCAAGACTCGGTTGGGACGGGCAGAGGTTGGAGAAGGCCTGGGTACCGAGAGCGATCTGGTTTAGCTTGAGCACAGGTTGAGCAATCAGCGACAAACCGTTTGACGTCAGACTTCATGCCCTTCCACACAAACATCTTTTTCAGTCTGCTATAGGTGACTGGGAAGCCAGAGTGTCCCCCGATGGAGCTGCTGTGGCCTGCTTCTATGACACGCTGTTGCAATTTACTGTTGTCACCGAGCCAAATGCGGGAACCCTTGCGTAGAATGCCCTGAGACAGGGTAAAAGATGGGTGGGACTGGGAGTTGATTGTCAATTCTTGAACAATCTTCAGAGATGCAGGATCAGCAGAGTAACCGGCGATGACATCGTCCATCCAGGCTGGAGTCACCACCGAAAGAGCTTGAATCTGTGTTGGAGGGTCGGGATGTCTCGACAACGCATCGGCTGCCTGGTTAGAAGACCCGGGCTTGTACAAGATCTTGTACTGCAGGCCGGCCAACTTAGTGTAGAGCTTGAGCTGCCATGGCGTATGAAGTCTTTGGTCTGACAGATGAACCAAACTGCGGTGGTCGGTCGGGGTGTGAACTCGCCGCCCTGTAGGTAAGAGCGCCATTGATCGATGGCCACCGGACTGCCAGGTATTCTTTGTCATAGGTGGACAGCCCTTTGGTGCGGGGGCCGAGCCTTTGCCGACATAGGCCAGCGGATGCCCTCCCTGCATAAGCACTGCGCCAACTCCCGTGTCGCTGGCATCCGTGACAACTTGAAAGGGTTTGGAGAAATCCGGCAAGGTAAGGACTGGAGCCTGAATCAGAGCCTGCTGTAGAGTACGGAAAGCAGCTGTATGATTGTCGACCCGGATGAACAAGGTTCCCTTCTTGAAAGATATCGGAAAGGGGGTCGGCGATAGAAGCAAAGTGGCCCGACAAATTTGCGGTAATAACCGCGAGACCCGAGGAAACTGCGTAGCTCCTTGACATTTTGTGGTATTGGCCAGGACCTGATGGAGTCGATTTTGGAAGGCAAGGTTGCAACGCCGGTGCGGAGATAGTGTGCCCCAGGTATGAAATCTCTTGCTTGGCGAAGACGCATTTGGAGAGCTTTACGCCAATGGTCCTTAGCAAGCGAGGGATAGTACCTCCCGAATGTGTCCCAAGTGCTCCTCCAGAGTTTTGCTGAAGACGAGAATGTCATCGAAGAATACTATAGCACATCGGCGTAGCACTGGATGCAGAGTACCGTTCATTGCCCCTTGGAAGGTGTTTGGTGCACCGGTGAGACCGAAGGACATGACATTGAATTCGAAGTGTCCCCAATGAGTTTGGAACGCGGTCTTGTGTTCCTCTCCAGGAGCCAGCCTGATTTGGTTAAAACCTGCCCGAAGATCAAGCACAGAGAACCAGCGTGCACCGGACAACTCATCCAGCAGCTCGTCGATGACCGGAATGGGGAACTTGCCTTTGACAGTCAGCGCGTTGAGCATTCTGTAATCGACGCAAAAGCGCCATGAATGGTCCTTCTTCTTCACCATGAGGACTGGAGAGGAGTAAGCACTGGAGCTCGGCTGAATGAACCCAGACTGGAGCATCTCTTGAACTTGCTTCTCTATTTCATCTTTCAAGGCAGGGCTGTACCGATAGGGACGGACTGACACCGTCACCGGTAACTCCGCCACCAGCGGTATGGTATGGTCACAGCGGAGGAGGAGGCGATTCGATGGTTCCTCAAATACCTCACTGAAGTCATCAAGCAAGGACTGAATCTCAGGTGGAACGGGCGACGCTGCTGCTTGGGGACAGTCACTGGCGATGTGGAATAGTTGGACCACCGCACAGTTGCCGTCGTCAGGTGAAATGCCACGCAGTAAGATTGGAGTAGGTCCTGAGCTGAACTGCATCCATTTGTTGCTCCAATGTACCTTCATGGGTGAGAATGCAGAGAGCCAATCAACACCGAGGATCATGTCATAAGAACCCAACTGCATCACACGCAAAGTGGAGTGGAACACGTAGCCCTGAGTAGACCATTCAGCATTCTGAATTTCCGAAGAACAGGGCACAGATGAGCCGTCAGCAACTTGAACTGATATTGAGTCGGGCAAGGGAGTGACCCCAGACAACTGAGCTGCAATGTTGGTGTTGATAAACGAATGAGTGCTTCCGGAGTCGACCGGGGATGAGCACGTCCAGAGTGCCAACGCGACCTCGGAATTGCATTGTGCGTGGTGCTGGCTTGTCACTGACAGTTGCAGCTGATTTCATCAGGAACACTTGGGCAGCCTCGGGCTCGGGTGGTTCTGCTGGCTCAGCCTCGGGTAGAGGCTCTTCTGTGTACTCGAAATCGCCCTGGCATACATTCCATACTTCTGCAGTGGCGTGAAGTTGAGCGGTAGCGCGCGCCGACGGTGGCAAATTTGTTAAACGTTCGGCGCAGCGGACGATAGTCCGCGCGTGCCTTGGCGGTAGGAGCGAAAGAGTTCGTAGTCGATCATCCACCGTTCGCGCACGCCGGGTGTCGGACGGCGCTCGTCGTGGTACGGCTTGTCTTCGGGACCTCCGGGAACGCCGGGACGCCGCGGCGGGCGGGAAGCTGCCCTTTGTGTGGTGGCGGCCTGGCATAGTTTGGAGTGTCGACTTTTGCGGTGATCACGACGGCGTCCCCCGCTCCACCGTTTCCTCGCAACAATGCCAAATCGCAGGCGGTATCCAAGTCCGGCTTGTGCATAATGACATGATGCACGGATATCTTCGCGGAGTCCATCGATGAAACGGGTGGTATAGGATAGGTGATCTGGCTCTGTGGTATAGGCAACTAGCTGTTCTATGAGATCGACATAGCGATCAACATAGTCTTGGACTGTGGATGTCATGCGTATACGGAAGTACTGGCGTAGGAGGGACTCATGTTGATCGCGGCAAAAGCGCCGCGAATCATGCGGCAAAGTGTTGGCGGTCGGTGAATTGATCTTACGGGTGCCGCCGATCGAACCAACGACGATTTGGGCCAACAAATTGCATAGTGGAGCTCTTGACCCAAATTGAAGGATCGGCGTGGTACATGTCGGAAGTAATTCTGGGCACAGTCATCCAGTATTGTGGGTCATCACCATCGAATTGGGGGAAAGGCATTTTGGGGATGTGGCCATGAGGTGGATGTGCTGAGGATGGGGAAATATTTGGAAACTGGCAGTGAGTAGTTGGGGGGTTTGGGTATGGGTAGTGGTGTATTGGCGGATTTGGGTGGGGATTTGGGGAAATTGGGCGTGTGGGGTGGGTGGGGTGGTAAGCATGATGAACATGACGAAAATCACCGGGATCGGGAGGGTAGTGCGTACCATTGGCCGGGTTCGGGACTACGGTCGTGACCGATCCATAGCCCCGCTCCCGTAGTCGAGTGAACGCGGTGACGGGCTGGGCGGTCGACCGTTTCTCCGCCGGGGTGGTGCTCGGCGGCGCCGGCGACTCGACTCGAACCTCACGCGAAGGACGCGGAGGTGGACCGTGGTGGAAGTGGCGGCGACGGCGTCGGCGGATGTCGTCGATGTGGCCGAGCGTCTCGTAGTGCCCCACGAGCGGATCTCGTCGACCGACGGCCACCTCGGATCGGCGGACAGCGCTCATCCCGCTGCGTCCTGGCGGCGGCGTAGCGGGGCCAACTCGAGGTCGCCAGCAGCGGCCGAGGCTCGATGCGGTTTTCGTAGCCGTTCCAATTGTCGGCGGCGACGGCGGGTTGAACTGGTTCGTGGCCTCCCGCTCCGGGCCACGGGGCGGCTCCTCGACCGCGTCGTCCGGCTCGCGCCGATCCGCGGCGCATCGTCGACGCGGCGCTCGAGGGCGCGGTGATGTCGGCGCCGGCGACTCCTCCGCTGGACCACGGCGCTCGGTGTCGCCCCCGCTGCACGCAGGCTGCTCCGGCGGTCCCTCGGCTCCCCGCCGGTGATTGGCGACTTGGAGTCGAGATCCACGCGCTTGATGAGGTCGTCGAATCCCTTGACGCGAGAGGATCCATGACTCCCTTTGGCGTGCTGGAGCCGGGTGAAGTGCTCGTGGTCGGTCGAGGGCGGCGAATCGAGGACGGCGAAGAGGAAGACGACGCCAAGGCGGCGGCGGCGGCGCTGGATTCGTAGAGCTGATACCAGGTATGTTAGCGACCCGATCGGCAACGAGATCACTCACACGATAACTTGGACGAATTCGCTCTGTATCTTACAACCACCGAGACCAACAAGGTCCGGTCAGGCACCGACGAGGTGTCCTCTCTCAACTCAACTCGAATACAGAATCGATGATAGATCCGTGTTCCAAGGCTCTTCCTCCCCTTTCTACTCTCGAGCAGCACAGCGATTGCATGTCCATTCTGGGCCGTGGCAGCGGACACTCTTGGACCGGGCCCTAGCGCTCCTCCTCTTGGTAGATGGGCCCGGGTCGTTCTTGGGCTCGCACAGGTGAGGAGTGGTAACAGAGGATGATTTCCAACCGACGGATACAGGG